>CM056198.1:113102635-113430135 GCA_029692085.1 Gymnothorax javanicus | reverse complement strand
GTGTATGTGTCTGAAGTGTTTAAATCCACTGTTTGCACTTGTAGTGGAACTTAATAAGTGGTTCGCAACCAGTCGTGCTAACCTGTCGAGGGCACTGAACGTTAGTTTTGTAAACTGGTGTGAGGAGTTTGGTTTGACTTCACGAGATCATCGCTTTCAAACGGTTCTCTCTATTTACGAGGAACGGTAACTATGCACAGCAGAAACATCTTTATCTGCTACAGGGCAATAGAACAGCATAAGACAAGTCAGCAGCCCTGAAATTCCATGAAATACGCTTCATTCATACTTTGAACCAGCAGAAATCTCACCGAGCAATACATCTGCTGGTGCACTGCGTATACTTTGCACTCCCCAATCTTTTCAAAATGACTGGCTTCCCCCAGAGGGAGTGTGCAATCTTTGCTACTGCTTTGTTAGCGGAAGAGAGACAGAGGGGACCTCTGCTGTGACATGCAGGGTTGTTCAACATGGTCTGCAAGCCTCAGGCTAATCAGGGGTGGGCTAAAGCCTGGGGGCATTATTCATTCCAAAGACCAGAGCCAGAGAGTATATGTCATCAGTGTAGCAGCATGGCAGCAGCACAATTCAAACCATTCTTCAATCTGGGCGCGTGTGATTCAGTGGGTGTCGGCAATTCCTGCATTCGCACCCTCCGAACATGAGCAAGCCCATTCAGACACACTAGAGGCAACATTATTCTCAGGGGATATTAAGACCTGTAAGAAACATGAACAACTCCCCAGGCCCGCTGTGGTGGCAAAGAAAAAAGTACAGGGGCAGAACAGTAATGCATGCTGGGAAGCAAGCCGTGGTGGGATGGATGACGAAGGGACCGAAGTCTCACCTAGTACAGCGGTTGGAACTAGTGGATCATTAGGCACTGTGGGAAAATAAAGCGTGTGAGGTAGTCTCGCATTACAGGAACTCTCGTTTTACCTTTCATGTCTTCAATAGACAGCAAGTTACTTAGAAACCAGGGACATGTTAGTACGACACAAAATGAACCCCCAAAAAAAACTACATTTAAAGGAAGTGTCATACTTCTGCATAGTTAGTGTAAAACTTAGTCTGCATAGGGGTTGTGGGGGAGTGTGTGACATGCATGAAAGTTGTAAACCACAACTGCATAGATGTTGCACACCTCCCCTACAATGTATAAGTGCGTAGTTAGCGACCTGTGGTCGTGTACTCCACTCAGACAGTGATTGGTTGTCAGGTGATCTGACTTGAGACAACGGCCACCATAAGAATTAATTTTGAATGATAATTGCAGAGCAATTTATTTAGAGACTAACGAAAGGGATTTGATGGCACTGGTGTGTTTCATCAGTACATGATTATTTAAGAATAAGTTTACGTCAGTTATGCCAGAAATATGATTATGTGGTCTGCGCAGCCTGTGCTATATGAGCAAGTCTAAATGCTCAGCCCGCTTGCAGATATCACACAAAACACAAATCATGCAAACTACACCAACTATGTAGAAGCATGAAACAGCTTTCCGTTGGTATCTCAGTCTGGGGACTGTGAAACAAATAAAGCCTGTAGAAGTAAAGAAACGAAGAAAGCACAAAAAGAATTATGTGCTTAGGGGGACTAGCACAGCAAAAAAAGAATTCTTGCAGCTGAACTGAAAGAATCGGTAGAAGTTACTCAACTCATTTACAGCTTTGAAAACCAGCAACTATAAAATCACTTAGCTCTCAATGTCAGAGTTTCAATCTGCAATTGGTTATGCAATTACTGAAATTCAGCTGCGTAAGCCGGATGTTTTTTTCACAGAGAGCACACAGAACCTTGCAAGAACTGTGATTACGTGTGGGAGTGCATAGCTTTTTAGGTCTCAGAACAAGGGTTTACTCATAATATGACTTCAACAATGACATTTATAAAGAAGTGTTTGGGTCGCTAACTGACAGATGAACTGATAAGTAAAGCCATTTACTGTCAAACAGAGAAAAAAGGTCACATATATCTTGTAACAGTTGTATTCATTAATAAGGAACAAGTAGCTGAGTCACAGAAATTAACTCACCCGAAGCCAAAACATTCATGACCAGGTTTTACAAATTAAAAGCTTGCTCCATTAGAAATCAGCATAAAATAATGGCTGGAAGAAGCAAAGAACCTTCCAGTTCTAAACCATTAACTACACACTGGAGTATGCTTTGTACGACATGCAAAACTTGGGAGTTTTTGGTCATCCAACTTTCACACATATATCTGGTTTCTTGCCTGGTGATCCCCAAGGATCAATTCTGGGAACATACTCACATCTGTTGCTAAAGTTGTGGGAGTCCATGAAGGTGACAGACATGGGATCCTCAGCATGTAGAGCGCTTTGCTCAGCGTAGCTACGGTCCATAGCATTGACCATGTGGGTCATCTCTTGCCGTGTATTCCCAATGGCATCTTTGCGCTTCTTGGCAAGTTTCCTGAGGGATTGTACACACATGATTACAGACAAATTCACAATGAAGAGCCACAGGCTTACACAGATACAGGGGAACCCCAAAGATATAACCCAGAAGATGGCACACAGCCGTGAGAACGAACACCGTTATTGTTTCCTTTCTTTAAATGAGATTTCTGGCACATTAGTCCACGTTTCACATGTAACGATACAAAATGTCCCCACATGGTGAAAAGTCATGCCAGTTCCCTCATAGGTGTGAGAAAAACAAAGATTATTTTATGGAAATGAGTCTTTTTGCAGCAGAGCTGATGAAGAGAAAAAGGACAGACACCATAGGTGAAAAAAGCTTGTTAAAACCAAACCAAGGTTGTTAAAATTCCTCCACCAACAGGATACTGACCTGAGATTGATGGATAGCCCATCTGGACATTTATTAATCGTTAAAAGTCCAATAGAATACATTGGAGCCTAATATAAACAAGATGAATCAGTTATAGTTCCAGGTCTAGGTCTAGAAACTTGATTAAGTCATCCTTTGCAGTCATTCACTCTCAGATCAATGGACTACCATTACTTTGGTTTCATCAGCCAATTAAAAGCCTGGCTTGTGCAGAGGAGGAACTAAAACATTAAAAGGTTCCATGGACAGGCAAATTGAAGCATCATTTTAGCCAGTGTCAGAATCATCTTCAAAGATCAGCGCATGACCAAATACCTGGATATTGCATCTATGCTCATTCTAAACAAACAAAAAAAAAAAACATTAAAGAAGCCTTGTCACGAGCTGCCGGATAGCTCACTCGGTTCAAGCACCGCATTGCGAAACAGAAGTGACCAACACGGTGCGGGTTTGAGACCCGGTCGTACCAACCGGCAGTGCTCGGCAGCTTTTTCAGAATAGCGCGCAATTGGCCATTGCGCTGTAGGGATGCAAATTGGGAAGGGTCTGCCGGGAAGCGTTCTATAAAATGGTTGCTTTGTTCGTTGCTTAAGCGCCCCCTGTTGGCCAGTCGGGCGCTCGTCAGGAAAATTCTAAGCGTGTTCATTTTCAGGTATCCTCCACCCTCGTCCTGAACTTGCGAGGATTCAACCAATGAGTTGTAAGAAGCAGTGGGTGACAGGCGCGTGCTTCGGAGGAGAACTGCGAACTGTCTTCACTCTCCTGAATTGGCAACAAGGGGTCGCATATGAGCAAGCCTTGTACATTGTTCCCCAATTGGGCATTCCAGATTCGGGTGGGATTGGAGATGACAAATAAAAAAAAAAAAAAAAAAAAAAAAAAAGAAAAAAAAAAAAAAGAAGCTCGTCCCCATTTTCCCAACTGTAACATCAAATCATTACCTTAAAACCATGTCATTTTAAGCATGGAAATTTATCTTGTGAGTTTAACAGTGAATTTGATACCATGACACTAGTCACAAGAAGTTAAGGTAACACTGCTGAAATTAATGCACAAAGCCTGGGTTACAGGTTCTCAATGACAATTTATACAGGCAGGTCTTTGTCGAGAAGATGAAGCTAAATGTTAACACTTCATGCCACAATATCACAAAAGCAATCAACTTCAGTAATATGACCAACCTCCATCTGCAAGAAATAGCAAAAGAACAAGAAATAGACAGGCACCTCTGTATTAGCTAGGCCTTAGAATGACTATAAAGAAGTCCATTTCAAAAAGAATATTTTAATAACAGCTTTGTTTAATTCAGCCAGTTCTTTACGACACTGAGATAGAAAACAAGATAATCATATTATACTGGATATTTCAATTAACCTACCTGAAATCTTTCTTTAAATCATTCGAACAGAGCATGAAAAATGAGCTCAATTTACACTTGACTGCATAATATTGATAATGGACAAAAAAAGTGTATCTGCTACCTAGTCAGGCTGCTAACAGAAGCATTTTACCCAAAATATTTGAAATAGCCGCGTGCTCTTACGAGCAGAGATGGTCACTCAAATGTTTACTTGCAGGACAGGAATAAAAAGGGCTTTCAAGTGATGATTAGGACAGAATCAAGAAAAGGTGAAGGTTAAGTTTTCTCTACACTGCCTGATGTGTTCTATCTGGGAAAGGCAGGAGGAAAATAGTCATTTTGAACAACTACAACCCGAATAGTTGACTCTTAATAAAGAAACAACACTGGCTAATACAAAACAACATTTTGGAAGTCTGATGCTGAAGAATAATGCATGCCACATAAACCCTCCTACATGGAAATCAGAATTTGCATAAATACAAGGAGAAAACAAACAATACACAGCAATACAGTGGGAGTATTATATATGACCGGTATGTATGGCTAACGGCCATACATTTACAAGACGGTGATCCCCGTATCCCTTTCACCGGCGAGTTTGTTAGTTCAAGTAGTAGGATGAAATGATGAATGGATAAATGGGGGTTATTGACACACACGCATACACAGGCACACACCCACACACGAGAAGGAATCATGACAAGTGCAGCATTCTTTTTTCAGCCAACACCGCTGTCGGTTGTGACTTGGTTGCGCTGAATGTTGGAGCTGGTCAATGGGGGATGCAATCGGTCTGAGCGATATGCGTTTTCAGTTGAAAAAAGGATACTGCATCTTTAAAACACTACATTTCTACCCGCAGGCAAAAGGAAACCCATTCTTTTATTGTGCTTTACTTACAGGTAATACGAGTAGGAATAGTAGCTCCTCCTGGCAAGCCAATCAGAGACAGCAGAATAAACAAATACTGGTGAATGCAAGGTGTCAATCAGTGGTACCAACAAAAGCAAAATAAGGATTAAATAAAATGCTAGCAAACCATACTTTCCCCCCAAATTTCTTTGGGTTAGCATATTATTTTTCATGCATTATTTAGTTTTAAATAGCATGCAATAAAGAGAACCAAGTTTTGCAGTAAGGATGTGTAGAAAATATTTGTATGCCGGCAAGCAGTAAATTTCCATATTAATCCACTATAAACATTTTAAATAAATGCGTTTTTGATTAAACAAAGCTTTTTTAATTTGGCAACTGTGACTGATTGTGGCAATCATGCATTGCAAAAGGTGCCTCATTCAAGGAAAAAGAAAAAGAAAAGGTTGTTGGTGGGTGTGCTAACCCCATTTTGCCTAGAATCGGAGTGTGAGCGGATGTAGGCAAGCTAATACATAAACATGTGGAGATATGACAACATTCTTAGCTGAAAGGCCTTACCTGAAAAACAAACAATGCAGAAAACCAACATTTTAAAGATGCAGTATCATAGGAGTTTAGTTTCAGTAATGAACCACAATGTTTAACAAGCTACCAAATTGTAAATATTGTACAGTGGATGCTCCCGTTAATTAGCATGTATGAGGCCTAGACAGCAATGAACACTCATTACTCTGGGTAAGGTTATCGGCATAATGAAAAATGACAAGGGCAATTATAGCCGGGCTGGATGAGTCCCTTAATGGTATGACAACTAGGTTCTAAAATTAAAAATGGACAAACAAGGACAAACAAGAACTTCCAATCCCGCTAATTCATCAAACTGCACTTCTCGCCAAAAAGTGTCACAGAAAAGTCATCATACTCCAAGGATCCACGGCCTTAATAATGTTCAGATTTTCAAGTGTTACAACAAAGTCAACAATGAATGAAAATCAGGACTGTGATGAGCAATAAAAATTGAATTAATTTCTTGACTGTTGATAAATCAATTAAAAATCACTGGAAGTCCTATTCCAATTAATTGGCCAAAAAAAATGTATTCACACTGAGAGCAATCGGCTTTGTGCTTCAAGCAGCTCTGCTTTGCACATCACCGATTCTTAGCAAACCAGACACATATTGGTATTGCACACACCTATAGGATAAAAACAAACTCCACTGCATACACTTTATAACTCAAAGCAAAAACACTCAATCCAGGGGGAACCCCATTGGAATCTAGGTGGAAATTTAGTTCAAGATAATGGCTGATATAACCAAATATTGCTTTGTTTGTTAGTCAAACTAATTTTACCACCATGGTTTGATATTGAAATTTCTGAAGAGTCACTCCAACATTAAGAGAACAGGACAGACATCTTATATCTGAATTAAATTAAGAACTGTCATTTTAATCCATTCTAGAAGGATTAGCGGGATTAAGATTCATTACCATGAAATACCCCTATTGCTCACAACTACACTTTACATTCAATTTACGATCTTAATTTTAGAACTGAGTCATTCCAATTTTTTAAAAGTCACTAAATACATTAAAATGAATACCATATTTAGCCCATTTGAACATATCTGTTAAATAAGTCAATCTATTACACAGTAATTTTATAACACTGCATGCCCTGTTGAAATGACCCTTTGAGAGAAAAAGAAGGTATAGAAAGTACATAAGCTTCATAAACTATCAAAAACCAACCCAATGCCAATGCAATATCAGCACATTTGCAGTTTCCTTCCTGGTTAAGGCATTAGTTTACATCACTAGATGGCCTCTTGGCCTGCCAGTAAACTGTAACAAACTTGGAGTAGTTCACTTAAGACAAAAACATGTCTCCTGTCTCCAATCAAAGTCCCACAATGACATGAGTGCTTAGATCAATAATCATAAATACACAGGATTACTTCAAGTACTCTTAGTACAGCCATTTTTAAGTCTTTAGAGTTTTAAAGGGCATTTGAATGACTCGATAATGTATCCTCAAAAACAAAAACTGCGCAAATGTAGAAATTTGAAGACAGTTTCTTGCCAGGCAATGCCAATGAGATAACAGTTAAAGGATTTCGTCTCAAATAATTCCTCAGGATCACTTCCGACATCCGTTCCACTAGATGGAAAAGTCAAGTCAAAGTGAAATTAACAATGTGTGGGGGCTTGTGAGTGTGTGTGAGGGATGAGGGGGGGGAGTTAAGCTGAAATTATCACACGATGGAAAGATTATGGGCAAAAAATTGGACAAATAGAAGGAGGTAGGGGCATTTAAATGAGCAGAGGTAGTCCAAAAATGATCCTTAATTGGCATAACATTCAGAGCGGCACACAGACTGTTCTGGCAATAAGATGAATTTGCATAGTTTTCCTGTGGACACAGTCCGCCTCTACCTCCATGTTAATGGCGAACAGCACTGCCCTGCTCGGTAAAGTAATCAACTGCTAATTTCTTTCAACAATTCTGGTCACCAGGACTGCCAATCCCACGTGGGTAGGCCAGTTCTGGTTGTTGAAAAACAGTTTTTCACATAGCTACTCCATTGTACGTTTTAAATGCGCGAGAAATTATTTAAAATCTTGGGATGAACCACCTCATATATAAGAGGATATCCCCCTCTCTTTGACATATCGCTGTTCACATCTGATGACAGCCACAATTCTTGGTATGGTGACACAATGTGAACAAACCTGCTGTCATAACAACACTGAAATTGTGCAAAAGACATTTCATACATGGAATACAGTCTGACAAATGTGTGGAGGATTCACTAAATGGCATACTTAACCTAATCATACTATAATTTAACGAATCTAACCGTTATACGTTATTTGGCAGTCTTAAAATGTAGTGCATACAATCAACCAGAAGATGGCACTGTTGGTTATACAATGCCAAGCGAAATAGTTGATATACTGGTTGGATTACTCAGTTTTTCATTTGACTCGCTCAAAAACCTTGCGAAACAAAACCAGATTGTGGGCATGTTACTCAACTTCAGGCAAATGATCATATTTTCTTTTGAAGATACATTTTTCTCTCACTGAAATTCATTGTAAGTGCTGAAAAACTAAAAACTGCATTTCTAATTAACATTCAAGCCACTCAATGTTCATCCTAAACCGCAGACAATTGTGTGTCATTCATGGGTGGTTACAAGAATAACTACGTTCTGTAAAGCTCACCAATGGCAAGTAGTGTCACAATGAGTAGAATGTCCATTCTTTCAATGTGTATACACACAACCAGCAAGAATACATTCAATCTGTAGCATTAGCTTTTTTTAATTAAGCAAGGATGTAAACAAGCTGTACCAAATTATTGCCATGCCCACCGTAGATAATATATTGGCAGCAAATTTCTAAGATTGGTGTTCCAATTTCATTTGATGTATTTGTTTAGACACTTGAGCAAGCTGGAAGCTCATGCTGGCCATGTCCCTGAATTCCCTGAAGTATTCAAGTTAGTCCTGGGATATTGGTTACACTTGGAAGTGAAAATCCAGTCACTCAAATGAAGACCACACTGAATTTCTGCCTCAAAAGAGACTTAAGGTTACAAAAATCAGACTGAACACTGACTGCCTTAAATTTTAGCTACTGCCACACACACACACACACACACACACACACACACAAAAACTGTTAATGTTGGAATTCTCATCCACAACTGAACAGCAACCTATTCAGGGATAAAATAGACTATGCTGATGTACAACAGAGCTTGAATTTGCACTGTTGGCTTTCCTGACAGTGTATCACTTAGCGTAGCACCCTTGTTGTATTTTGGTTGCAGTGGGGACTAGAGTGTGCAAATGGAGTCACACAGCAAAGTAGTCACAGTTTGGGAGGAGTGACCTGAGCCACCAATCATACAGGTTCTGCACTGCACTTACAGCAGGGCAGAGTTAATCCGCTGCCATCCATTGCTGGACCATTGCTGAGAGCAGTACTACAATAAAGGCCTGCTCGCTAATGCCACGCATTGCCCCAGGGTAAAACCCAACCATCAAAAAACCTAAAAACTAAGTTAATTTATTCATCTGGCTGTTTTCAAATACACAATATCTGGCCAAAAGTGTGTGGGTACTTCACTGAAACCTCATGGGCACAGACCACAAAGAATGGACCTTTTAAAGGCAAGTATCTGATATCTATATTTAATTTGGAATACGTTGGTCAGTATGGCCTGATATGACTGATATTCAGCTTCCATTTGAGGGTACTGCAATTCCAATCTGTTTCTTTATGAAAATTTTGTAGCACTTAATATACTCCTTAAAGGAAAAAAAAATTTCCAAATCGTGGAGCAAAACTGTGAGAAAATCCCCTCAGATGAAAATTGAAAGTCTGTCCTAACAGACCATTCTAACCATAACAGACCATTCTAACCAATTCATTCTAAATTCAATTCAAATTTCAGAAATTTAGAATTTAAAAATGTACGATTTCTATGAATGTCAAAGACGTTTCAGGAAAGTATCCGCAAATTTTTTGATATACGGAGTATAATGGAAGAACCCTATGTGGTAAGTTGAGGAAAAAGTCATTCCCTTACTGCGAATCAGTAATTCATTATAGGGTTTTTCCATTGAAAGCAAGTGCCGTGAGCCCGGGTAAAGCGGTGGTTAAGCTGATGGCATGGGATGGAGTTGAAGGTATGGTTAGCATGTATCCACACCTATTTGAATCCGCACAGAGAGGTGACTCGCCAACATGGCACCTTTTCCCCGGAAGACCTACCTCTTTTTCACCAATAGGATTGCGACGAGGACCAGGAGGATGAAGACCAGCACCCCGGCACTGATACCGGCAATCTTCACCACACGGTCCGTCTGCTTGGCCGGGTCAGGTATCATCTCCGGTACCTCAGTTGCCCCTGCACCCACCGTAAAGAGAAGGCAAAAAACTGATGAAGAGATGACGGAGTGGCATCTATGGATGCTGCTGAAAGTGAATGGAGTGGGAAGCTGTACAGTAAGCACCAAAAAAAACGGTCTCCGCAACGCAATTCTAAAAATAAGGTGTCAAAAAAGACACAAGGCCCTAAATGTCTGCCGCTTCAGATATGTTGCACATCATGAAACCATCATTATCCATGATAATTTACTGTTTTAATGACCTAATGCCCCCCCCTTCACCTGAAATGACTTGGATGAACCATAAACAAATGTAAAGACAGACAAAACAAAAGGTGATGGTCCTGAATCCCAACTGTAATGTTATAAACATAGCACAGACCCCAAGCACTTGCACCTGATGCATAATCGCAGGGTTTCAGAATAGCTGCATAAAACACTAGACACTAAAAATAGATTATTTTCCCCTCAAACAAGAATTCCCCATTTAGCCCTTTACTTCTTTCGGAAACCAAAGCACATTCCTGAAGTGTTTTAATGGAGTTCGGTTCGGATGAGCAATATATCGGGGTGACCGCTGGTCTATTGCTCCATACCATGGCAATACTTTAGCCCCAGTAGACCGGCCATACCAGCTCATTCCATACAGCAATAAAAATACAAATATATACAACAACTAGCCTGCTTTGAGGATCTGAATTCGAGGGTGTATACACTGACATCATTGAAGCAAAAGTACACAGATGCAATCAAAAGCTGATGATTGAGAAGGCTGAGGTGTCAAAAGAGGGCAAAAGCACAGCTCCAAGCAAACAAACCACAGATGAACTGCTTATAAAAGGTTCGCTGACATTTTAAATCATACCGAGGCAGAAGTCAACGCAAAGCGTTGATTGCTATGCCTCTCTCCTGCCATGGCTTCAAGCACAGTTGATCTTTGCTCCCTTCACACAGCTGACCTTATGTAGCCTTGACCCTTGACCCAATGAACTCTAAAACTCAATCAGTTCATACAGTCTGAGATAAGTTACCATGTTTCATTTGGTAAAAATTTCCCCACTCCTTCATTAGGGAACACACATACAAGATGTATGTGATGGACAGACAGCGTGAACGACGGACAGTGGACCGAAAAGCAGTTTGCCTCCTGTCCACTGGAGGCATTATAACAAAAGGAACCGAAGCAATAATAAAAAGGCTAACATACGAAGTACTGAGGATAAAGTACCAAAGGCTCTGACCTGGAGGAAAGACTCCAGTGCTGGAGGTTTGCAGTGTCAGCTTTTTTGTAGAGCATTTTTTCCCCACACTGCTTTAGGTCAATGACCAGCGAGAGTCAGTGTGCCTTGTTTCCGAGGACTAAACCAGCTGTTTATCGAAAGGAAAACTGAAAATTCCACAGCAGAGGCCTAAGAGGAGCGTGATGTCTGTAGTTTGAAGAGGAGAGAGTTATATATTCCAACTCTGCAAGCGTACCATGTTGTTACAGAGAAGACTCAAAACACCATGTAATTTTATTCACGTGTTCAAAACACAGAAATACTGGAAGACGCAACAATGCATTTTATGTATTAGGCAACGGTCAATTATGATATCAATGAATGACAGAAAAATGCACTTGGTTGCTTCATAAATGAAGCATTAATCTTTAAGGGCCCATATTATGTGTTCCAATACAGTCCACCTACACTAAGGTCTCCACAGTATAACAGCCTATAAAAGGTCAACTTTGAAAACACCCGAGTTTAGCAGTTAGACCCTCCTATTCCATTTCAGCTTTTGAAACACGCACTTTTAAATACCTACTGTTTTTTTTACGTCACAGAACTTGTTACAGTTCAGTCTGCCTGCCCTGTGTCTGTGCTGCTGCACGGCATGCTTTGTTTCAGTTTTAGGTGCAGCTGCCTGATGTGGGATGCAGGACACCTGCATGAAGGCGTGGCCTTAGGCTATATAGTAGCCCCTTTTGCTCCGCCCTCTCTGACTTCCTGAATCTAGACCCTGCCATTACAGTGCTGTGTGTTTGCGGCTTTTTCTTTTGTTTCTCTGTATTTAATAAAAACAGCACATTTTGCACCTGGCTTGGTGTTGTGTCTCCATTATGTTACATCTTTTGAGCTGGTCATAACAAACTGCTTGGTATAGTTCATGTCTACAAGAACTGTTTGTGTTCCCTGCTGTATGCGGTTATGTCCATTTGCCAGCTAATCAGAGTACAATGCAAGATCGGGGAGGGGACGCCCATGCAAAACAGCTTTAGAAAAAGTGGATAAATCTCCCTCTTGGACAACCAAGAATAAAATAATTTTAAAATTATATATGTTAGCTTGATTATGATATAAGTATAAAATAATGAACACTGACAAATTGTCAAATGGTCATTAACCATTTCCGCTTCGGAGAAATCATTCGTATATTAATGATGCCACCTCATGTTCTGCAGTGAGAAATAACCATGGACTTTCTTATTTATCTCTGGCTGATTTGCATTTATCCTCCTATAATTATGAAACATAGAGCAATAAACAGCAGGTCAATATACAGCTTGTGAGAATACACCGGCAACAGTAAAGACAAAACTGATTAGCCAACCATACGTATTTTTTTGTGTAACCTGAAATAAATTCACTGTAAGCCACTTGGATACAATTTTATCATTTGAAAAGTAAACCCAAAACTCAAAGACATTGATTGCTTTCTTTTTTACTGCTTTCAGTAGCACATCTTTTCGTATATTTAAAGGCTTATCCATTCTTGGGTTTCCTCAAGAAATTCGATGCCCAATCGTTACAACACCACGCTCTAACATGCCTAACATTATAGGTTAAGACATTTTATGGTATCTGTGGCAACAAATGCGCACCATTAACAGACAAAAGACCTAGCGGCAAAGCCTCAAGCCAAGCTAAAGCCATCCATCTCAAGCCTGCACTCAAGCCATTATTACTCAGGCTCCCTGAAATGGCCTACTTCGAATAGAGGAAAACAAAAACAACCCAGCATCTGTGTCACGGCCTCAAGAACTGCTCGAGACATCTCATTCTTCCCTCTTTTTACTCGAGCACCACCCTTGGGCAGAAGAATGACAAGATGGCTCTTGCTAGCTTCTCAACACAACCGCATATTGCACCAAGCCCCCACAGTAATCTTGCTGTTGTCCATTGTACACATTAACATCAAGCTTGTGTCCCTCCATGAACCTTGAAGCGAGTTTCCATGGTACATTACATGGGTAACTCAGAGGAGAATTACTCTCACTCCTATGGCTTCTGAATGGGGACCTACCCCTGGAATTTCTTCTATTCAGTCATTTCCCCAAAAAACAAGGGTGGCAGAGGCCTTCAGCATTAAGCTTCTCTGAACAACAAATGCAGCTCTACGGTGGGAAAAAAAAAAAAAAATCTATATATAAATTCTTTGAGATGACATATTCCCCTAACATTTAATACAATATTGTCAACCGCTAATCTGTGGATTTGTTGACGCCCTTAAAATATCAATCAGAACAAGCAGGTTGCGGAACGGGGGAGAACGATTCGCTTGACGTGACAGCACTGCCGAGGTTAGCTTCCGCCGCCAGTAAAACCGTGACAGCAAGCACTGACGCGGCTTGGTTCTGTCACTAGTGGGGCAAGGCTGTGTATGCTAAGCCACACGGGACCTTGTCTGTTTTCAACCTGACGGGGGGGGGGCTTTTCTTGCTTATCTGTTTTTGTCTCAGGCCAAGAGTACAGCACACCATCCACAGCACACCTACCCAGTGTCACCACCTCCAGTAAGAGGTGAGTAATTCAGTACCTCACAAAACCTATATTTAAGAAAAAAATCTTTGTCTACAATCCTTATCAACTAATGCCAAAAAGACAAATACTCATTATCCATTCAATTTGCACCTAAGCCTCAGCCAACTTTCATACAATAGATCAATCGGATTAGCTACTCAAGACAAATACCAAATTGCTCAGTGTCAGGTGATTTTGTTCCTGATGACAATTTATACAGTCCAGACAAGGCTGCACATAACTTGGTGCCAATTAATATTTGTCCCTACTGTATCTCTTAGAGAAGCTTCATGATTATGTTCATTGTTACAATGAATATAGAAAGAAGCCGCTTTGGAATATATACTTCCTTATACTCCAGTCTTTCTTGTGACAATATACCCAAATCATCTCAAAAATAAAGTCTTTAAAACAAGAATACATACATAGTAACATTTTGAAATTAAATCATTGACAATGCACATAGAAGACCTGAAAAGACTATTCGCTTTCAGCACAAGATGTTCTTTGTAATAGAAAAAAGCTGAGAATGCCACTGAAACATTGACATTCGAAGTAATTTTCTCTCTTAAGGAACCGATTTCATGATGGATTTTGACACCACAGTTAAAAAGTTATTAATCAATTCTGCAGCCCTGTTTCAAACGTTTTGTAGCGCTGAGTTAGACGTGATCCCCACAAGGCTTCAAGAATACTTATGTTCCTGTCACAGCTTACAAGATAAATTCATAAAGAAATCCCACGACAAATTCGGAATAAATTTGATTACACCACTTGGAGATGAAAAAGAAATCTGCTTAAAATGAAAACCCGTTTCAATCCCGAACTGTACGGCAAAGCCATGCAGTGCAGTGCAAAAGTCTTAGGCAGCCTGCATTTTTTGAAACATTTAAATCTGGCTTTTTTTTGTTTTCCAAGTTGGTGTTGCTGAAGATAAAAAAAGTGTATTTGAAATTACAAATGCTAATTTAAAAAATACTTTTATAATTAAATGTTTGCATTTCATTAAAAACAGCTGACACAAATATAGTCATGACAACCTGGATATCAACATCATCATAATAGCTGTCTGGTATTACGTATAGGGATAGACGCAAGAGAGACAGTCTGCAGAAGAATGGAGGCAAGTTTTCCACTCTGCCTGGAGCAAGCAAGAAGCCAATCATCTTACAAAACTGCAGCACTACAGGGCAGTGTCCCTAATTTTTTGGCAAAGCTTAGTCACAGCAAATATTGGTTTGATTGCGTTTTAACAGTTTAAAGCTCTGTACAGTACATTTCATGGTTATTAGAAACTTTTAGTTTAATTATTTTTGCAAGCATATTTGCCCTACCTAATTGCTTTAAATTTGCCGCAGACTTTTGCGCAGTACAGTATATAACACCATAGGAACTGCTTTGACTATTTTTTCCCCCTTAAAGACAAGAAGGAAAACCAATTAATAAAGACAGCAGCACAAAATGGGGGCTCCTCAAGATGAATTCATAAGACACAATTGAGAACAATTCAAGAGACGTTTGTGGTGAAAAGGCCATAGTTATTCTATGACCACAGGCCAACGCCCAAAGTACAACAAAAAAAGGCTGAACCGCAGACGCGTAGACGAAGCCATTGTCACACTAATCCATCTCCATTATGTGGTTGCTTATGTTACCGCTTACAGTACATTACGCGTATCTAAATAAAACGCCATTTAAGAAACTGCAGGTCACTCAGTCTTTCTGACTGATCATTTTAAACCACTTAAGTGTCTATAGCTCCTCAACACATATGTAGAACACTGATTGAAAAAAAAAAAAAAAAAAAAAACAGTGACAAAGCTTATATGTAATCCAAATGTAACCTATTTTCCCCAACGCAACCCAAGCCTCATTTCAGCACAAAGAGCCTAATAAAGACGCATGACGATTTACTGTCGCATTCATCCCCCTGCATTTAATCCGCACCATATGTAGCAGCATAAACAGAGAGTGAACCCGGCGCTGTCTCATTAAACATTAATAACAGGAAGGACTTGGCCGGTATATGATATAACGCGCGCTGTGAGTAAAAAACATCTTAAAACACAAATCTGCGCACATGGCAGATGTTTCAAAGACTGAAAAGCTAATTCTGAGGCCTCAGACCTGAGAATCTTGAAGGAATGTGCAAACATCGCGGAGAATGAACAAAGAGTGAGGCAACAAACAATTCTCGACAATCTTTGAAGCGAGCCACAGAAAAACATCTAAAACCCACTCTTCAAATAATACCAGCTGTTACAGGGATTATCACGGGACCACTTTGACACTGATCGTGTAAAAACATGTTTGTCGTCTTCTAAGAATCTTGCATTTATGGGGGAATCTTTCTAGATTACAAACTTGAAAAAGACTAAAAATGATGCGTTGATGGACTCAAATGTAAGAAGGATTAATAATTATGAGCCAGGTCATGTACTGTGCGATATACTCAATGTTGCTAATCGGCAATGCAGTACACATGGTATATAATCAACAATATGTGTGACATTCAAAGAGGTAATTTCGTATTTGTGCGAAGCATGTGAAAGTTTGTCATCAATTTTTTGGCTTTTATTGACATTTCACCTGGCTTTAGTATATTGTACCAATTTATGAACTTGGCCTCTTCGTCCATCAAAAATACTTAAAAACAAGCAAGTCAACTCTCTGAAACCCCCAGAACAGATAGACAGAACCCCTCTGAGTTAGAAGCCGCTGTGTACCATAAAATTATGTAAACAGTGACAAAATTAAATGCTGCAAAACTAGAACCTGAACAGACGAATCCTAAGCTGGAGAAACACATCGTGAAGTATGTAAGAGTTCTGAACCAGGAAGCTGTAGGTGTATTCTTTAGGAAGAAGGATTCGGAGAGGAGGTGGAGAAAAGCTTTCAAATAGAAGTGCCAAATTCAATTAATCAAACAAGGGGCAGCAAGGTCTTTCTCCGGCACTCTCTATACAAGCGCACAAAAACAAAAAATGCATTCTTACCTTTTGTTGCGAGTCTCAGACATTGAGTTTTTGTTTCCTATAGAAAAGGGAAAAAATGACATTAAAGGGCAGTCGCTACTGAATGTGCGAGAGCAGTTAACGTATTCTCACAGTCAAGGAATTTCACAAGTACAGTGACAGCTAAGCTTCACTTCATACTCATGTAAAGTTTGGCCTTCAGCCTCGAGTCTGTTTAACAGGAGTTTATCACAGTGCTTGTGAGGACTGTCACGATTCGAGCACTTCGGAGACACGGCTGGCACAGTTGGTCACTACAAGCGGACATTTAAGGGATTTCAATGTGGCCGGCACTGGCTGATGAACAACATCACAAAAACTCAGTGTGCCATCCTCCGACTCTTTTGTAGGAAAGAAATACAAAGGGCATTAAAAGGCAGAGACTGCTAACAAGGAAATTTCACTAAGATCTTATCCCTCGGTTGCTTTGTTGCCATGACCTTGCCTTCAAAATTGTTGAAATGTGCGCAAAACAAGATAAATCCAGTTACTCGTGTGGCTCAGTGTTACTCGTGGCAGTAATTGTTCCAGGAGCTGATCATGAAGACTATGCCTGTCTCTATAGCATAAAAAAAGAAAGAACCCGAATGGAAAAGCTATGGAAATTTGTGACCGACACATTAACACTAACCTTATCGACACTGCTCACTGCCTGAAAGTGGATGTTGTAGTTCTTTCTAGGGGCGAGGGGAGGGTTCCAGTAGCCGTGGTAGGTCTTGTTGTCTCCGACCGTGAATGGGGAAGGTTCCGGTAGACTGGCAGGCGGGAGTTCGGCAGCGAAGTAGTAAGGCGACCCGCCACTGGTGGCACTCTGATAGGAGAGGGGAACCTGGTAGCAGTCCCCGGAGCCGACCTCTCTTCGGGAGCGGTGCGGGTTCACTTCCTCCACCACTATTTGGTAAGAGCTGAGGGAAAAGATGGAGAGGGCGAAAATGTAAATCTGGAGAAGTCAAAACTCCTACTTTGCCGTAATCTTGTTTCGGAGAATATTTCTCTTAAATGTCACAAATGCTAGCAACAACAAACCAAGGCAGATAAATGACAAAATTATGCCGCAAAGCAAAAGCGCTCACTCGAGAGCTACCAAGAGTGGATACTTCAGAAGAAGAGGGGAAAAGCCCACCCTTTAAAATCAGAGAGGCTTAAATAAGACAGCATAACCAATGACTTGAATGCTCCAGGTAAGAGAGGAGGCATGGAGCTTGGATTGGGACGGAAAATGGTCGGATGTAATTAAAACGTCTTTCTGCCACAAACTGCTTGCTTTAACATTAAAATTAAGCAGGGAATGATTGAGTCTAGTCTTCAATTCACACGAAAAGAGATGCTAAACTGTTTTTATGTCAATATTAAAATGAGAAAATATTTCACATTTTCAACCATAATAGAGCCTTAAAATAAAATGGCCACCAACATTGCTGACAACATATTTACAATATATCAATTAAAAAAATCATACTTTACAGGGAATTTGCCATTTGAGACTTTATAAGCAAACTATAACCGCATGTAATAGAGTGTTTTCATTGGACGCATAATCCCAATAAATTAGATCCAGCTCATCTTCGGTCTCCATTAGCAATTACGGTTAACATATTTTTAATAAACATTCTCTGATGCCTCTGTGTTTATTAATAAAACAATAAATTTTCCCCAACAAGAGTGGATGAAGACCCCAGCTGTAAGTAGCACTCTTTGTTACTAATACACTTGGACAGAGTAATGCGCTCCCTTCCCTCAGGCCTATGCTTGTGTGGAAAGTGTGTGCTGCTCAGCGGGAAGGCGATGTATGAAAATGGTGCAATGAGCCTTTCACCCAAGCACTGTAAGCCAACCAGAACCCCTACATCCTCAGCAAGTCCCGTTTTGAGGGCTCATCTTCCCAACCTCTCCCTAATGACTGGCCGGAGGCCTCTCTCTTTCTCCGCCCTCACTCCTGCTGCCATTAGCAACAAAATGCCACCCCCGCCCCTCTGACCCATCCGCTGCATCCATTCTGGCTCAAAGCTCGGTGAATCAGAAACAAAAGCGACATACCATAATGCTGGCACAGATGGACCCGAATGCTGCTCCCATCCACTGAAATGGAGCGCTCTGTTTTCCTGTATCGCCCGTCAATGGCAAACTGTTACAAATTACCTGAGCAGATGGCTGGCTGCTCGCAGCAGCTCAGTCCGATGTGCAACACCTTAGCTAACTTTTCCCCTGAATTACAGCGCGACAACCTGCTGTGCGTGTAACCAGTCAGTGTTCGGCAGATTCCTGCCAACTAAACGGCTCCCTGTCAAAAGCAGTCAAATTAGACCATTCCTTTTAATAACACTCGGAGAAGAAAACTTTCCGAAAAACCATATTCCGTCTCAAAACAAGAACATGAGGATTTAAAGACAAACAAGTCTCAAAATCCACCGAGTGGGCCAATGCAAGGAGTTGCAGCCATACTCACCACATTTAGAAAACTATCTTTCTGCAAGAAGGCATGTGCTTTGATTGTACATCATAATGCATGGTAATGCAATTAACCGTGATGTGCAAAAACGGCGCCGCTTTCCTGAAAACGGGCTTTGTTGAACTTTGACTTGGTTGAGACAAGCACTTAATTGCCTACAGGCACAACATGTTCCGAGAGGGTACTTGCAGAATGAAACTTCTGATGGCAGTCATTGGCACTGCTGTTGACTCCCCTCAACGCATGCACCCCTTCCAATTTCACAATCGCGGGCTGAGCCCGTCACACAATAGACGATTCACTGGATCGGAGAGTCAAGAGTTATCTCCACATCCGCTTCACGACAAGCACCTCCTGACTTCCATATCCCCCGCCGGAGCCGATGGGGGAGAGGAAATGAAATGGCGCGGTGCAACAATGGCCAAATCAAATCGAGATCAGCTGGCTCGATTCCGGTCTTGAATAACTAAATTCCCAATAGCTCTGATGCGATTAACAGCGAGTCCATTTGTGGAGGGCATTGAAGCCAGAAACACAAAAAACAGATCTGGGAGTGAATGCAGGACTTAGCTGTGGGGCCTTTGATTCAACCCAAGCCAACGCTGGGCCGATGTTATCGTTCTGCCTGGTGTATGTCATTATGAATGACCAACGGGGGCAGTGTGAATACTTTGTCAGTGACTTGGAACAGGTAACTCCCGACAAGTGCTGATGAGACATTGAAGTTCTTGGCCAGAGAGTTTATCGATTTTGTGTAATCCCTGCTGAACACCTTAAATCCCCAGAGTACCACATGGCACAAGTGAGTCATTTGGGTGAGGTGGCATCAGATAGGACTGAAAGGGGCAAGATGACGGGACCTCTAGTAGGGGGCTTGCATCACTCACCTGATTGGAGCACCTTTAGCCTGGGCGGGTTTCAGCAGAACCGTAATTGTGGTAGTTGTCTCATTCAAAGTAGCTTCAGTGCCATCATATTCCTCCAAAGTTGGGGCTGTGGGTGCAGAAAGGAGATATGTTTATAAACACTTGCAAACCTCACAGCTCGCTGAGGCACTGTGAAAAGAGGTGGGTGGGGGGGGTGAATTTTTTTTTATAACATTAAGATTTAAAGCAGTCCTATTATGCTGCATTTCCAGCAATTCATTTTAAGTCAAGGAATACAAAAGAGTAGCATTTCATGATTCACAATAACACTAATCCGTATTCATTTTATACTGGCCTTTCATGCCGGGCCTAAGTTCAGCTTTGGTCTGCCGCAAACCATTATAGCCATTTGTCTCTTTAAGGGCCCCCTCCTCAAACACCACTCTCTATTGATTGGTCAAAGTCCCATAAGCCTACCCAGTTGCATTTTGCCTCTGAATGAATGTGTTCTCCCATGTCCTTTAGCGAAAACACCCGTTTGGAAGTTCGGAAATTAAAATATAAATAAACTAAAATGGCACATTCCCAAATACACCCATATATGTTTCAGCATGAATCCGATCCGAAAAACGAAAGTGTACAGCCCAAACAACCAAAGCCACAAAGACTAAAGCAGGACGTGTCTATTAAGCAAATATTCAGCTCATTACCCGTTTATGGTGCGACATAACAGTGGATTTAGTCTTTTGAATCACAAGCTGGAAATGCATTATTTCTGTGTTGCCCCTGTTAATAGGTGTGCGAGCGGGAAATGAATGAAAATTCCAATTGAAGTGGAAAACATATGCTGTAAGGATATACCCAAGGTAACGTAGCTTGTAATATGCTATACTGCCGTGCGCTGTGCCGCGAGGAGTTAACCGTATAAAGAAATCGGTCACACTGTAACCACATACTATGGCCAGAGTAGAAGAGTAGAAAAAACCGTTGACATTGGAGTGTTCAGAGCTGTGGGAAATCAGAGGTTTTTGCTCAAAGGGATTACTTCTACATAAGTTTACTTCATTATTTGAAACTTTGGTCATGTTTAATATGAACATTCTTCAATGTTATGCTATATATACTATACAGAAAAGCATAATAGGTCCCCTTTAACAGAGACCAATTCTGGCAAACTTCTGGTAACTTGTAAGTGCATTTCACATGCCTTGGTAAAGCGTGTGAAGACAGTACCCCACCTTGGTATCAAACCAGCAACCTCACACCCATAAACATGTATTTACCCAACCATATGTCAAACCTCTTTTGCTCGGCAAGGCCAATGACGAAAAGAATATTATTGGAAATAACACGCAAAAACCCTTAAACTTACACATAAAATAACCCGTAAAAAACCTTGGCGGAGCATTTTATTGACAGTCGGCTTAAAAGCATCTCCTGCTTAGCGCACAAATTTTAATGCATTTCATAATTGAAAAGATATTTCCAACTTCCGGAAAAATAAACGGATTTAAAGTGGCTGCGGCACAAAAAGGCAGCAAATTATATTTCAGGTAATTTTACCTGCATTATGTACATTGCATCTCTGTGCATTAAGGCAGGGGCTCAGAGCGAAAGGTGAAGGGAATCTCTTACTTTAAAAAGGCCACTACCCTCAGCTGCCATTAAGTAACATGTCAAGAAGCTTTTAGCTCCCACGCACCTGCTTAATTTGATTGCCTTAAATACAGCCTGTCCTTTGAAATATTATCTAATGATGTCCTCAGCTGTCATTTCGACAGATTTCAAATACATTCTACGCACAGAGTACTGTCAAGATCAGAGCACGGGGAAAATGCTGTGCTGAATTATCCCGACGCGAGTAGGGATGAGGAATCAGGATACTGCTCTGTAGAAGAGATTCGGAAACGAAAATGGCTACCCTTACATGAAAGATGCAGGCACACTTCGGCGTCCACATCAGAAAAAATTAATGGAGAAAAAGCCCTGTTCCGCACAAAGGAGACAATACTTATTTAGTAACATTTTATGTGGCTTGATGCTTTCAAGATCATGAATGGAACCGGTAAGAAGCAATCACTTAATTATGACTCCTCAGGTTTGCATAATGAAGAGCCAGAGTCAAATTAACTAATGGGAACATTAAAAATTGTAAACTGCCAGTTTTAATCTTGGAATTAAAAGGAAAGCTAAATGCAAGATTTTATCCCCATTACCAAGTCATATGCGGGGACCAAAAAGGGCCTTTCCAATATCACTATATGTAAATTTGCAGGTGAAGGCCATAGTTACTCTAACACATGCAACAATGATGGACAAAAATCTTATTTTTGACATGCGTTTACTTATTTACCATCTCCTATGCCTCATAATTCCTTCTACCGATGTATTGAGGGTTATTCTGCGACAGCTCAGGGATAGATACAGTAATTACGAATACAAACAATTTATTCATTGCCATGGACATGGGAGGAGAGAGGGGAATTCCCAGAGAAAAAGAGACGGGGGGGTGGTTGGACAATTCACAGACCTGGGGGTGAAGAATTCATCGATGCTTCTGAGAAACAGAAGCAACGCTAAGCCTAGCCTAGCATTCAGGGAGACGTACCAGAAATGTTGGTGGTGACGTTGAGGGTGGTGGGCGGCCCGAAACCCTTGACGGTGCTGGCGCGGATGATGAACTGGTAGGTGGTGCCTGGATGTAGCTGGGAGAAGACGTGGTGGGAGCTGTTCCAGGGCAGGGACACGACAAGAGGGGGTCGGAGCAGCGGCACTGAGGGGTCGAAGGACTGGACGCTGCTGTAGCTGATCTGCTCGCAGAGACGAGACAAGGCACGTGACTACTGCCCGCGGGCAGTTATAACTAATGCTTTATTGACCACTTTTCTCGTGCCGTGTACCACACAGGTTGGCGGGCGGCAATGGCATCTATACTGGACTGCAAATTTTAATGGAGACACACCCAGCTTCTTAGGAACAGGCAATTTGTGCACGTTGTGTGCTCTGTTCAGAGTTTAACCCAAAGGCTAGCCACAAAGGCCTTCAAAGTTCAGAAAGTACATGGAAAAACAAATTCAAATATTAGCGTGTTTCAGATTAAGGGAGGAAAATTTCCTGTACCGCTAATGTCCCCTCAGGAAATATCTATGACCTACATTTCAGGGTCCCTTACACCATTTCTTCCAAGTGCAACATATGAGCATGGCTTTTTTTTTTTTTAATTGAAACAACGTGTTGTGTCTGGATGCAAAGTTTAATGCATGCTGTGAAAACGTGTTGTGTATATAAGCCAACCTCCGTGTATTAGTATGTGAGAGTGTGCATGTCTGTGTCTACACACATCCGTTTATATGTAGCCGGACACTGTTTTCCCAGTTGGACAGGCCCTGGCCAGTTTTTCATTACCTCATATTGAGTGATGACCCCATTGGGCTCCTGTGGTTCTTTCCAGTAAAGGAAGATGCGATCCTCGAATGGTGTGGCTTTCATGGACTGGCTGGGAACCGGGCCAGGCACTGCATTAGAGAAGACAGGAGAATTCATTAATGCAGTCAGAGGGAGGCCACAGTAATGAATACCATTCTCACAAAACCACTTATGAGCTTTGGTGCCCGAAACAGCCCTGCTGATTGAACTGTATACACTTGCAGTCATACTACAGCCTGAAAATTGCCCAATAATAAACCACAATGACAATCTGCCGGACTGAGGACTGACGAGCTTTGTGGTTTCGCTGAACTTTTTTCCTTTTTTTTTTAAACTACCGAAATGTATTTACACAAGATCAGATAGCGAGGGACCAAGGGTGAAGCGGCCTGTCAAGGAAACTCCCATACAGACCAGAGGAAGCTCTGCATCAAAGCAGAAACCACATATTGTAATAGAATCTTTATTTTCAAAGCACTTTACATTTATTCCTAAATCTAATAAATGAACCGATAATTTCCCTGCGGCCATATTAAATATAAAGGCTCTCACCGACTCCATTCAGCCAAAGTTTTAGTTATATGATAGAGAGGCCATTATCACCACTAACTTGTTTAGCATTGGCATATAAATATATGCGGTGCAATGGCCATTGCAGTCAGGTCGAATCCAGCGGGGCATGAAGATTTCTCTCTGAATCACTCAAGAGAGTGTTACCGCGTGAGCTGGTCACGTGACCAGCGGTGGAGGAGCCCTCTCTATTTTAAAGTGCCTAAGGCAGTGCAACTGTCTGGTATCTCCAGGCTGATCCACGAGGACCGTTTACTGTGGCTTTTTTTCCTTCTTGCTTGGAGAAGGGGCTTCTCCGCTCCACATCTGTGTCAGCGATGCAGATTCGCCAACTCTGAAAAAGTGCAAAAATTCTCCCAAAAAAAAAATATATATATATTTAATCAGACTACACACAGATTACACCACCCTGCATCATTGAAGCTTTGGTATTCTAATGGTTTGGAAGGAGGCCACAAAGTCATTTTGATGACAGTTATTTCTGTCCGGTTATTAGTTCTGGCTTTCATGCAAAAACATTTTTTTCCACCCCTGTGCAGATTGTAAGTTAATTTTGAATACTCGTTCTCATCATAACAACCAAAACTTCTGACATTAGGCAGAATCTGCTGCTGATTTGATCAGTGCATAAAAGCCAATATATATGATATAATAAGGAAAATCATACTTATTCTGTTAAACTGTATGTGATATAAAGTTTATACTTGCATTTTTTTTTAACTCAGCATCCTCAAATACTGTAATATGCAGCCTTTTCGGGAAATCAGTAGAAATTTTATTTCCAACATGCAGGGTTGTGTTATATCCTTGACAACAACTCCGACGCTTTTCCTACGTCAACGACTTAAGGTGTTGGTTGTTGTTTTTAAAAATGTGTACGAACCATGAGCTAAAAACATGAGGACAAAGCACTCTAGGAGGATAAAGCCCAATGTTTGAGTTCAACAAGGACACACTGAGCTTGCCCCATGGGTTCAATGAAGGTAGCCTGTGCAGAGATGGGACAAACCGCCCGCTGCATGGCATTTTGAATGGACTCCTTTCCTTTTCATTGTTTGTTTTCCCACGCTTATGGTCCTTATCTGCTGCTCATTTAACATTCTTTAAGCTCATTCAGATAGTTTTGTTCTTATTTGTACAACTTCTCGATTAAAGCCATGTACTTAAGATTTTGTCAGTAGAGGCACATTCTTGCGCAGGCAATCTCTCTTGAGGCTGTACTTTCCCCTTTGTAGAATTACTGGTCTTCAACCCGCGACCTTTGCACTCATGTTTGCATTGCAATTTGCGCAGAATGAAAGCATCTGCTAAATGGAAAATGGAAAGTGAAAGTAATATTTGTCAGGACTTCCCCAGCTCTTTCACCTGCTCAACAACAAGGAGTGCCACATGAGGGAGAAATACCCAGCACAGCCTCATCCAAAATAAACCACAACACGCCAGATTCCTGCATAATATTAAATAGTTAACCTGGCAAGTGCACAGCTTGATTAAATATTGTTTAGAAATGTTCTGCATTTATTTTAAGCAAGCCCAGTCATCACCACCCCCCGCCCCGTCTCCCAATTTTCCTGCCACGAGAACAGATAAAAAAAGAGGCGCTTCAAAGGCTAGCGTGGCAGAAGCTGAGAGATAGAGGCCGTCGTCTGCATAAAAGGCACGCTGGCCATTTAATTCCAACTTAAAATTCACAGCATGCTTCCTGTTATCTCAGCACTTTCTTGCCCCTCGCTCGCGAGTGACCATTTAGAGGAAGAAAGAGGGACACGTGTCTGGTTTTAAATGAGCTTCCGCGCGCACACCTGCGCCGGGCTCCGCCGTGCCAGTCCCGGCGTGTCCGTTTCATCTGGCGGGTAGCTTGTTAGTTCTGTCTCGTTCGCAAAAGTTTCCCCATTATCAGCAACGGGTGGATGCATGCGCCAGCCCTTTATCTGAAGCCAGCCATGTAGAGCAGGATGATTAAATAATATAAACAGAGGTGCGTGTGGTGATACTGTACGTGTTGAGCACGCTTGAATGCATGAATTAATTACAAGCGAGTGAGAATATACGAGCAGTATACACTGAAAGTATATTTTCTATATTTTGACAAAGGTATTCGCAGCAAGTGGTATTGTGTGCACGGCATGGTTGCCGACTTTGGCCAGCTGGCTGGAGAAGGATTTATTGCGTCTGGACTGCTGAAGGGGTGAAAATGACAGGCTGTCTTCAATACTCAAAATTTAGGTTAATCAATTTAATTTTGATAGATCTCACAGCAGAAATTTGTGCGTTGATTAAAATGAATCATTGAATGCTATTCTAATTAAGTTCCAATAAATGACGCACAAACACTTCTGCATAAACACACTTTATCTCACCTATGGCTGGTTGCAGATAACAAACAATGGGTTGGCATGTGTACATTTGCACGTTCATGCTTTCGTGCATATTTTACAGCACATACCATCCTCGTCGGTCTGTATGATGGTCTCGTCGCTCTCTTTACGGCCCTCGGGGTTGGTAAGGATCATTTTGAGACTGACGTTGGTATTGGGGGGTAGGTTCCCCACCACGTGCCGAGGGGCTTTGGGGTCCATGTCCAGGCAGTCAGCCTTGGTCTCGTTGTTCGCGCCAAAGTAATGGTAGCAGATGGTGACGTTGAAGGTATGACAACGGGTGATGTTATAGCCCAGAGACTCCCAGTCAACGGCAATGAACCTGGCCTGGGTCTCCGCAATCTTCAGGCTCTTAGGGGTTCTCATTGGTTCTACAAAACAAGAAGGTAGAATGTTATACAGTGGCCTCAATACACACAATATCACAGTAACAAAGCCATGCTCTACAATGTAGAACACCACCAACGCCATTACAAGAATCAATAAGACAAAATATCCCAGAAAAAGTAGCAAGAAATATCTACCATGTGGTAACCCTTGTACAAAGGGTTGCGTTTGCTGTGTTAAACTCCATTCTACAGAGCAGCGTCAGTACTCAAGGAGTCAGTCTCCTTTTCATTTGCGACAGCAGTAAATATCCACGTCCCAATAATGAGGCCGTTATCAGGGCTCATTGTCAATGTTAGCATGGCGTAGAAAAGCAAATGAGCGACGTAAACCACACCTGCCACCTAGAAATCCAGAGAAGCAATGCTGGATAACTGACCAGGAAGACACTCGCAGGCATTTTCAGAGCAGCTAAATTAGCCAATACATCACCCTGGGTGAAAGTCAATATAACGTGACCAACAATCCATCAAGCCACCATGCCACGCTGGGTACTAATTACTTGAATTGTGCAATTTAACCACCTGGTAATGGCCATGATGAAAATGCTGCCATTTAACAAAGCATGGACAGTCTGATAGTAACCGGCTGTCACAGCAGCCAATCAAATCTCAGAAAAAGTGGGAATGGACATTTTTTTGGGATGTAGACCGTATGTGGTCAACTTAATTCCAAACAAACGTCCACGACTGGCAGTTGACTGGCCAGTATTAATGTCACACTCTTTCTGCTTGTGAACATTTTTTTTCTAGCGTTCTTCATTAGAATCTGGCCTGGGAGAACACACAGGAAAATCACAAGGTCTTGAGCCAAAAGAAACACGCTGACTTCTGAATCAAAGTCGGTTATGCATTATTTCAAAGATTAAAGTGAATTCCTGAATTGCTACGGTCAACAACATGGTTGGACTTCAAGTCTTGCTAAAGTTACTCATATCACACACTAGTTTGACACATAAGGTAGCTTGATTCTGGCCCATGGCTGAACCAGTGATGTACGGGACATCCCCGCAGAGCCAGCACTGCTGAGGAGCCCTGTCCCATCCACTCATAGAGAACAACTTACAGAGGCTGTTCATATTCACAGTTTGTACTTACATCTGCAAAAAGTAATAAGCTATAATTCATTTACAACCCACGTAATTATGAGCCAGGATATCTTTATAAAGCAATAAACTCATCCAAACAACGGTCAGATGATTGGCTGGAATTACAAAGGGGCAGATTCCTGAGCAAGTGACTGGGGTTTGAATCAGCTTCCAACCACACATTCTAAGTTTTCAACTGCAAGTCACATCTGTCTTTTAAAAACTACAACTGCCATACTCAAACCCTGGCTAACCATTGATTCATGGATTTTACATGGATTTTAGGACAAGACATTGCATGACGTTATTGGTGAGTATACAAAGGAAGGTAGCCAGTCACAATAATTTTGCTGAACAAAATTCGGAAGTTAGCATCGGCTATCCCATTTTTGAGAAAGTGACCTGATGGTTAAATATGCGAATAGGGAAATGTGCCCTGGGCCACCTAATGTTACTGTAAAAGCATGACCCAGTAAACTAAGTTACTATTGTGGAAAAAAAAAGTTAACTATATGTTGCGTTATTATAGTTACGTAAAGTTTGCAAGCAACTAATATTGCCACCAAAAGTGGTGTTTGCCTTGAAATAATGAATTGCAGAAGTCGACCCCTCTTTATCCTTGAATATGAAATTAAAAACCCAGGTAAAAAAAGATGAAGGTTAATTCCTTACTGTAATCCAAAAACTTCACTTACTGTCCAAACATAATGCTGTGAGAACCAGCTAGCTGCCAGTAGAAACTGAAGTATGGTGATTTTGTTGCCATTTTGGAGACTTTGACAAATGCCAAGCAGCTTGCAGACCCTTGCTAGTGGAAGGGTATGTTAGATTTGCGACACGTAGGTCTATTTGATAGATCCACACGACTCCCCGCTGCTTTCCTCTCCAGGCTATGAAGTTCGAAAAATCAAACTACACACAGAACTACAAGCTTTCAATCATCAATTCTTAGACAATATTTTGACAAATATTTCATGTATCTTTTATATCCTTAGATCCCATTGGTTAATCCAGGAGCACCTCAGTCAGTGTTCAGCTTGTGTCCATGGCAACTCCTAAACCAGTCTTCTGGCAGCCTACATTAACATACATTTTTTTTTGTACGATGTTTTGTTCGTCGGAGGGGCCTCCTCTTGGGACTCGTGCAGGGGCCCCTCAGATTTGCAGTACGCTACTGAACCAAACCCCTGCCTTTGATTCACTATACTGGCACTCCGGCATTTTGTAATCAAGTGACTGATTAGACTGGGCAAGGGACAGCCATTGCCCCCCAGGCAATATAAATACAAAAGGGGCCCACAACCAATGTACAAAAGCTCAAAAGAAATCTCATAAAAAAGGCCAATGAGACGCAGAGAGTGAAGTACGCCATTTATAGATTTGATTTTTGGTTCAGACAAATTACAAGGCAAAATTGAACTCTCGCAGTTAAATTACAAATTCTCCCTAGTTACACATCTCGTTCTCTCTTCAATCACTTACAATTTGATGAGGCCTGCACGACGAAGTATGCTCGTCATAGTGTAATTAAAATTCAATCACAATAAAAGCAGGGGGAATTGGGGACAAGAAGCCAGTGGATGGAAATCGATCTTGTCCAAATACTATATCAAGAGTATCGTTTCAACAGAAATCCCTTGAATGACAGCAATGGACAGTTAGTGCTTTTAAATCAGAAGTTGTGAGTGAGTCATAAACACCACAGTAAAATGAATTTATCGCCCCTACCAAAATGGACCACGATGATTTTCATATTGACACCACTTCTTGCCGGACCATAATTCAGAGCAATGTGACTGATGTAAGGGTGGGGGGTGGAGGAACATTCTTCATGACTTCTTTAACAGCCGGACATTTCCTTCCTTGGTTAGAATGCTGGGGAATTGCTCATGCTGTGGCTATAGGTAATCTGTAATAGAGAAGAAGCCGCCAGGCCCAACCTGTTGACCTGCTGTCTCCTCGTGGCAGTACAAGCATTTAATAAATACCCTGAAAACGGGGAGAGCAAAATTCAATTTCTACCTTTCTCCTGCCCCTCACTTCCAAGCCTGTGACATGATAGCTCAATACCTGAGCCTTTCCTGCAGGGGCAATTTACACTTACTCAGAGATAATTGCAGAAAACAAAAGCATGGCAAAATCTGAAAAAAAAAAAAAAAGATATAAGGGCAAATCGCACTCCTCCCACAGGTCCGTTTTTACCAACAACAAGTCATTATCTTGCTGTCACTCATAGCAGAATGCATAAAACATTGGAGCTAGCCAGTGACAGCATTTCATTTCTACAGATTCACACATGGCAAAAGTATTAAATCCTGACAGGTGCAAGAGCAGGAGCAGCAGAAATGAATAGAAAGGTTAAGTCAAGAACGCTTCTGAGGAAATGACAGTTGTTGAGTGTATTCCTCCCCAAATCAAATGTAGAATTAAAACCAAAAAAAAAAAAAGTATAGCATCCACTACTCTGCTGAAGTCGTGTCATCTGTAAATACCTTAAATTAATCGAGCCTCAACCTTTTGGGAAGTATTCAATAATGAACAAACTGTTTAGTCCCATTGAAATTGCTTTCTGGAGTACAGCTAGTGTCATTCCTAAAAATGGCTCCACAGAGCCAGTTTATGAGTATTCAATTTGAATGATGATTAAAAAAATAGTTGTAAAATCCCTGACGTCCTCCATCAATTTAAATGTCAACCAGGCAATACGACATCATGGTTGGAACGAATTGCTCGACTTTCCATGCCCCATCAACTTCTAGCACATCTATACACGCGAGGAGCAATAATATTTGCACAGGAGACAATTACCCATCTCTCCCACATCGTAGCCGCTTCTTCTGTCGCCCTGGTTCATGATTAACAGCTTGTGTACCCTTCAGCGCTGATCAATAGCCGTGAAGTCCTGCATTAACTTTGCAGATTAGACATCCCTCCGTAATAAATTTCATCGATTCCAAGAGCACGGACGCTAAAATCCCAAAGCATTTTCAGATAGCTTAAATTAAAAGTAGATGTATTGTCAGAAGGGGGGGGGTTAGTCTGCCAGGATGATTACAGAAGGTATGACTTCTCTTAACTGGTTCTGTAGCAGAAGAAAGCTGCTCGGAGCAGAGGAGGGACATTAGAATGTCAAAAGGGGAAGTCGAAATCACAATGGATGAGGTGGAGATTTAGAAACACGCCTCTGCTGAAAGCTATGCTATGAATATCCCTTGTAATTGCTCTTGGGGCATATTTATTGCCAAAAACTGGAATGGCATAAAAATTAAGGAGCTTGGCTTAAAGAGCAAGGTAAATCATTGATCACAGAAACAAACGGATTACCGACGCAAAGATGAAAGTAAATCTTTGTATCAGCCACTACTACAGTAAACACAAATCTGCTTTATTCTCTATATTCACACACAAAAACTCAAGCATTAACCCATGCACAGCCTATTTTCCAAACCAGGATAGAAACAGCTCACCTCAATTAATTGATTAATCAAAAATCCAAGAATTTAACCACAAAGAGACTACTTTCACTGAAATGGCATTTGTAAATCTTGTGATCATGGGAAATGAAGAATAAAAATGCAGACTACTCTGCTTCCTCCAAGTCTAAGATGATTAATGGGGTAACATTCATCTCACAGCCACATCGTAGTATTCAAGCCCTTTTTGTCAGAGCCATTTACCTTTTCAGTTTGGGATATTGCCTTTGACACACCCCTGATACAAAGGAGAAGGCAAACTAGTCAACTCCACACAACTCCAATCAACATGAAAAATTCAACACCCCTTCATGAAGACATGGTCTGCCGTGACAGAAGGGTTTATCCCCAGATTCCCCAACCCTTGATCCAATACGTTAAATGTGACAACATAAAGCGTAATTCCTGAGAGTTTGGTGGTGCGTTAAAATGAATCAATTAGTTAACAGCATTGAACTTCGCTATAAATTGACCAAAATTGCTAGGGTTCTTCCTCTAGTGATTATAAATCTTGGTGTCAAATTTGAGAAGATTCCAGTCATAACTTTTAAAGTTATTTCTGAAACATGGAGGATCTATGGTGGAGGTTGGGGGAGAATTCATAATATCCCTAAAAGTAATCTGTAGATTTAATAAGAAAGAAAACGGGTCATTTTGAATGTAAAAGATGGACCATATGGACCATCGTCCATTGTCAAACCCAATGGAGGTTCCATTCAAAACCGTGCAAAGTGTAGTACATTCACAAATGACCTATAAAATTGAAACATTTTAAGTGGATCACCCAATTATCTTTGTTTAATTAGCTTTCATAAAATGTCTAGCTTTGCCACCAACGCTCCCTGCATTGGCCACTTCAGTAACATCTTATTTTGGTCATAATTTTTTAGAGGGGCTGTGAAGTCAAATTATGGAAAAAAATAGCATGAAAGGGAAGTAAACTGAAACAAACTGAACAAAGGGTTTGACTCCACTAAACAATATAAAATTAATACAAGTTAGCGCATGAAATGTGGAAAGCTATAAGCAATGCAATACATAAATATTACTGGCCCTGGATGGAATATCGCTACAGAACCACCTTAATTCAGCTGCTTTCTCCAAGGCACCATGACGCACCACTCATCACTAAATAAAAATGTTGATTACAGCAATATTCAACCATAGTCATAACAACAGAGGATATTGTATGACAATGGTATACTGCTTGGCCAAAACAAAGTCACTGCTTGGATTTAAATGAGGAAATACTACAGAGCCTATGAATGAATCATTATTGCATAATGATTAATATGTTTTAGCTGGCAACAATTTTGATGCAATGTGTAGCTTCTCATTTCTTAAAAAGCCATGTCGGAAGATGAATCCTACCGTCACTGAAAAGATATTACTTTGTTTCAAGAGGGGCAAATTATTCGCTGCGACGAAAACGAAGAAGATCGCTGAAATTACAGGAATTGAGCTCAGAACTGGCCAATGCATTCCTGGAGGGACAGTCGTGAACAGTCAACTTTGCTAAAGAAACGGGTCAGGAAAAAAACAAAAAAAAAAAAACATGAATGATCATGATCAGAGACCATCAAAACTATTAGTGAAGTCTCATCGTTTAAAAAACAAACAAACAAACAAACAAAAAAAACCTGAGAGCAGAACTCATGGTTATGTTTATTTGTGACAGTAAGAGCATTTCCACATGTAAAACACAACAAGAACATGCAGGGTTGGGACTACAACATCAAATATATACAGCAGATTATTTGTTATAGCATTTATCCTTGGCCTCTGACTTCATTTTAGCACTGTGGAGTTTCAAATAGGGACTAGCTTCAAATAGGGACTAACAGTGGCATGGCCACAAGAAGCTAACTGGGAACAATGACAATTTCCTAGGGAGCACACCGTTTGGACCTTGGAGCAATATGAATAAAAAAGGTCATGTGGTCTGATGAGTCCATATTTACCCTATTCCAGAACAATGGGAGCATCAGGTTAAAAAAGGAAGCCCATGAACTGATATGATACACCCATTGTGGATAGTGCCCACTGTACAAGCCTCTAGAGCTCTGGTCCTCAAATCACACCCTACGAGGTCCGAGAGCTGCCGGTTTTCCACCCTCCCTTTACCTGGGAGTCAGGTGTTAACACAGTCTGGCCAATCAGAGGCACTAACTGTTCATTTACTTGCCTGGGATAACAGAAAACCTGGATTGAGGTCCAGGTTTTAGGATCCCTGCTCTAGAGGCACTGTTATGATCTGGGGTTGCTTCAGTTGGTCAGGTCTGTGCTCAGCAAAGATATACAGCAACAAAATAAAGTAAGCAGACAACCTGAATGTTCGGAATGATCACAGTATCACATAAATGGACTTTTAAATCCCTAACGGCAGAGGCATATTCTAGGATCACAATGTCAAAATTCATTGGTTTAGAATTGCGAAAGAGTGGTTCAGCGAGCGAGCGAGAGGAGTTATTTTCACACATGAATTGGCCACCTCAGAGTTCTGACCTAAACCAATTGAAAGTTTTTGAGATCCGCAAGAGAAGGCTTTAAGGAATGGTTTGACGCTCTCCTTGTCAATGAAAGATCCATCCATCCATCCATCCATCCATTATCTGTACCGCTTCTTCTTCAAGGTCGTGGGGGAGCTGGAGCCAGTCCCAGTTGACTATGGGCAAAGGGCAGTGACGCACCCAGGACAGCTAGCCAATCCATCGCAGGCGCACACACCATTCACTTACACACTCATGCCTATGGGTAATTTAGAGTCTCCAATTAGCCTGACATGCATTTCTTTGGACTGTGAGAGAAAACTGGAGTACCCGGAGGATACCCTTGCAAAAACAGGGAGAACATGCAAACTCCACAGAAAAAGGCCCCAGGCTGGATTCGAACCCATGCCATTGGAAATTAACACTAACATTGCATAAAACTGACAAATCAATTCAACAACAAATGCATACAGAGATCAAAGCTAAAACAGGTCCAACAAAATAGAGTGCGCAACTTTTTTTTTTTTTTTTTACCAGGTAGTGTAGATCTCATATTAATATGCTTCCTCTACCTCCTACAAAACTGGCAACCTGATTTCTGATCTCTTGCTTATCAGCACTTCCACTAGAAACTGAAATATTGGCCACAAATGGTCCATGATTTCCTCTCCAGGGGGTCAAAAATTCAGCAACCAGCGAAAGTACAAAAAATGTCAAGCCACATTGACTATTAAAAATACCACTTGGAGGAATAGAGTGATAAAATTTGAATTTCTATAACAACTCCATTAGTAAAGAACAAAAAAAAAAAATCAGTAATAATGCAAGATTAACTATTATTTCAACAATTACCCAGCTGTGCAATTGCATCTCCACTGCTACCCTTTTGGCAGTTGCTTTACTGATGAAAACCATGGGCACTGTACTACTACAAGAGAAAATGTACTTTTAATCAGATGCACAACAGTTCTCCGTGTCAGTCATTTCCACATTAATGAGCTCAAAGATAATGAGTGTGCCTTACTGGAGGCCAGCCAGCCAGCGGCAGTCTTGCGGGGGGTAGTCATGGGCAACTCCTTTATAATCGCTTGAACCTTCCCCTCAGGTTATCCAGGCATAAGTTAGGGAGCACAAGTCAAGATAATGATACATTTGGTCTACTGTACAGTTCATGTAAACAACATGGCTGATTTCCCAGCTTAATATATTTAATTATGGCTTTAGAACGAGGAAGCGGGGGTAACACGCAAATGCTATAAAGAAGAAATCACTGGTCCAGAACACTCACTGGCAACCTGTCAAAACTTGTGTCACCAGTAAACTACAATCTAAATGGGAATTAAAAAGAGGCTGCTTATCAAGATCATTAATAACAGTTTTTATAAACATACAGCATCATGCACTCTCATTCCAAAACAAGTTTAACATGCAATGACTTTACGAAAAGAAACTCGTCAGGGGCAAAATTTTTCTATTCATCTAAATTTGGAATGGCGGATGGCCTTTAAAAGGGACATACGAGAAACTTACTTTTTCAGTGCTTGAGCACATACATTTTGGTATCAAGGAGTGCCAATCAACCCACCAACCCACAGACTGAAATAAAACAACCGCGTGAGCTTTTTGTGGGCTGTCTTTTTCGAAAAAAAAACAAAAAAAAACATGAGATTCGGCATGCCATTCAGGTATAGCTCCCCTTCCTATGTCACATGCAGGGTTGTGAGAATTTTCTGTCCCTCATTTGAATATCTCAACACTCGGCTTGGCAACATTCCAGCTTCATTAGTCAAAAACCCAAAATTTGTATTCTTGCGACATATTTCGCCAAACCACAGAAAGTATTTAGCCATGTTTTTCCCCAAGCTTCTGCTCCTTTCAAAGTGAAAACACAAATTTTCTGCTGCATCAGAGGTTATCAAAGGCCTTTTTTACGGAGAAACCCTACTTAACATTTTAAAGCAAGGTGACAAAACGTGCAGGCAAAAAAAAAAAAAAAAAAAAAAAAAAAAAAAAGACGGTTGTGGAAACACTATAATAGGAAATCGAATCACACTTTTCCACAATAAGCCTGTTGGCTAATGGATGAAGGCCATATCATCTCATAGCCTTTCAGCTATGTGCCATGATCCTCCTTAGCCTGTCTACAGCCTTTGATACTGTTAATTAAACACCCCATCTTCATGTTGTCCTAGGCAGCAGTAGGCATATGCGGAACAGCTTTCGGCTGGATCAATTTCCAACTCTTAGGTCACTCCTTTAGGGTTTCCAGGGATGAGGCAGTATCAACACCTCAGCGTCTTGTTATAGGAGTACCCCAGGGTTCAGTACTGGGTCCCATTCTCTTTACCCTCTTCACATGTTCGCTTGGTCCTGTGATCTGACTATGGGTTTTCCCCATCACTGCTATGGTGATGACATTCAACTTCTCCTCTCCATCTGACTAATAAGTCTCTACTCATATTTCTGCTTGCCTGAGACACACCAGAGCTGGATAGATAACCACCATCTAAAGCTCAACCCAGGTAAAACAGAGGTGTATTAATCCCTGCTTCACCCTTTCCCATCCTTGACAGTCTCAGTAGGGGACACTTTGGTGTCTTCCTTGCCTCCTGCGAGAAATCTCAGAATGGTGATGGATAATAGGTTGTCACTCTCTGAACATCTCAGCAGTGAGCCAGGCATGCACGTACTCCCTGTATAACATCAGGAGAATTCATCCATTTTTTTTTTACCACCTACTGAACCCAGCTTTTGGTCCAGGCATTAGTGCTATCCCACCTGGACAATTGCATCTCACTTTTAGCTGGCCTTCCGGCATCTGCCATCAGACCCCTGCAGCTGATCCAGAATGCTGCAGCTTGTTTGATCTACAATTTCCCAAGACACTCCCACATCACTCCCCTACTCATTGCCCTCCAGTGGTTACCTGTCATGGATCGTATGAAGTTTAAGCCATTGGTGCTAGCATATCGGGCGACTGAAGGGACAGCCCCAGCCTATCTTCAGGTGATCATTAGACCCTATACACCTGCCAGACCTCTCCGTCCAGCCATCGCTAGTCGACTGGTGCTACTCGGTCTTGTTTCTGATCTGTTCTGGCTCCCATTTGGTGGAACAAGCCTCCCACAAAGGTCAGAACAGCATAGATGCTGAATGTCTTCAGGCGTAGTCTGAAGACTCACCTGTTAAGACTTTTTCTTTCCCACCTACCTAATGTAGTAACTGGCACAAGGCTTGGTCACTAACAGAATGGTGTTTTGACTAAATTCATTTTTCCATTGATCATTTTTATTTTTCTCCACAGGTATTTAATTGAGCAAAGTCATTTCTATGTAAAGTATCATCACCACTGATATTTCAAAGGCTACTTCCCTATTGGGTTCTCTGCACTCCTTGTCCCTTCAAATGCTCTTTGTCTTGTACAATACTCTGTATTAGAGTGTCAGCTAAATGACAATATTGTAAATTTAATGCAAAACTAAACTGTGCCAGTACAACACAGGACAAGCAACAAAATTTATATTAAAGGGCACTTCTTATGCTTTTCAGAAGATACAAACAAGTGGTGGCCTTGATTTATTTTCAAGGAGAATCTGGGGCTAGCTACTAAGCTACCAAGGCAAGTGTTTCCAATTCTGCCATCTACTAAATTCAGTGTAAGTTTAAAAACCGAGGCTAATTTCACCAGAGGCAATGTAGAAGACACATTGATAGGAACAGATAGAACACGTGACTGTTTTGAATCGAATTCAGTCCATTTTTCATGGACTAGTGCAGTAATTAAAAACAAATTGAATGTTAGCTAATGGTTGCTACTAAACAATTGCTAAATGAGGATCATTCTCAATGGGCTGAATTCCAAGCTTAGTAAAACTTTTATGGTGACAGCATGTTGTATTTCTTTGTGAATTTAACAGCCATCCTTGCCTAGCCTGCAGATGTTTACTTTCCATGCTCACTGTGTAGCTAGTTTGCTAGCTAGCTACTTACTCAGTCATCCATACCTAAAGACTTGCCAGCAGACGGAGGTTTTAGACATGTTCGCTCTTTGTTAACACAGTGCTCCATTTTCTGGCCAATCAGAATAGAGCTCAATTAATAGAGGGGATGCCCACTCAGAGCTGCCAGTTTTTCAGACAGTTAGGAATGACAGGAATCAAACTACCTAGAAATGATGGAATTTTTATGTTTTTATTTTCACTAAAAAGTTTATAAACCTCCCTTTCGGTCATCAAAATATCATAATTTGGGGGGGGAGAGACACATAATAGGTCCACTTTCAAAGTGTAGTACTAGCAAACCCTTCCTTAACCAAACAGTGAGTGTGAAACAAGGACCACTATGAGCCAGGAATTCTAAATTCCAAAAAAAATTTGAACAACTTAGTTTCTACTGTATGAAAGCAAATAAACCTGCTAGGCTGAATGGTCTAAATGTCCAATGCATTGTCATGTCATGCATTGGATGGCCATGCTCATTCTGGCAGGGGGACTGCCAATGGAAACTAGCCTTTTGGCTATAATTGGGTGCATTTACATTTTATTGTTAAAATGTTCATTAATGTACATTGTCCCTCTATAGCAAATAAAGGTAAATCAATCAATCAGTCATGTGAGTACATGCTTTTGGAGACCTTAGTTTTCGAAATGAAAAGCACACAGAGACATCATTTGAATTCAAGAGTCGGAGTCCGTGGGATTTAGAAAAGACAACCAATCCACAAACATCCAAAATAAACATACTTCAGAAACCCTCTAAAAACACTAAAATTTCCTACATCATTACTGAATGCAGGATACAGAATTAAGGAAAGAAATTAAGAGTAAATACCATTACTGAGAACAATCAAGGACCACTCAGTGAAGGCATTCAACACTTCACCTTGGCAATTCCTTAAAGACCTTTAACTCAAAGGCACGAATTTTCAGTCCAAACAATCTATTGATATTTCTTTCCAACTATGAAGTTTCCACCATTTCAAGGAGACATTTCAGTAAGGTAAGAATGGCCTTGTCCTTTGCCAGGATACTTCAGAATGAAGCAATCTGGGAATCAATTTAATTTGCTCTCTCTATTGTGGTTGATCTTTCACTCTCAGGGTGCAATTTGTTTTTCATCATTCAGACAGAGACAGAACCAGATTATTTTCCACTCCTTAGACCCGAGAGATGCTTTGAAACTAACCGTTGTCATCCACTTTAAAATTAAGACCTGACAGTCACCATCAAGCACACACTACGTCTTCTCATCGCCAAGAGGACTCGGAGAGTTTTTGCGGCCGTAAATAAGCCAAGACCGAAATGATCTATTATCCCCTTCAGCTTTCCCACCTCCAATAGTCAATACTGTAGTGGAGGATGTAACATAAAGCATTTCACTTCATTGATCAAAATTGTTGGGTCAAATGATAAATGCAAAGACTATATTGAGGAGCAGCTCATTGAAATGTCAAGCATCCTTTTTTTTTCCCAGGCTGTCTTCCCACTCCAGGGCTCTTAATGCAGACTGGCCCCACTCTGCTGAACTGACACCCAGCTTGATGGGCGAGGGGAGTGTAAAATGAATGGCTTGTGAGAGAATGTACTAGCTCGTAAGCGAGCCCTTAAAATTAAAGCATTAATAACAGTGGTGTTTACAGCGTTTATCTCTCCATTACCCTCAGCTCTGCATAGTTTCTCGCACTCTCCGGGGGCGACCCCCATTGATATCGGCGCACGTGTGCAAGTGTGTTTTGGGGAGGAGGGGGGGATGCTGGTTTCAGGGGGGAATGATCGGTGGTCGGAGTGTCGGAAGGGGGAAGAAGCAGGAAATTCAACACCAGCTGCCCACACATTTCCCACAATTCAATTTCCCATCAAACGACAAAGCGATTCGCTCCATAAAAAAGCTCTGCCAATAAAGCTTTCTTAAACCCCAGTGACAGGGCGGGGTGAATCCAATATCATTTATTTTTAATTGCATTTTCAGAGGCTGCGGATGCTCCCAGTGGAATTCTGAACGTTGAGAAGGATGCTAGGATGCGCTGTTCGTCGGGTGTTCCTAATGTGGTGTGTTTCACAAACAAAGCCCTTGCGAATTACACTTCACATTTAGCTAATGGTGCGTTGGTTACTTAAATGGGAGAAATACAAGTGTCCCTCCAACGCATCAATAGCAACAAAACAAAAACAAAATCCATGTCCAAGCGCGAAAAAAACAAGATAACTTTCTCCAACTGGCTCAATGCGGAGGCAAATGTGTGTTATTTTGTTTGGAACAAATGCTCGATTTCAATGCAAATCTCAACATTAAAAAAATACCTTTACCCACAGATACAGCTTAAGGTAAACAGAATTGGTTTCACCAGTTAATATATTTTCATACAGTAAAGGCAGTGTGCGTCAGAACTCTGTGAAAGTGCACCTTGGAACCAGTCCCAGATGTCCTCACGGTTCTGTAGTCTAAATTTAAAATCCTGAGTTTCAGAGATCCTGTTCAACCTGAAACAACTGTCAGCCAGTCAGTTTAGTACAGAAAAACGCTCAGAGACGTCTGGATCACTGATGGAAATGTGGTAAACACCTGTAAACCAATTACAGCTGCCAAATGTGCCTGGCTTAAGAGATGAATTCATAATATTCATTGCCATCTGTTAATTATCAAACTGAAATTAATCAATCTTTCTACATTTTTCCCAGGCATAATAGAAAGCTGTTAATTTGCTTAAATCTGAAAATCTAATTAGACTAGCTAAATGCCCCCCCCATCCATCGAGTGCACAATATTCAAACTCAATTTTGTAAGATGCTCCTTTACTCATCAGCGCAGCGCAAATACCAGAAATTATACTCTGATAGATACATGCCTAAAAAATGGAGTCTGAGGAGTTTTAAGCAAATTTGTTTGTAAAATTGAAGAAATATATTTAAAACGTATGATACTACGGCAGTGCCCATTCAAAAATACAGCATTCGTATCCAAAATGCAGCAGCAAAAGTGAATTGCACTCAATGAGCCGTGGCCTGCAAAGGCTCGCTGAAGACATAGGTGACAACAAGCTCAATTCAATCCGCAGAGCCCTCAAGCTCAATACTGAATGTTCTGTGCGTCCAAATCGTAACAAATTTGCTACTGCACGTCCTTGGGTTCGCAGCAATACATCCGCCAAGCTTGAAGTAGATTGGATGAACGATTCTTGAGATATGTGAAGGACACACATACACGCACTAATAGTCTTTGCATTATTGTAAAATTTCATAATATTTCAGTTGAAAATACATTGTTAGGACAAGTGAATGTCAATGGCGCATAGGTCAAAAAATGATGTTTTTCTTGAGTACTTGAGATGAAGTGGCAAGAAAAACAAAATAAATAAATAGATAAAAATAAGCCCTGCAACTCTGGTCTCGGATGAACTGAACTGGTTTTACTTCAGGAAAAGCCAAACTACAGAGCTGAACTGCACAGTGCACAGGATTATGCTAAGCCTTCAGCATCATATGCTTTCTGCTGTCAGATTTTGAAATCCTTCCTTGGCCAAAGAAAGTCCTTAATGGGTATCATGAACAGATTTGGGGGAGGGTATATCCTTTGTCTTCCCACATAAACAGCGCAGAATCTTTAAAGTACTGTAGCACTGTTGTCTTCTAGATGAGACACAAGACGATGTGGAGCCAGAAGATGAAAAATATGGATTTTTGTGCTTAAAAATAATGAAAACAACATCAGCTTCCGTTTGGCTTCCCTTGGCACTGTCATAGCGAGGCAGCTCAGCATATGATGACGGTGATTGGTCGACTCCAGAATCATGCTGGGAGTGAATCAGAACCTGCCTATTAATCAGTGATTGCGAAGCCAACGCTGGCACTGCTATAGTTAGCTTTTTTTCCACTTGGATATGGCGGAAAGGTTTCTTATTGGCAATCAACAAGTAGAAATTGCTTCGTCTTAGCAGGTGTGAGATTTGCCATTGATTTGGCACAGGAGGTACTTTCTCTGGTCACTTCATTGATTAGTCGAGCATCCCAAAAGCCTTTGCAGCACACAAATAGAATATACTTAGGAGTGACTAACATACTGACAAATCAGAAACAATAGATGATAGGGGACTGTTTTGGGGTCAATTTGTAACCATTGAAAATATTTTAAGATGGTCATATAGTGTTTCCAAATGATGTTAAGGACAATTATATTATTATTTTTATTATGATGTTGTCCTCAACATTATTATCCACTCGTTCAGTCATTTCAATGCTCATTCATTCTCAAGGTATGTTGCTGTACAATCTTGACATTGCCCACTCAAAAATAGTGTAGTTTTGTAATATACAGAGAAATTATTTCTGAGCTTATATCTTCTTTTCCAAAAGAGACTTACAAATTTAAACTCTCAAAACACTAGGAAGGAACTGGAACTGTTCCTGCTCAAATTTCTCAACACCTCCTCCTCCGTATATCAAAATGTAAATTAACTTAATAACATAATAAACATCTAGTCACAGAAATGGGAAAAAAACATGCAAATCATAGTCTCTGTGTGTTGGCTATGAATTTATGGAGAAGAGGGATCACAGCCAGATTTTATTCTCAGCTGTCATTGCTCACCACCTGCGTGAGCACTTGATTTCTGTCAAGCGATAAAACAGGAAGCGCTTCACATTCTAATCTTTGTCTCCTCCATCAAGTGAGACCACAAGGCACCTCTACCCACTCAAGATCATTTTCCACACCATTTTACCACCATAAAACCATCAGCAAACGTTTGCATTGGTGAAATATTGCCTCACGTTGCAGACGACCGTATGATTCCACACTTCTCTACCTGGGAGGAAATAAACCTTTCCAGTTCTGGGGGAAGTCTTGAGTCACAGAGAGAACCGCCACAATTTAAAACAAAGATGAAACGCTCCAAGGCATGCTGACACAGGTGAGAACTGGGCATATTTTAACGTTCCAATGTGGAACCGGATTTTTTCTAATCAAACATCAATCTGGTTGGACCAACTTAGCGCTCAATCCAAAACTTGATTATATTTCACCTCTTCGCTCCCAAGACAAGTTCCAATAAATCACTTCCTTGGGATGAGGAGGGAAAAGGGGGAAGGAAGGGGGGAGATGATAATAAAGGGAGGAGAGGATCGCCTTCGTCTGCTTCAGCCCTAGGGACTGGTGAAAAACTAATTCTCACAATTCCCACTGGGGAAATGAAACGCTGTGTGTGTTATTCCGGTATCATATCAATTACCCACACGGTTACGACTGCACAAGAAAATGGTATTGGGGGGAGAAAGTGTCCTTTTTTTCCCCACCATCTGTAGCGCACAGAAAATTTCAATTAGCAGAGCTAGTGACAACCTCTCAGTGACGCTCTCCAAATAGACATGTTATTTGCCAGCACACATTGTCCATTCTCACTGCGAAAAGGATCCAATTTGGTGGAGACTCAGCAATATAACATGGAAGACCAGTTCAACATAATTCAACGGATTACTTTGGAAATGTAGAAAGGAATAACAAACCCATCCTTGTCAAGCAAAAGAATCATTAGAAGTATCACAAAAAATTTCTGACTTGGGGACTTAAGTTAAATGAGACATGAGGTCTCTTGTCCTCCCCAATTCACATAAGTCATATTTAGTGCAGCTGCACTTAAAGTCGCCAAATCTTTTAAAAATTTTGCATGCCTTTATCACGAAACATTTATAACAAAAAGCCACAAAGCCAAATAATTCTATCAGTTGTTTCATTTATATCAGGAAAGTGTTGCGACTTAAATGCTACTTGATTGAAATTCACACATCGTTTCTTTCCAGAAAACTTTAACATTTTGTTGAGTATGCTCGCAGCCTTCATGGCGAAAGCCTGTAAAGCAATTCTTGCCATCATGTGAGCCAACAGTTGCCAGATCATACATGAGGTTACTGAAAAAGTATGTCTCTTAGATCAAGACATTTTAAAATGCTCTTCTTTTTCGTTGAAATCTGTCACCCACCAAGATTCTATTGTCGGCCAAGATAATTCCTTTCAAATTTACCCTTTAAGCTAGTATCTCACTGAGCGGCGAATGCTTATGAATGTAGCGAATTTTGGATTCGCCAACTTTTCAGACGAAAGTTGGCAAAAATCAGGATAGACCTAGGTGTCATTAGCAACATTTAGCAACGTTTAGCGTCAGTTAGCAACATTCGCGTAACTGTTTACAAAAGAAGAGGAAATGGCTTCCTAGAATATGAAAATTAACTCTTTGCGACCCTAAAAACCGTTTGCAAACTCTTTTGCAATCTTGACAAAACCTTGATGGTATCTTCACGAAACCCAATATTCGTCTACATTCGTGAGCATTCGTAGCTCTGTAGTATAGTGGTCACTATTTCGCGAACCAAAAAGAACTTTAGCGACAGGTGTTACAACCATTTTCAAATGCTTACAACTCTTTTACAAATGTCTGCAACTGTTTGTGAGAAAATAAATTCGCAAAGAAATTTTGAACATGCTCAAAATTTCTTTGCGACGAGAAAAACTGTTTGCGACCCTAAGAACTTTTAGCAAACTGCTTTGCGCCCTTTTACAAACTCTGACGAAACTCAAAATTCGCTACATTTGTAAGCACTCACCGCTCAGAGAGATACTAGCTTTAGGGTGACACTTTGTAATGGTAGAAAACTTTATAACAGTAAGCATTAATGTACTGCTTTCAAACTGCTGTTCGTGAAAGTTTGTCAAAATTTATATATTCAGTAGGCTCCAAAATTACTGGCACCCCTGACTGGCAATGCACAAAAAATACAAAAAATATATAAACAATATAATTATAGAGAAACAAAATATACCAACGTGTGAAATTCTTTACCTTGTTAATGTTTCGATGGAAACAACCAAAATCATAACAATCATTTAATACAAAATAAATTTCAACAAAATCAAGGTTCCATAATCATTGGAAGCCTTCATTCAGTGCTTAGTGCAACCACCTCAGTCAATATTTACAGGAAAAGACTCCATGCTGTTATCTTGCCAAAGTTATGGCGCACGTTTTGGGGGGATTTTGGACCATTTGTCTAAGCAAATCCTTTCTGGTTCCTTCACATTCTTGGGTTTACATAGTTAACTGCCCTCTTCAACTCAGCCCACAGGTTTTCAATTGGATTGAGGTCTGGTAACTGAGATGGCCATAGCAGAATGTTGATTTTGTTGTCACAAAACCATGTCTGTGTGGATCTTGAGGTATGTTTCGGGTCATTGTCTTGTTAGAAAGTCCACCTACGACCAAGTCCCATCCTTCCGGCTGAGGCAACCAGATCGTCAGCCAAAATGTCCTGATACATGGTGGAATTCATTATGCCATTAATCTTAACCAGTTCCCCAGGACCTCTTGAATTAAAACAGCCCCAAAACATGACAGACCTAACATATTTCACTGTGGGTAAGAGGTGCTTCTCCTTCTATGCATCTCCATTTCGACGCCAAAATGCCGATGTTGTATCTGACCGAAACATGTAGTTTTGGTCTCATCTGAGCAAAGCACCTGGTTCCAGTCATAATTTAAATGGCGTATGGCAAACTCTTAGCGCTTGCTTCTGTGTCTTCTGGTCAGAAAAGGCTTTCTTCTGGCAACCCTTCCAAAGAGCTTGTGGTTGTGGAGGTGGTGCCTGATGGTGCTTATTGAAACCTGGTGACCACAAGATGCCACTAAGGCCTGAAATCCCTTCACAATGATTCTTGGGAATTTTGTTGCTTCTCTCACCACCCTCCTGAGTATCCTGGGGGGCAAAATACAGTTGTGTCCTCAACCCTTGAGGTTTTCAACCTGTTCCATAAGTTTGGAATTTTTTAATAATTTCCCTGACAGTGCTCAGTGGCATATTCCCTCATTTGTGAATCTTCTTATAGCCATTACCAGATTTACGAAGATCTATGACCATCTGCCAGTTTTGAATTGACAGTTGTTTTGTTTTCTTTAAGATTTTGGATGACAAAGGGATATTGCATGGTGTTACCCTATTTTTATACCCTAGTAAAATAGGAAGTGATGTAATGGCTCAATATATTTCTTTAACAATTAGAATAAACGTAAATATGTGGAATTTAATACCTGGTTTAATTTTGGGAGATGTTATTTACATTAATCTTTAAGGGTGCCATATTAATTGTGAATCCTTAATTTGGAGGAAACTGATTTTTATTTAAATCAGTAAATGATTTTGTTTGGTTCCATAGGAACATTAATATTGTACAGTATTTCTCACGTTCTTATTTAGAGTTTTTCTGTAAATATATTTCTTAGAATTTTTTAAATATTTTGTTTCTGCATTACCAATCAGGGGTACCAGCAATTTTGGGGCCCACTGTAAATATGATGTGTGTGTGTATGTGTGTGTATACACACACACACACACACACACACACACACACATTATATATACTTACACCTCCATGTCTTCACTCTTTGAGCCAGTTTGCATCTCTCTCTTTGGGCTTTTAATTTCATGCGGGGGAAGAAGCCTCGCAGCTACCTTCACAGTTCTGATTTTCCCAAGATCAAAGCATCTGACAATTAGAGAGGCGTACGGCTGGGGACGTTCCCACCTAACGGACAATTCTCAGCTCCCTCCTTAAGCCCCTACACCTCTCTTAGCACATTTGGGATGCGCACTATTAACGCACACGATGTAAACTTTACGATGCCCACTCCAGACCTGCGCCTATTAGCAGAAATGCTCTGGAGCCCGTGTTCAGCCCCAGTACAATCAACAACAAACATAACTTAAAAAAAAAGAAAAATTCATCCTGTCAATATCAGGAGTTTCTATTCCCGCCAACGTGGTATCACCTCTCTTTGGATAGTGCGATGGGCAAAACGGGAGCAATCCAATAACTTCCACAGTACCCACAGTAAGCGGTGAAATATGAGATCAATCCTGTCTGGGGGATGCCCATTTAAACTGGAGAGGGCTTAAAGCCTCAGACCTCATACAGAAACATCATCGCAAATCATTAAGGAAGGTGCCATAAATCCTTAGACCCATCCATATCTGTAACGTCTGAGAACCTCATGGAGGAAAGGCAGTTATCCATCCACCCCCCAAAGTGGAATAGTATTATTACTTTGCAAAGGATGATGGGGGGGTGGTGTCTCGCTATACTGTCAATCTGACGGAGAACCTTGGGTATCATCACACTCTAAAGAGACCTCAATGTTGCTCACTGCTTTACTTAACATTGGAAAGCAGATGATGGAGGGTAACAGTCGACTGCAAGAGTTTGCAGAGATAAGCTGAGCATTTATAAACAGAATGGCCGCACAATAAATTTTGGTACGCCTGCGATGAAGAGTTGCAGATGGTGAAGGGAAGAGGAGAAAAAGGAGAATGGGGAAAGCAAAGGCAAGAGGAGAGAGCGAGACGAGAGGAGAGAGAGATGAGGAGGGGTGGGGTGGGGGGGGGAGAGGAAGAGATACAGGAGAAATGGCCAGGTACTATAGCTCAACAAGTGACAATTTCATCCCGCTTGCCTTTTTTGAAATTCAAATTGGGCAGCCTGCAAAGAAGCTGATAAGCACTCCAACAGAGTAGAAAGTCAACAGGGGCTGCAAGATCTAGCTCAGGTGGATTATGGGTAATGAAGGAAAGGGAATAAATATCATTAAGTACGAGCACATCCCTCACTGACCCCAAGCCGTGCAAGCAAAACAATGAACATGGTGCAGAAACAACTACAAGGGGATAGCTAGGATCAATTGCCATTTTTTCCCCCCAAAATATGTTTTCTCGAAAGGACATAGTTTTACTGAAAGCATTTCTCGGATCCTGTAAACTAAAGGCTCAAGAAAAAAGGCAAGGAAGTCTGTGCTTGACATTTGTAGAAATTCCTTAAAAAAATCTGCAGGAGAAATAAAGTAAAAAGTATACAGAATTAATTACAACAGCCAAGACCTTGGGTTATACAATTTCTTCAAAAAAGAGCTTACAATATGGTAAGGTTTTCTAGCTTCACGAGGTACTATTACTTCCAGACAACAATGCAGTCTGTTCGTATTTATGTCAAAGGAGGTGACAAGGATCATGCTTTCTTTCTTTCTTTCTTTCTTTCTTTATTTATTTATTTTTGCAGTGGAGCAAGGCTCAGAAGAATAGGTGGCAGGATCTCAACCATCAGCAGTCATTTACATTTAAATAACATTTTCCCCTCACATTCAGATAATCCTGCGACTTCATAATGCTTGTCGGAAGGATCTATGGTTCACCGAATTCATGTTGTTTATGCCACGGAATTAGATGCAGCTAACTGTTGAACAAACATTAATCACTATTCCTTTTATCAGTGCTCACAAATGTGGTTCAGACGAGTCTACCACTAAACTGCGCGCTCAAATAGGCAAAAAAGTCAGGCTAGGACCTTAACGTTCAATCCAAATCTTTTCAATGTATTTACAAGAACCTGACTGAAAAGATTAAGCATTTTAAAAGGTATGCTGAAGATTTTATGAAATTGAGAATCTGATATATAAAGACAATCATTAATCAGATAAGCCACCACTTAATACACATCTGGACAAGCAGTACATGCTACGTAGCTGACAGGTCTGAAAAGAGGCCGGCTAAAGCCACAATGTCTGGTTTTTTTTGTTTTTTTTTTGGGAAACCTGGTTGATATCAAAACGGCAAGCAGCTGAAATGTGACCTCAGACAAAAGACAATAAAGTTAAAAGTGGACAATATTTGCAGCAATTTCTGATAGAAAAGCCATCGGCAAATTAAAAACTCATCTAGGCCTCTAAACAGTCATACTCTTCAAAAACTGGAAGACATCCCATGTTTGTCTGAGAACGATGGCAACGTCCAGCAAGGGCTGACAGCAGATGGGCAGTTGAGCCGCAAGAAGATTTCCCTCGGACAGAAATCATTGAAAGGGCACACACTTCAATTTATAGAGGGGTACTAGTAAGCCTGTGTTCTAATGAATTAATTTAATGCAGCTTAGATCTTTGGGTGAAAATAAACACAATCACTGGAAGTGGACTGATGGGAGCACTGGGGAGAGTTTGGGGGGAGGGGGTGCGAATTGGACGGCCCTATTGAACAGGGCTAAATCTCTTCAGGAAATTCTGTTTTGCACTCATCTCAAAACTAAAATGGCAGCAACACTGCCTAGATTCAACACAGCTTAACTTACCTCCCCGTGCAATATCTGCAGCATGCGAATATCAAAGCCATTATTGGAATACACTGAAAATCCCCTAAAAGTCAGTTACCATGTCTTACAGTCTTCAAGCAAAAAAGTAAACATGACCTTCTCTCATGTGACATGCCATTTCTTTCTCTCTCTAGCTCCCCAATCCTACCTGTATATAAACAAAATCAAATACAAATTTAAATGCAAAATTGTGTTCCCTCTGCTAATGACGCTTCGCGTGTAATCAGGCAGAGCCTGCACTTTTGTAAATGGACTCGCTCCTAAAGCTTAGGAGAACAATTTCCTGAGCTGCTCCACTCATTAGTTTCATTTAAGGTTCCATTTAAGATTCATCGATTGCCGCGTGTCACAGACAGGCCCTGAGATGCCAGTCGGAGAGAACGCCACGCCAGCCATGCACCGATGTCCCCACAACTGGAGCAAAACGGCAAGATTATGAAGGTCTAAGACTCGTAAAAGAGACAAAAATTATTGAAAAGCCTCATTATTCAAACTGTTGCAGTCAATTCATGTGAGAGTGTGTGTGTGTGTGTGTGTGTGTGTGTGTGTGTGTGTATATATATTTATATATACCACACACACTGTTTACATGACTAACACCATCTATTATTATGGCAAAATCACGGATTTAAAAAAAAAAAAAAATTAAATGCACACGCTAGACTGATTAGATTGCTATTCTTATCTGAAGCAACAGAACTTGTCAGTGACTCATGGATCAATTTTAATTTGCGTGGTACAATTGCTTCCAGTTCTGTTCCAACTCCAAATAGTATAAAAGTAGAAATGGCATTAAATCTCTTCTGCAATAAACAGTAAGCATTTTTTTTTTCAACATCAGTAGATATTTACCTACACACCATCCCCCATGGTTCTTACAGCTGTTAGAGGAAGTGAAATATAAACCAAAGTAAAAATAAAATATTAAAAAAAAAAAAAAACATGATGTGAGAACTGTAAATTTTTATTCATCTGCAGACATAGATATTTTACACCGCCACAAATCCAAACCGCAATAAACTTTAGCAATATACTTAAAATAGCTGCAGTTCGTTGGCAAATACAATAGAGGGTATTTCCTGCAACCGTTTCTGGTTAATGATCTAGAATACAATTCAAACAACTGTTTGCATAATATTTACAGTGCATAAAAAAAAGAAGTTGCTGCAATGTGTGAAATTAGCAATAAACCTGTACACACAAAAAACTACTTAAAGTTATACCGAATAGACTGTTTTGCTCGCAGCGTGCAAACACAACATTCAAAATTGGCCCCTCCTCTCTGGCTCAACAACACCAGAAGTGGTACTCTGCTTTGTCCTGACCTCAAACCCTGCACGCTGTTATTGGCTGGGGGCTACACACTGCTCCGAGGCTGATGCCCTGAAAGTCCCATACAAAGAAAAATAAGAAAACACAGATAGACTACAGGGTCTTTGTAGATGCAGACACCCCCACACACTTCTAGAGGGTCATTAAGTAATGATTAAAAGGCATTAGTTTGAATGAGTGTTTACAATGTTTTTTCAAGGAAAATCCTACGCAATATACCCTTAACTATAAATCTAATTAGTAGTAATGATAGAACCAAGGTTCCAAGATGAAACACTGAACCGGTTTTAGAAGTACATGAAACAAAGCAAGCCAAACCCTGAACAAAATAGAGTTTTGAATCCACCCATAAAAGCATTAAAAGGAATGTCTGATTCTATATTGAGTTATTGACTATATTGTTTTTTGAAGCATATTAAATGCCAAATGATAACGGCAAGGTTAAAAGTATCACACAAAATCACAATGTTGAGCAACAGCACATTTCAATTTGGGGCATTAGTTATTGACAAGAAATGCATTCCACTCCTAATGTAGGGGGAAAAAAAAAAGTCATTTATTTCATGAAAAGTACGCGTTTAAGAACTGCAGAGTGAGCCATCAGGGAGTCCATGCTCCGCTATTCATGATTCATCTACATCAGCCACAGACTGCAATTACATTGACTCCCATGTTGGGGTGGGGGGAGGGGGGGGTAGAAAATAATGTCACGCCTTCCACAGGAGACACTTTTAGACTGCCTGAGGTAAGGAAAGTAATCTACCGGTTCTGTTCACCGGCATTCGCTGCTTGATAGTCATTTACATTCACAGCCATTCAAGCTTGCTTAGCATTTCAGAGCATTCGACTTCTTTACCTCAATGCCAGCAGGGCTGGCAAATTATAAGGCTGCGATTGGAAAAGCTGCTGATGATTATGACAATGGTAATGCTAACAACGGCTGGGTTTTTACCTCCCTGCCTAGGAAACGCATGGCATGCTCAGGAGTCTTCACAGAGTTTGCTTTCGATACAATGTAAAATCATCTCATCTTGGGCCATCACTGAGCCAAAATGGAGTACGCACACCTATATTGTTTAATCCCCCCCATTAAGTGAACTGGCTCATTCGAAATGAACAGCACCTTGCCTGGAAAATGAACGGGATCAGGTGGCAGCAGCAGGGGACAGTGAGCAAAAAACTGCACTCAAGTCAGACCGTCTCAGCCCTCAAACAATATGAACAATACGTAGGAAGTCACTGAAATATTTACATCCTGTTAGATCCCTTCGTAGGCTACCTGAAGCTTATAGAACTCATTCATATAGAGCAGTAGGAGCGAAGATATTGCATACAACAATCAGCTACACAAGATTTGTTCGTTGACAGATTAAACATTCTTTGCACAACTAATGCAATTTAGACTTAAATATTACAACTGCACCAAAAATTAGATTTTCAACAAAACGTGGTGTTTGTGGTCAAACACAGGGACCAATCACTTCTTTGATCAGAGAACAGCAAGTGTTTCCCATCAAGCCTCGATCCTTTCACTAGCAACCTCAGGTTAGGTCGTCAGGTTATTGTTCCATCATGGCATTAGATGTCAGGATGAAGACGGACACAAATCCAACTAAAATGTTGTGTGGAGGTCACTGGTGAACGATTCCGCGAAAGCCTGGCTCATGTCAAACAAGCCTACTGATATGATTCAGAAAGGCGAATCAGTTATGTTGGCATAGTTAGCCTGCTTTCTGTGACTGACATCAACAAAATTGACGAAAATTATTTGCAGAAAATTATGCAAGCCTACATGATCCCTGGGGGGGGGCGGGTCAAATTTTTATGTACATAAGAAAAAAATCAATCATGTAAACAAGGCAAAAACTAAATCAGTGATGTTTCAGTTTAAATTTACAAATTTTTACAAATGAAACCCTTAAAAGCCCATGCCTGTCAGAAGATCATATCAGGTGCCATGTAGCAAAATTTATACAATGCACTTTTGTATTTCCAAATATTCTAATCTCCAGATTCCTCAATTCTCCTTTCTTCATAACCTAGGTGCCAGGCTCACCATCCATCTGATGCTAGGTAGCTAGCTAAAATATGACATGGATCAGCAATTCTGACTTTGAAAAGCCAGTTCTTCTCTATAGTGCTTGTTGCACTGAAGCTGTAGCAGTTCAACTGAAAGGTATCTGCCAACATAAACAAGTGAACTGCTAATACTACTAGCGGAAAAATTTAAACATAATACAAGCTACTGCAAGTTGTAGCAGCTGGAGTTGTTCCATACTCAACACCCTCTCCAGTACACATGAATTCAACTTCATTCCAAAGTGTGTATATATTATAAAACAAATACTCTCATTTTTTCACTCCACTACCTGCAGAAATATTTCAAGCCCACTCATGAGCCGCATGAGACATGCTAGCTAGCTGGCCACCAAAACCTACATATCTGACTAGCTATATTGCTAGCTAGCTTAAGTCCTCAACAAGGATGACATCCTGTCTCTAGCCGCAAGCGTCTCATCAACTACCCTGGCTACAGGAGTGGAGTGCACCAGCAAGGGAGTAAAAAGTAGGTATTAACTCTCAGAATGGTCGCACCTATGTCCGACTTTGTGATTTGCATTTATATTGACAGCACCAGGCATGACAGAACGTGGTTGTTGTTGCACCTGGTCGTTCACATGAATACACACGAAGCATAAGTCATTGCCAAGCAATACCTTTTATGGAAAGTGCATTTTAACTTCTGTGTTCGAACAAGCGTGCTTACAAGTTAGGTAACTAGCCTATGGATAAGGTCAATCCAAAAAAGAGGAAAATGGCAAAATAAAGACACTTCAAGAGATGTGTTCAGAGAATAGAAACATTCTCACAGCTAAATTAAATTACAGTATTTTGATTTAGTTTTTTATACAATTTTCCAACAGGAGTTATAATTAAAAATACACAAGTCAATTCATTGTTTTCAAGTTCAGTTTCAAATGGGAAGCTTCAGCTTGCGCAGTATGCAATATATTGTTAGTGGTCTGTTTTTGTGTAAAAATGACTCAGATGTTTATTACTGGAATTAAATAATTACCAATCATTCCACAAAGCACTGGTATCCAGCTGTTTCTGTTGAACTGCGGAGGGATGCTTGCTGAAAGCTGAGTATGGCGCAGCGCAGCCCCACCTGGAATATTTTTTCACCAGCAGCTACTGGACAGCACTACATTGCTTGTAGAATTTGATGACTTGTAGATCTGGACTTCGTTTTTCATACTGTAGTTGGGATACTTGTTTGCAATTAATTGAGAATTAGGCCACAGAATTTCCCTGGCGTATTGAATTTAGAGTACTCTAGTAAACATTTCAATCTTATATATAAAATTGCACAGAGCATATATTTTGCACATATTCATTAAGGTCGTTGAAAAGAAATGCTAGAAATAATGCTCTCTTTTCTTGCTGGTGTATTCCTACATTTGCCATTCTAGCCAAGTACGTGTTACCCTGTCATTCAGTTGTTTAAAAAAGAATCACTACCTGATTTAATGATTTGGCCCGCAAGCTACTTTCTTGCATTTTTCTTTTTTTAAAAAAATAAATTTGGCATCTCCAATCCCACCCGAATCTGGAATGCACAATTGACCTATGGCTAAGCCCCGCCCTCAAATGCGATGAGCCAATCACAGTGCGTATTCCCTTCCCATATACTCGGACATTCTGAGTCTGAACTTCCATTGAAATGCATTATGGAAACTCCAAATCGTTCGCTTATATGGGGTTTTAAAATGTTTCTAAGTTAAAAAAATGGTCAAACGCTGTGCTTGGGGTAAATTTAACTCTGATACGAGGTATCCCGAGAGGCTGGGCGATGGGGTGTATTTTATACCCTTCCCAAAGCCACATCATAACCGAGAGAAGTGTCACCTCTGGATAAAGCTGCTTTCACACCGGACGCGAAACAAATTTTTTGCACGACAGATTACATTCAAGGTCAATGCAAACGCGTGAATATGCGCGTATTCGCGTCTTTGCATTGACCTTGAATGTAATCTGTCATGCGAAAAATTTGTTTCGCGTCCGGTGTGCAAGCAGCTTAAAGCTTTGTGGAAGACCCTACTATCAGCTTAACGTAGCAAACAAAGGTAAACAAGGATGTCTACATTTGTTCCAAGCTAAGTCAACATCGTGTTTAAGGCGACATCTTGTCACTTCGCTGGAGATTAATGTAAAGTTATCTTTTACATCGCTAAGTTAGCTAACATTAGCTAAAGTTAGTGAACTCTATGGCTAACTTCAGTGCTGACGGACGTCGGCTTTGCGTGAGCTCTTGGCTGCGTTGTTCACCATGTCACCTTGTTTACTTAGAAGGAGTTCAGTCACGTCAGGTTAGATTTCTTAAATTCGGTAGCTAGCAATAATACGTAAATTAAATTTATTACCCTGCGGTGCACGAACAATGCTGATCCTCTATCTTGTGTGAGACGGTGATGGAAATGAGATGAGGTTGATTGCGTTTGCACTGAGACCTGAAAATTTTAGCTTCTAATTCAAACTTTTCATTGACCTTCTCCACTCTAAATTCATTAACGTATCCCTCCAATGCATAGACCCTGTTTGCTGACTTCTTGGTGATATTTGAGCCTTCTATCGCCATAAATCATCGATAGCATCCTGAAAAATATCTCCGACTGTGATACCAGCCATTAGCGCCTGTTCTAAAATGTTGATTGTTTGTCCGAGTCAGTGGAGGGGGCGGGGCTTAGCCATAGGTCAATTGGGGAACTATGTACAACACTTGCTCGTATGTGACCCCTTGTGCCAATTCAGGAGAGTGCAGACAGTTCGCGGCTATCCTCCGAAGCACACGCCCGTCAGCCACCGCTTCTTATACACTCATTGGTTGAATCCTCGCAAGTTCAGAACGAGGGCGGAGGATACCCGAACATGAACAGGCTTAGAATCTTCCTGATGAGCGCCCATCTGGCCAACAGGAGGCGCTTGAGCAACGAACAAAGCAACCATTACCTTTCCCTTCCCGGCAGACCCTTCCCAATTTGCAACCCTGTAGCGCAATGGCCAATTGTGCGCTACTCTGAAAAAGCTGCCGACCATTGCTGGTTGGTACGACCGGGGCTCGAAAACGCGCCGTGATAGTCACTTCTGCTCCGCAATGCAGTGCTTTAACCGAGTGAGCTTACCGCAGTTAATTCTTGCAATTTTCTGAACTTTCATGCTAGTTCCAAAATGCGTTCAGCTTGCAAATCTTTAACTTCAAAAGCCTGAATTTTCTGTGGATTTGCAGGCCAATTAAAATTAAAACTAGGGATTTAATTTTAATTATAGGCCCAGAAAAAGTATATGTCGGTGATGAATTTAGAATTCTACAGGCGGTCGCAATGCTCGTACTTGTTGTGTGTACTTGTAGAAAGCGTGTCAGCGAGTGATTGGGAGAGCAGTGGTATAGACGTGTGGTCATAAGCTCCGTCGCCACCAGTTGCGGGAAGCCTCGCCATTGGTCAGATTTCGATCCCTTTAATCGCGCATGCGGTCTGAGCATGGTTGCAAATTCGGTCTCATATAAAACGTGCACATTTGTCGGTCGTTATTGGGTTGCAATAGGCTCGCATTAAACTCCCCATAATGGTCGCAATAGTTCGCAAGTGAAAAATTCCTAAAAATTTGCGATCATTGATGCAACCGCATGCCGAGCCGCTTGCGAGTCTATTATGACCTGTGATACCGAGTTGAGAGTGAGTTGAGACTAGTGCGAGCTTATTACGACCGATTACGATACCCTCTTGTGTTTCTCACTGGTTGCACAACCTTTGTGAGTGTTTTGAGCAGTTCCATACACTCGCAAACCTCTATGAGACCGATAGAGAGTGATCAAGAGCAAAAGAGATGGTTTTGGAGACCATGGAGACCGCATAGAGACCAGCTTGCAACCCCAGTGCAAGTCAGTGTGAGTGAGGGCGAGCAGAGGCCATTTATCGGTCGCAACTTGGTCATAAGCCCGGAGTAAACGGAGTGTTACTAATCCATTAATACTGTATATTTATAACAGTCAACGGCATGTAGTTAATGCTTAGAAACTGCAGCTCTAATAACCGGTGCCTAGATGTGTTTGATAGCTAGCGTAGTGTCGTAGCTTAATGCAGCCTAGCCCTGTGAGGCGGTGAAAATAATACTCAAAAAAAAGCCAGATCAGAAGCTAGGTAGCAAGCAGCTGGGAAGTGGACTTAACGCTATTGTACAGGAATGGGAACTAGCTTGTCTTTTAGTACTCCATCCGCTTTCCTCGTCCTGTAGTTTGACCTAGAGTGTTAGTGAGCTCTCACTGGAGCCAAGGGTCTCAACCAGTACAGTCTAATAATTTATAAAAAAAAAAAAAAAAAAAAGGTTTTCATGTTATTCGCTGATAGGTAGCTTTTGTAATATGCGTGGCTAGCTTCTAGGTTAGGTCACCAATGTCTTGTAGGGCAAAGTCAGTTTGCTCACTTACTTGGCTGATATACAGCCTTGTTTCAGTCGGTTCGGCAGCTAATGCTAATATAATGCAGGTAATGTTAGTTTGCTCATTTGCTTGGCCAATAAACAGCCTCGTTTCTCTCAGCTTTTGATTACCAAGCACAATTATAATGACTCTGAGATGGCTTGGTATGAGTCTGTGAATAACATGTAAATGCTTATAGTTTACTTCTTTGTATTACCGGTGTTTCTTACTTCGCAGTGAGACAGTGGAGCTCATGTTTCTGAAGGCAATGCGGCTTTTGAACTACACTTGAGAATGAGTTTGATGGGAGGGACTAAAGGCGGGAGAGACGGAGCAGAGAGAGAGGGGCGGTTATGTTTTTGATCAAAATCTCTCTCTTGGTTTTTTTCTGCTAAGTTATTGCACCTTTAAGGTCACCTCAGCACTAAGCATAGTCCTAAGAACAAATAAAAATGTATTTTGTCAATTTCCCAAAAATTGACCATGGCTGGCATATTTTCAACATTCAATGCAGGTGTAAGTTGTCATTTAAGCAGAAAGGCAGCCATTTAAATAAATGGCAGATGAATACGATTGGATTTTCTGTCAATGGGAAAATAGATCAACTATCCCTCCAAGGGAAGTGAAAGTTGCAATATAAATTACAAACCGGTATGGTACATACTCACTCATAACAAAAAAATCTATAAAAATAAAAATATACTGCAAGAATATAATTTCCATTTTATATTATAGTTATTCACACAAGCAATTGTGCATTACATACTATTAAGCCGCGAAAGCCCGAGGGGGAATTATTACATGCTCAAATTGCATTCACAAACATCCATTTCAAAAGAGCAATTAAAGAGAGATGAGCCATCAAGTATTGAAGACAAAACTAAAATAATCATTGCAAAGATGGAGATTAAGTCAGCTCCTTAATAGACCATGCAGCTGTAGCCATGATCAAAATCAATATCTGGGCATGAGGACTTATTCAAGCTGAATAGCCGAAGAATAAGGAACTTGTTGTTCGCATTTGGGTGAAAACCAGCACGTCCTGCATCACAAGTGGATTCCAGCGAGAGAGTTTGTCAAAGAACTCTGCATCGCCTGCCCTCTCCGCTCAAACAAATAGATGATCGCAATTAACGGGGGCAGGGGCCGAATCAAACACATTAGTGTTTAGGGAAATTCTCGAATAAATATGTTCCTTTCAGTGCGCGGAAGGATGAACTCCTGACCTTTCTACGGCATAGCTGTTACAATCTTGCTTGTTCAGTGGACGTGCTGTTTAATTACAAGAGTGACAATAAAGAGTTGCGCAGGCAAACTGCAGCTGGAAAAGGCTTTTCGCTGCATCCTTTTCGTCTCTATCTGCAATATAATGGTCAGCTACTCTCCAATATCACGTTTGATCATAGCAAAATTTAAGACCGGGGGCGGGTAGCAACACAGTTTTTTGAGAACAAACTTAACCTTGTTTAAGCTTTTTGACTACTGAGACGGTACCAAAAAACAATGAAAAACTACAGCAAAAAAACCTACTCTTGTAACAAGAGACCCCCTAACGTGAAGCTCTGATCTGCAAACCCATGTAAACAGTATTTCTTAACGCTTGAAATCAAGCAGTTTCCAATGAGTCGACTCATTCTGATCTTCTGTTAGATCTGACATTTCCGACAGATCTTTATACAGACAAACTCAATTCCACTGTAGTTACTCCAGATAGTCAACAAAAATTTTGTGCCAAGGGTGACAAAATCGACACACTGGCACTACATCGAATCATCTTCGCCAGAAAGTTGCACTTTAGCAAATAACTCGTGATGAACCCAACAGCAGAGCAGAGTTAATTGCTTTCTGTCCTGGTGTCGGAGATTACGCTCCCCTGTGATGCTGAGAAACCCAGACGTGTTCAGGCGCGTGTAGCCATTAAACCCAATCAGGTCAGTTACAGATGGCAAAAGGCATTTGGGGGAAAGCGATGATGGGATTTATAACAAGTTTTACAGTACAGACAAATCAAAGCCTGCACAGCGCTGAATTAGTTGCATTTATTCCATCTGCTTGTCATGCGGGAAATGGGTCTTTGTGCCAGGACCTGTTTAATGCCCGTACAACTTCCATGATATCCGGTTTCCTTCCCCCGCTGCGACATAAAACGCACACATATACGCCTTAGAAAAAGCTGCGACCTCCCGTTCTGTCTTTTATTGGGCCTTTTGTCAGCAGGCATTACTGAACTCTTCCTCCCAGTTCAGAGGTTATTTTTTAACAGAGGACCAGGTAAAAATGTCACCTAATTGGGCATGGCAAAATGTAGGAAACAGCTAAATTTACTCTGATGGTTGGAAACACAGGGGGAGGATTGGGGAGGGGGGGGTGCGGGAACATGGCCCGCTGCACACGCTCACAGGTTTGGCCACCTTGCTTAGTGTAACCAGCGACTGTGAAGCACGTTGCCGCGAGATTGGCAAGCTTGTTGCTGCTCCCCACAGGCTACCACAGCTAAAAACAACATCCACCCATTATTTCAAACCGTTTTAGAGGGTATAAACACCTTCTTTTGCCAACAGTTGAGAACACTTATTTCAGGTTGTATCATTTCTGCTTCTGGCTGTTCTCCAACGGTTTTCTTTCCAGTCTGAAACAGTAGAGGTGTCTGGGTGGACACATAAAACAGATTTATGTATAGCCTGCTTACTTCTGTAAAGGAACGGTCTCTTTCAGTAGATTATGAGAGAACGCAATCCTTATCTTTTGCAAGTAATGGAGCAAAACGGTTCCTAAGGGAACATGGAAACTTTACCCTGCTAAAACTGGGGCTCCAATAGGGGCAACAGTCAGACATAACCTGTGCCTCTGAGAACTTGGTGTCTACAGGTCATTGACCCTGGACGCCTTCACCGAAAGTGCTTTGGCATTATTTTGTAGACAACTGTGGTTATCACGTGTCATGGACAAAATAGACCTAACACGCATACATTTGCCCTGTTCATTCCACGCAGCCTTTCAGATCCAGCAGCTTATCCACATCTTGTTCCGGCGTGTGAAACACCCATCTGCGTAGTCTGGCGAATGTTCTTTGCTGATAATATGAACAAAGTCGGTTTTTTTGCACAACATATGGAGGCAGGAAAAAAAAAAAAAAAAAAAAAAGAAAAGATTGATAAATAACTGACAGGAAAGCATACATTCATTCCGACAGAATGCAGCAAGTATTCCTTTCCCATCAGTAGTATTGTTTTCACAGTCTGAGGTGTTGACACTACACAAGGCGCAGTGATCAATTTTACCGTGCATGGGCTTAGAGGCAGGCGCCGAGATTTAAGCAGACGACAGAGAGACAATAGAGCATGACATCTGTTTAATGTAGCGGGGACAGGTGACAAAGTGACTCCTGCTGGAGACCCAAAGTCCTATATTCTCTTTATATAGAATCTCTCAAGAGATCTACATCAAATAACGTAATCAAAACGCGTACTAGACTCACTATGCCAAGAAAGGAAATATTTCAAATTCACTGGATTTAACATGGTGGAAAAAAAACACTTGATAAACCAGAAGGCAGTTGGAGCGCATTACCACTGCTGTTGCATTATCATTGAACATGTTAGACAAGTCTCGACAGTGCAGTCTTTACCCCGCATACAAATTCTTTATGATCCTGGACAAATATCTGGGTCAGACCTTCACAAAAACTGAATCACCTCCTCCTTAGCACCGCTTCCATCAAGGCACAAAATTTCATTGGCATCCATCCATATGTTTTTGGGATATCCCGATAGCTGACATGAATGAACAAATGAACAAACAAACAAATGCCGGTGAAGATATTACCTCCTAGTGAAGGTAAAATGAAGGTTTAACCGCTGTGCTCATTCTGAACTGCAGTTTATTTTTTTCCTCACTTAAAACACAATTGGGTTAAATGTGACGCACACGAATCTGAAACATTTTGGAATATGAGGAGAAAACCTAGTACATGAAAATCAGAGGAATGGCAAATGAGCAGTATTTCAAATAGTTTTTGCACCTATTGAGTGGAATGGTGAAAATGTCCACTACCATTTCAAAGGTTTAAGCACTTCCAATAATTAAATGAGCATTGGATATGAGGTGGAAATGTATGCATCCCGTAGCCTAAATTCTGTATTATAAGTTAAATGAATAATTATATTTTAAAAGCTGACTGCTTCTTAAAAAAAAAAAGTGCTCTCACTATACCTGCCGAAATTCTACACAACTAATGTAAAACAGCATGGGATTCAGTAAAATGACGTATGTGACCTCCAGTTCTACAAGCCAAAATTTGCCCAAATTCTTATTGATTTTCATCACAGGCTTCATCATATTCAGCAATAATTTGGGTGTGAGTTTGTGGATCCGAACATGACATTTAACCAGGGCACGTTTGAGGACAGATGAGAATAAAAAAGCGGAAAAGAGGGATACAGGGCATGTTTCAGTCTATAAGGAAGTCCACACCACGGATGATTTGCAACCAGTACGCATAGCAGACAATCAAATCAAACAAAACTCCAGTGACATTGAAATGCAACACCCTCTTAAAGAAAGAACTACCAAAAAGTGTCAAGCGGAGTGCATTATTCTGAGAGCTGATGTTTACGCAGAAGCTTTTGCAATATAATCTACAAAATTGAGCCTGGAGCCACAAAGGAGTCCTCTTTTCTAAGTATTTGCATCTAAACACACCAAAAGATTGTAAAAAAAAAACAAAACAACAAACAAACATTTCATGAGAAACAAACTGCAGTGGCAGCCAGGTGCGTGGCGAGCAAGGAAATTAAAACGCGGTATCTTGGTGGAATAATCGTTCAAAGGAAATTCATGCAGTTGCAAAGTCATTCACTGAATCAAAAGGAAGCTCATCAAATTCTTGTTAAAGACTTATGGAGTGAAATTGATTTTCAGTACCAAGCTTGAGCCAGGTGTTTTTTTTTTTTTTTAAGAAAAAAATACAGCAAGAGAAAAAAATAAAATGTCAGAAATTGCTGCTGAACCTCAGTGTGGAACGACAGTGAATCTATTTCCTGCGAGGTGACCTCGGGAATGGCTAAATGGCATCCGAGCTGATTGAAAGGCATTGCCCACAAAAATGAGATGCTGTATGCATTCAACATCATTCTTAAACACTTTCCACCTTCAAGATCCTATCCAAACAGCATTATCAGCAATGCGCCCCTCAGTTAAAGTCACGCATAAACTGCAGTCATCCCCCTGTTGATAGACTACTGAAGCCTTGGCAACCCGAGTCAACTCAGTTCAGAGCAAAAAACAGGAATGGAATGAGCGCTCATAAGGCCATTGAGCCATTAAGAGTCTGTACGTAAACAAACAAGGTTATAATGGACACTGCGCAAAGGTTTTGATTACTCATCACACACATTTTGAAACATAAGTGCCAGAGAGTGATTGAAATGACATGTTTGACAGGTAGTTCCATCTCTTAATTATTTATTTGATTTCCCAAATTGTTTACCTTGAGAAGCCCAAAGTCTTGAGATGCTTTCTTAAATCCTGGAGCAACCAACTACTGCTGGAGGCGAGACAGAAGCGAAGAGGAAGCAGATGGTAGAACAAATTAAGGAAACCAAAGCTACGTACCAGCGCACTTGGTTCTGGTGAAGAGGGGGGGTCCCGGCTGCCCCGTGCCCCCTTCCCCAGGCCTGGTGAGCAGAACCCGGATCTCATACTCCGTGTCTGGGTCCAGGTGCCACAGCTTGTAGTTGGGGGAGTTGACAGCGTGGGTCTCAGTCCAGGTCCCTGATGTCATGCGGTACTCCACTTCCTTTAGGATGATGGGCCCGTCCCCAAATATGGAGTTTGCATTAAGCTGGATCAGAAGGTAGGTCGGGCCGACGCCGAGTAGCTGAGGAGGGGCGATCGGACGTGGAGGTTCTGGTGACGAAATCAGAAAAACAAAGCTTAGGAACGTCTTGGGAATGTCTCATGTTTGGATGAGAAATGACGTCAATATCATGCTGCAACAGTCGGTGACAAACTTGCAATGCGATGAAACTTCTTTCCTGATCATATTAGAATAGATGCAACTGAAATGGAGTCTTGCAATTTAATTATGGATCGGCTTTTCAGTGCCAAATCCATGCACAGTTTCAGAGGAACCAGATGGTTTGTGAATCAGTCAGGCTGTGCTTGGCAAAAGCTACCCTGGCATAATGGTTCCATTAGAAAAACTGTGTGCTGATAAACCTCTTAGGAAAAAATTTCCCAATGGGCGACTAAGAGGAATGATATACATACATTCTAGGCATGACTCTTATGTACAGTACCGTCATGAAAACTGATGAGATAGTGCAGCGTGTTAATAAAAGCAAATGAGACTCGTGCTTATACGCACAAATAAAGACTAAATATCCTTGCTAAATCTATGTTCATTTTGAAAGTAGACTGCAGTAGTAGTTCTTTATAAGCGTGCTACTGGAGCAGAGTGATGTGGAAAGGCTGGTTAAGCACAAACCGTTCCGATGGAATGCATTTCAGATAGAGTGCGGCTCGACTTTGCCCGCTCCAGATGGCCGCAAACCAACCAATTTTGTCACGGTTAATTAAACAGCATTGGCGACACTGAGTAATCGAGGGGCTCAGCACGAGTTTTACAGGGCCGCTGCTTCGCTAACCTGCCTAGTATTCGCCGTAGCTGCACGTCTCAAATCACAGACTCGACACCGCGTATCACATTCGCATTCAAAGGGCCTGTTCACCGTTCCTGGCCCACTGCTATCCAGTAAATCACCTGTCCGTCATCTGCATACTTGAGCTTTCCCCCACGATGCCTCTCTTTCAAACAGCCACCAATTGTCTATCCTACAGACTCCTGGCAGGCTTTCAACAAGCACATCAATATTAATGCGCAAACATTAATATTGATGCATGCAGAATGTATGCTTAAATCCTTCAGCCGTAGTGCGGATTGAAGCATTTTTCACAAACACTTTCCCGGCTTCGCAACAACTATATACAACTATCTTTGTGCGAAGTTTGGGTGCAAATTGTATCCAAGGGTCAATATAATCCCTGTGGAAAATGTGTAGCTTATAACAGGCTAATGTATTCATGACACACACAATTCCTTGTTTATGGTACAATTGGAGGAATCTAGCCCTGGAGGCCTAGAGTGTCAGTTTGTTTTCACTGTTTCAGTACGAGTATTTAGTTAACATTGTTCATTGGCGAAGTACCCGCACACCTTGGTCTATAGGCTTTAGTTGAGCTCTGATTCAAAGGAAAGCACCAATACCTGGAGACAGTGCAGCCCTCCAGAACAAGAGTTTGTCACCCCTGATTTATTTTGACAGGCGTGACACTTTCAAACCGCCCAATGCCGAGTTCTGCTCAGCTCGGCACTTAGGGGGAAGGAATAAAATGTTATGAAACAAATTGGCATTTGCCTAAATTGTGTATGCATTTTTAATAGCGCCAAATGAGGAAGTGATTGTGTAGTGACATTATTAATATACTGGCAAGCACAATAGTGCTAATGGATTAGTTTGGTGGACCAAGTCCCAGAGGAGCTTAAGATGGAGCATATCATCTGGACTAAGAACATAAAGTTCCCACTATTTTCAATTAGTGTGCCTCCTCCTTAATTCTGTTACTCAATCAAACTCTCTTCTCATCTGCTTTTCTTGGGATGCACAGGAGGGAACTTGTTTGAAAATTGCATCAATAGATTATGTTTTCTTTCACCTAATTCAATAAAAAACATGATCAAATGAGAAAACTCCACCATGACAGAGCTATAATTTTGATTAAAAAACACTCTTCGATTCCGCAGACTTCGGGTAAATAGGTCTGTTTTTTTTAAGTGAGCTTGCGAATAAAATTTGTCAGAAACCAAAAAAGAAAAAAAGAAAGCGAACTCAGAGGACTCAGAGATGCTGGAAACCGGAGTTCAGGTTAAGAGGCAGGATGTTGTGTTGATATAATAGAATGATATAAACACTCATGATTCAAACAAATACCTCACAACAGAAACTGAGGGTAGGTGAACTTTTTTCCAATAATAAATTAATATGTAAATAAATACATTTTAACCCACTGTGGATCTGCAAAGACTTATATTAATTTCAAAATGTACATTTTATTCTAATACACTCATGAAAGTAAAGTAAAGTGAGTCAGGTCACCTGAATCATCTCACTCAATGACTCCACAGACCTAACAGCCCTCCTAACTAGTTTTCCTCATTATCACACAAAATACTGGTACCATATTATCTGTCAAGGTTCTGAAGAACATGCACTTATGATGCACAGTACATTCAGGAATATAATTTATTTCACATGAAAGTTGAACATGGTAGAGTTAGACACTACATGCTTTAGGCCCAAGAAACCTGAAGTTAATCTCAAAGAATCACAAATTTTCTTCCAACAGCGTAAGGCAATGGATAAAATATGACAACCTACAGATATAGCTCAAAGCAGGCAAAACAGACATTATCTTAAGGTCTGAAAATTGTAACTGGGGGCTGCTACTGGGAATCTCTCAACATATCACCCAAGACATCACACTCTGCTGTATTAAAGTGATGAGTGTTCATCCGATCTGACCTGAAGCGTACAGAAACTGTCAGCACCAGCCAATTGCTTCACGCAATGTAAAATAATAAAATCTCATCCAGAGGCCACATTAATTAAGAGGCAGTGAAATCATTTTACCAACTCTATGCTGGAAAACAAGCAAAACCAAAGGTTGACATTCCCCATTAAGTTTCCAAATCATTATGTTTGACCTACAACCCCGACCATGGGTGGAGAGAAATTTCAAGTTAATAAACCTTATATATAAAAATATGAATTCTAATTTATGAGTAAAACAGATTTAATTCAAATTCACCAACATTTATGTTGTGATTGGCTTGAACAAATGTTTCTATAGCTCTACCATGCAAGTAGGACTATATAACATTAACTTTGACAGAAACAATAATTTAAGAATTTCTGCCCAGTGGCAGTGTAGTGGGAAAACAGGTCACCGCTGCTTAAAACCAGTGTTCAGATTGTTAACTATTTAAACAGTAGTTTTTTCACTTATGTCTTCCCTCCAGCAGGCTTATAGTCAGAAAAAGCATTTTTTTCCATATTGTAAGACAATGTCACATACATAGTGTGAAACTGCTGGTTGCAGCACCTCACTGAAGATACATCACACTTAAATTGAGAGAAATATTTAAACCCAGGATGCCATGTTTTGATGACCACAGCCTTACATCAAATGGAAAATACACAGATCTCGTTCATTTTAAACACATTTACCTGTAATTCAGCCGGACGTATTTGAGAATTTGATGGAAACCTTGTGATCTCCACTAGAATTTAAAATGGGCCTGAAGGTTCACAGGTTTGAATACAGTAGCTGTATTGGACAGACCTATTCATGGGACTGGAGGTTTTATGGAGGTAAACTCTAAACTCATTATAAAGATACGGAGAGGATTTAATCAAACAAGTCCTTTGAGTTCCATTTACAGTCAATCGTGTGTGAATGACGAGCAATCTATCAGGTTCCAAGAATAGGCCGCACACACCCAGTAACATTCAAAATTGATTTATATGACATTCATACTTTAAAAATAAGTGGATAAACAAATTAAATAACTTAATTCTTGATTAGCCTGTTGCGAAAACAAATCTCTCAAGATAAATGCTCCAAAAAGCCATCTTATTCCTTCTCAAAAACCAAACAAGAGGAGAATCAATCATATTTAAAGTGCTCTGTGCATGTTTATACAACCAAATGAGGGAGAAATCAATTTGGATTATTAAAAACTGTGGAGGCATATAATACAGCATACTTTTCTGGGAAAATGAAGCCAATTATAACAGTGAGGAGAAAATAATTTAGATTCAGGATGCAATTGCCTATTTATTTAGCACTTGGACCTGAAGGCGTTGGTCATTCATCACATTTCATTAGAACAGTGCGACAAGCGAAAATGCACAGTGCAGGAGATAAAGCTAGCGTTACAAACTACCGACAAAATGAGCGTAAACTTGGGTTTTCCCAGCAAGTGTGCAAATTAAACATTTAGAAAAATGTGCTAACTTTTCCTCCCACTAAGTTGCTTAGAGGACTCAATGCATGGCAGTGAGGAGCCGGCTTTGCCATTTAGCACTGCTTAATAAGGATAGGGAGGGGCTGGAAATGTTAGTTGGGGCTTGCGCAGGTAGATGGCAGCAGGGCCGCAGATGAATCTTTCATCATCTGGTATTATTGCTTCTTCCAAGCAGCCCATCCATCACGGAAGTCGACAGGCCCGAGTGATAGCGCAGAGCCCTCGCATTACTGCTCCTTGAACCTTGTCTCATCCATCTCCCGTATACTTTGCCGTGTACCCTGCCGCTAAGCATCCACAGAGCTGCCACCGCGGCTACCGGACCCGCCGAGCCAGTGCCCCCAGGAGCTATTCTAATTGTAATTGATTTTCATTTATTGCCGATGCAGTTTTTACCAGCGTGCTCGCAGGCAGGAGCTTTATGGGAGAAAAAAAAAGGGATTGAAGGAGAAGAGGGAGGAGGGCTAGGTGTAAGTGCCGTGCGACAACTTCAGTCCTGCAGGAAATTTCCAGACCTCGCTCGACCATCTTGAAGTTAATGACAAGTTCAGAGGCAGGAAATGACAGCGACAGGGGCCGGCCTTGGAACAACAAAGCAAACGCAGCAGTACAAAGCCGTGACTGACGGCGCTACAGAACAACAAGTACTGATGCTAACCACCAGACCTGTCTCCCCCAGTTTATTCCCCGTAGAAAGCTATAGTCCCCCTTGCCGATTTAATCCACAGTCAACAAGGAGGTACGATGATTTTACTCACAGAAAGGCATCAGAATGATTATTTTTAGTATACAATTTGCACAGAGACCATTTTAGTTCATTCTCGGAGAAATTATCATAGGCTTTAAAAGTTTCTTAAATCAAGATGAACAAAATTCCCCAAGTGGCACAGTGGAACACAGCTTCGGCTGATTTTCAAACGTAATTTTTCTTCCTGACATTTTGCATTTTTCCCTCCAAAATGGGTGAATTTTAAATGCATCCTTCCACATCATTACCAGCCATCAACTAGTCCAGCCTCATCTGAGACTAACAATCTCTTTGAGCACAGAGATGTCAACCGGGGAGCTTTCTTCAGTGGTGGAAGAGCTGGCAGGTAAGGAGTTTTAATCTACTTTTAAGCAAATATTTTCAAACCCGCTTGGGGGCTGACAGTTGTCTCAGGCACCCATCATGCAGACGAGTTTGTTTACAGCGAGGCTGGCACATTGGCCCCCGCACTCACGAGCACACCGGGGGAGACGAATACACACTCTACAGTCATTAGAGCCAGAGTAGAAAAGGGTAATGAAGACACACGTGCAACGCATGAATGAATGCTCATGCGCACACACCTTTAGGCTCCCATACAAGCATGCACAGGCTCACTCAGGCACATGCAATTGACTCAGGTGTAAATTGCACACAGACAGTGAACACATACACACAAACAAACACGCGTACACACACAAGCACACTCATATATGATGAGCCATGACATTATGACCTTTTGCCAAATATGCTGTTGGTCTTAAAAAACCGCTCCGTCAAACTGACTTCCATATGAGTACCTGGACCCAGGGTTTCCCAGCAAAATATTTCCCGGGGTATTACACTCCTTTGACCAACTTGTCTTCTTCTGATGGTGCATCCAGGTGCCATCTCCTCCCCAGGAAAAGGGCATACAAATACCAAGCCAACGGAAAAGGAACTCGCGTCTAATGGCACGAAGCAACCTTCTTCAGAGCCATATATAGCTTTTTAATTTGGAGGCCGTTAATTTGGCCCGTGATTTGGGGGTTTTTCGTAGATGGTCCGTAATTTGGGGGTTTTTCTGTCGATGCTTCAAAATACGTTATTATGGGTTTTACATATTACCCCTGTATATAGGACTACTTGTATATATGTAAATCACACATTGTAAGCATCGTTAAGTGAATAACCATAATAAATCTAAAATATAAAAATGTTGTCTTGTTGTGATAATTTGCGTGGTAGCCCTAATTATAGTGCTTTCACAACGGAAGGATCAACAATTGTTACGGTTCATGGTACGCGCGCTGGCCTTGTGCTTAAGCTAAATATAGGTCAATCGATCTTGCACACACTGACAATCACATACACGTAATATGTCCGACTTCGGTGTTTAAGTAGAGCATCATATAAACAAGAGATTGCTTCATTTTCAGAGAATTCATCTTAAACGCACCAAGCTGTGTCAGTATTCACATAAGAACACAAATTATACAGAAGGACAGGTCATGTTCATTAGCTTTGTGGAACAATCTGCAAAAGGACTTAAAACTAAGCGAACTGGTCCCACTGCCTACTTTTAAAGTTCACATAGCTGCTACAATGAATGATTCCATTGGTACTTGTCATTGTCTGTAGGTGTTATGATGCCTTGACTTGAAATGCCCTATTTTAATTTATTTTTATTTTTATTATTATTTTTACCTTCCTTGTTACATGTCATGTCTGCAACTCTTTGCTGCCACTATTGGCCAGGTCTACCTTGTAAAAGAGATCTATGACCTCAATGGTACTATCTGGAAAAATAAAGGTTAAATAAATTAAAAAAAAACTTGTGGAACGAGAATTTCAGCAGGGGTTTCGGCTACAATGAGCGCCCGGGACGCCCTAGCATCGACTGCCCGGTTCCAAGAGGCCTGGGAAGCCGTGGGTTAACCCTTTAAGGCCTAATGCAAAAATCCCGGCAGAGAATCATGCTGCCATGGGCTGAAGCACAGCTTCTCAGCTTTCAGGAACAGTTGGAATTTTTTTCTATTGCGCAAAACTTACAGTAATTACGGTACTTTCAAAATTACGCGCATATCTGTGTCGGCAACGACACGTTCTTAAAATGTGCACATGCTGTCCTGGTTTAAATGGGTTAACCAGGCGCATTTTCATTGCCATTCTCACGTAGGTTCGGTAGTATGAAATCTACCCTGCCTGTGCATCGCTTGCCAAAATAATACCAGCGTGGTCACGATACACAATGTTTTATTCACTAATTCTTTCACCGATTTCGACATAGAAAGTCAGGGAAACACGGTGCTAGGCTAATAGGATATGTAGGCCTAAGTTATTGACTGTCCAAGTGACACACATCACAATGGCAGTGCGACTGAGTGCGTTATCAATGTTGGTTCACATTGATATGGCAGTTGCCACACCTTCTCTTTGCAGTTTCCGAACAAACCGTTCCATTCCACCACCAGTCACCTTCAGCATTTCAGCCTGCCTCTTTTTAACGTGGGCATAGCTTGTGCTCTGTGGGTTATTGGATTTTCCAGTCGAGCGAGGCTGACAATGAGGCATGGTCAGTTGTCGTCTGCTCGGATGGGAAAACTGGCGCGCAAAACTGGCAGAGCCACAACGAGGCTGGAAAAATCGGACGTACGCGTTTGGCCGTAAGCATTGAGGTCTCCGCTCGTTGGGCACAAACGAACAAAGGTTGAAGGGAAAGATTCGGCAACATATTTTGTCAATGTGATGTACGGTAACGACATGTACTGGTAGTGTAGATATTTACTCCCGGCCAGCGAATAAAATGATACAGACGCAATACACGTATCAAAGTATTTTGGGGGGTTTTTTGGGCCGCTAATTTGGGGGTTCTGTCAGAGCTTCTAATTTGGGGGCCGTTTAACGGTCTCTAAAAAGGGCTGTATATGGCCCTGTTCTTCCTTTGTTACAAGGTGCAATTCTCAAAGCCAGATCAGTACTGTAGGCAGGCTGATCGAACACACGCATTCTCTGCTTAAGCATCAATGCACTTGTAATCCATGTAAAGTGTGGTTTTGTATCGCCTGGCTGGTAGATGCTGGCACGTCTCCAGAAGAGACAACATCTAGATGGCAGCATATGTTGCTATAAAATTTGTACATATCTTTTTGCATTAATGGTGCCCTCACAAATGGGCAAGTCACCCATGCCATACACTGATACACAACATACCAGCATACCGTAACAGATGCTGGCTTTGGGACCTGATGGTATCAGCAGCTTGGGCTGTTCTTGCCATCTTTGATCCAGAAAACACAGCAGCTCACTTTTTCGAACATCCACCTGAAAAGTTCTTCTCAAACCACAGAACATGCTTCTGCAGTGCTGCGGTCCATCACAAATGACACCAAGCCCAGAGAAATTGGACAGTGTTGATGTATAACTTTGGCTTTGCATACTAAAGCCTTAGAGTGAAAGAGCCTTCCTGAACTGCAAAAAAAACAGTCCCTTATGCATTACAAAATATTTTTTTTGTGGTAATTTTAAGACAAAAGCTGAATCATAAATACTGAAACATCCAAATCAAAACAAAATCCACCCATAATTTCCATGTTGGGGGGGAAAAAAGTGTCTGCTCTCCCGCCATTGATGATACCTAATAGCGGAACATACTGGCATTTTAGCCATCTGTGAAGAATCATAACCACCAATACAGCACATGCTCTGCTTTGTCTATGGAACCAAAAAAACATAACTAGTATTTTTATAATTCATTCAACACCACGGTCACATGACTGTCAAAATGTTCCACAACCTCGCACTGGCTAAAGCTAGTCAAGGGATGGAAAGATGGTGACCTTTTTATTTTTCTGGAGCATTCTCCTTATTTGAAGCATTGTACAATTAAAATAAAAATTAAAAAATCAAGTCAAAATATCTAGACTCAATATGGGTAATTCTTTCATCTAAAATTGGTTTTATGTGTAAGTCGTCTTTCCCTTTATCCCTCTCTTGCATTCTGGGTACTAAAGTAACTCATCCCACCCACCCTTCTTAATGGGCAAAGAGGAAAGGAGTCATGTGACAAAGGGTTAACTTGCATCTGTGGATGCGGCAGAGAATGTTCTTGATGGACAAAGGTGCACCAAAGTATCTCCAAGTCCATGCCCAGATATCCATCACAGCCGCATGATGGTTCTTAAGAAGTTGACATTTGAGTGGTCGCAGATCATGCACACTCAGAAGTAATTTTTAACCTTTCCATTTATTTAGACATTTGGCCACATTCTGTCCATTTTTAATTGTATTATGCGCTTTAATTCAGCATCTATTATGGCTTTGCAAAGTGACAGAGGGAACTAAGCCAAGGCCAATTGATTACCATCAAAAAAAACAAGCTTTTAATAATGATATACATTTTGCCGGTTTAATGCATTCCAATAAAACTTGTAAGGTTTTGTTACTGAGTGAAAGGACAAGTTTATGGGGGCTACACTGCAACACTAAAAATATATTTAAGCAATCTTGTGGAGGCTAGAAACCTATTACTTCTAACCTATTACAGCACCCACAATTATCTATCCCCATCTTCAAGTTGTCATTATCATTAGGCAGTAAATGAATTAATATTCAGTGATTGGGCCTATATTAGCAGAATTCGTTTTGGATTAACGGTTTCAATGTCCATAAGATTTATTCAAACATGACTGTTACCGAATAGTGACCAAAAACTCTGGAATGGCATTCTAATGCTTAAACTAAAGTTTCATATAATTTGAGAGCTAGAGCTGATGTGGGAATATCTGAGCAGGGGATTTAACTAAAGCTCAACATAATAAAACCAGCAGGGTGACAAAATAGGAAAAGAAGGAAGCAGGGAAATAGCCGGAGATTGCTGCAGAATTACAAAGGAACGTCAGTATTTCTAGAAAGAAGAGCATGCAGATTTCAAGTTTCATCGAGAAAATGATCATAATGGCATGAGCGTTCAAAGACAAGACTTGCCATGTTGTGAAGTATGCAGTGATATACAGGAAACAAAACATTCATCAAGCTGTAGTATTGGCATCTTTGGCGATTTTTCCGGAACACGTCAAACATTTACCTGGGTAATATATAGGGGAATGGCCCGAAAGTGTGAATAAAAAAAAAAAATTCCACATTGCTAGAACTAAAGCAAAACAATTTCTTCTGTAAATATTCTGGAATCATAGGGAGGGGGGCTTCAGTTTGGCTACTGAATAAGCCAAGGGTTAAAAATCCATTGATAAGCCAAGGTTGAATGAATCTGTACCTGCTTGTTTAGGAATATGTCCATAGACTAGCCCTATCAGTAAAATTCACTTTCCACAAGCAATATCGGCAGTGCCATTTCTCAAAACTCCACTGTAACCTTAGCGATGTGAATAGTGTTTCTCTCGTGTTTTTCAGCCAAAGCTGGGAGGGGGAGGGGGGGGAGGGGGATGCAGATCAATAATCCTTCAGCGAACGAATCTGCTGCAGAAATTCTCATTTGTTATAAAGAGGTCCAAAACAGCTGGGAGCATTCCCCTGTCATTTTCAGTTTGCCAGAAGAGCCACTAATAAACTGTTGTTGTCCTTAGGTCATGAATGACAATGGGCAAATCGTGCCAGCTCACATTAAAGACACCCGGTATCAATGGCCTCAAAATTTCCTTTAAAATTACCATCTTCTATATCCTTGTAGCAGAATGTCAGCTTTCAAGCACCAGAGAGCCATCGGCCCTGTCACTGCAGTTAATATTCAACTTAGTTCCAACACCAGATTCACGGGCCCTCCGGACTATGTAAACTATAAGATTTGCTTTAAAGTCATTCAGAAAGCAAGAAACTGCCCTGACTTCATCTTCTTGAAGGAACGAGACAGAAACTGAGATTCAGATGAATTTGAAAGAGAAGAACTGATTGGGAAAAAAAAATCACTTGAAGGCTTTCCCTTGCTTGACTATCACTTCAAAAATATTCCTAATCCTGAGTATGGACCTGTTTGGCAGTTACATCATTTATGCTTCATTTTGCAAGATGTCAAAGCACACAATATAGTCAACTTGAACTAATATTAAAAACAGGAAATTGTGTTTTGCTACTGCGTATAATGTCATATTTGAGACTTTACTTGCAGGAAAAAACATAAATCAAAAAAACAGAACCAACATTTTGTCCACAAAAAAAATATATTATTATACATTAAACATGCATGGTTCAACCAAATAATGATATTTCATGAGCCTATGTGCAATCATTTTACCTCCAGTTGAAAATCAAAACCATGAGTATTGACATTTTACTAAGGCTTTTGGTGAGTGCGCAAGTTGTTATTCAACTAAATGCAAAATCAAAGGCATATTAATCAAGCAGCAAATTCTGCTGTCAATTTAGCAATTGATTAAAATAAATTAAAAACACTTTCACGTTGGTAGTCCTCATCCTGAGCAAGAAATGAGCATCACATTTATTAAACGGGTATGAGATATGACTGCCACTCAACACTATGGAGAGCCATGCATCGCATGGTTATGTTGAAGTAAGGATTGTTCAAACTGCCAGTAAATTAATACGCAGGTTTTACAGGTATTAATTCCATTGCTGACCAGATGAAAATTTATGAATTTTAAAAAGTGCAAAAGGTGGTGGATAAGACATTGCTACTTCACTGGTTGACCTGTATTTGATATAGAAAGCCAGTATTCCGGTTCATCTGCATTTCCCTAAGACGGAGTGTGCTGGCGGGAAAATAGGGAAATTACCTCTGACTATGAGTCCGGCAAAATTTGAAACTCCTGAGCCTCTCTCTGATTGGGTCACACAGCGATACAGGTCCTGGTCCAAGTTCGTCACTTCCTTCAGTTTGAATGTGGCTGCAAATCTCCTGTGGTTGATGTTCTTTGTCTGAGCCACTGGTATATCCTCTCCATTGCGTTTCTGTGACAAATAATGAGGGAACTCATGAACCAAGTAAAAGTGAATAGGTTAAACAGCAGCACATATAATAAATGAAGAAATTAACAGGGTCCCTTTGTTTGATTTAAAAAGATGAATAAAAAGAAAGTGGACATGAACCTCAATAGTGAAATTAGGGCTGAACAATTGATTGACTAAGCACTAAGATCCCTACGTACTAGAGGACTATTAGCCAGCCGCAAAAGTTAAAATTTACTCATCTTTTTCATCAGCTTTCACTGCCACACATTGCTGCACGAACAGTTATAGCCAATCGAATGGGTATCCATGCACACTGCCTGTGGGCTGCATGGGCTCTTAGGCTCCACCACCATTAAGGAGCCAGTGTTAGCCAGAGGAATAGTTTTACCGCTCAAAGCTTGCTCATTTACAGCTCGGCAGACAAAGCAGTGATTCTCACTTCAGCTTCAATATAATTCAATATAAAACAAATCATCTTAATCTCTGTCTGAACTAGCTAACACATTCCAACATTGTGTCAATTTATAATTGTACTTCCGTTTTAGGGCAGTGTGGTCACTTGGTTAAGAGTCGTCTGCAATGTCACCCATTTATTAGCCAAAACATTAACTACGGGTAGCAGAGCTTGCTCTGTGAAAGGATTCCATTACTAGGCCTATTGGAAAAGAAGAGTTTTTAAGTTAGGTGTGTTTTGAAGAACGTATCTTAACCCACTCATAATGCTGTGGAGCCTGTTACAGTTCTCTCCTATTAAACCTGATTTGTTTCTCACTGGTAAGACACGCCAAACAGGCAACAAAATTCATTCCGTGTTCCTGAAATGTTGTGTCCCCCGACTGCAATCCACAAGGAGTGCACCTGATCCTGCAAGGTTGCTCAACCTCATTTCATGCATGGGCAGCAGAAATTACATCTAGATCTGTTGGAATAGTGCATTTCTCTGATACAGTGCAAATCAGTGGATAAAGTGGGTAAACAATTTCGAGACCGAACAATTGCAATCACCTTATACTGCCCAGTCCACTTCTCTCTTTTGGTTCAGATGCAACTGTATTTGTATTTCTGGTTTAATGCAGACTCGCTGGCCATCCAAAGGAGTAGTCAACAATGAATCAAATTTGGAAAATTTCATAACTTAACACTAAATTTTATTAATTTTATTAATTTTATTTTTTGTCTAAATAAAGCTAGTTAGCTACTGAGTGCAAGCCAATAAGAGGCAGATAGCTAGCAACATAACTTGTTTGTTGATTTTATTGTGGTTAGTTGGCTAGCCAAGGGCCAGTCATCCATTACAAGCTAACAAGCTAATTTAGGTAATGTATTGTGGCTTGTTGTCATTGATTTTGGCTAGGTACAAGTTAACATACTAAGCAGGAATCTTTAGAAGTAGTCAACAATCGCTCAATATCGTTATCAAGACCATAAAGATCTAGGTAGATGGATAACTTTTTTTCCCCCCAACTGTAGTAGCACGGTGATCCCATAAAATTCAAGGAACCACAATTTTCGCAAAAGCTGAAATTTGTACAAGGGCAAGTCATCCCTTTTAGCCCTGATGCATTTGAAAAAAATTTTGACGTATGGTCTTCTCCAAGTAATAATAAATGAGCCACAACGCATTTTTTATTTTTATTTTTTAAACTGGCAATCTGCTGCGCAGACTGAAAAAAAGCACTACAAAACAGATTAAAAGGCCTACTTATCTAGGGAAAGTGTTTATGCCTGGTTTCTGCTTTGCTCCAATTTAAGTCTTCGAAGATTGTATGGTGTAGTATAACGTAATAATTTTTATTGTATGTGAGTTGTAAAGACATGTTCACAAAGCTTGAAACAGTCAGTTTTACTTTAAAGTTTGTTTTTTTTAGTTCAAAAAGTTGAATAAGGGTGTGTTTTCCTACCAATTCATATGTTCCGACATATCAATTCATATAATTTTAACTTGACATCTAAGCCTAAAGACTAGTTACAGTGCTGTGAAAAAGTATTTTCCTCCCCTCCCCCCATTTCTGTAATTTTTGCTTATTTGTCATATTTAAGCATTTCAGATCATCCAAAATAAGTTTAATGAAAGATAAAGACAACACGAGTAAATACAAAATGCAGCTTTTATATAATTATTGTATTTATTTAAGGTAAAGAGTAGTTTAGAACTTATAACACCCATATGAAAAAGTAATTATCCCCCTAAACCTAATAACTGGTTGTGCCACCCCTGGCAGCAACAACTGCAATCACAAGTTTGCAAAAACTGGGAATGAGTCTTTTACATCGCTGTGCAGTAAATTAGGTCTTTTCTCCCTCGAAGAATTGTTTCCATTTAGCCACAATGGAGGGCTTTTGAGCATGAACTGCCTGTTTAAAGTCATATCACAGCATCTCAATTGAATTAAAGTCAGGACGTTATCCATCATTTTGCTTCCTTTGAACTATTCAGAGGTGGACTTGCTTGCGTACGTCAGATCATTGTCCTGCTGCATAACCCAACTGCACTTGAGCTTCAGCTCATAGACTGACGACCAGACATTCCCCCTCAGGATTTTCTGGTGTAGAGCAGAAAAATCAATTATTTCAGTTATGACAAGCTGCCCAGGTCCAAAAGCAGCAAAGCAGCCCCAGAACATCACACTACTGCCACCATGTTTGACTGTTGGTCCCACTGTTGGTCCTCATTGTGGAATGCTGTATTATCTTTGTGCTATATGTAACAGGACCCATGCCTTCCAAAAAATTCCACTTTGGATTCATCAGTCCACAGAATATTTTCCCAAAGGTCTTGGTGGTCATCAAATGTGAGACTAGCCTTGAGTTATTTTTGGGCAGCAGTGTTTTTTGCCTCCCTGCTCTCCCATTAATTTTAATTTTGCAGCATCACTTTCTTCTTGTGGTATCTTGAACAATGCGGATGTTAGTCTGAGTTCTTTTGTCACCACTTGGGTGAGTTGATGATGCGCTCCTGGAGGAGTTTTGGAAGGCTGGCTACTTCTAGAAAGGTTCACCATTGTTCCAAGTTTTCTCAATTTGTAGATAATGGCTCAGACCATGGTTTGCTGGAGTCCCAGAGACTTAGAAATGGTTTTCTAACCCATTCAGATCGATAAATTCCAACAACTTTGTTTTTCTGGTTGTTAATTTCTTTAGATTGAGACATCATGTGCTGCTTTTTGCCAACTTCTCATTGCCAGAATGGTACTCTTTAATTGAAGTTTAGATTTACGGCTGGCAGTAATTTTGCAATGATTCAATTTTTAAAAACTGCATTTCTTGTTTACTCAGTTCATTTTTGCCAAATGCTAAAACTGGTTTGATGATCTGAAACCTTTGCGTTCAGCAAATAAGCAGAAATAGAAGAAAACCAGGAAGGGGGGCAAAAACTTTTTGCAGCAATGTAATATGTTAATAATGCCGTATACTGTGGTGTTTGTACGGCCAAATAATTTATATTTACTTATGCACAGTGTATATAAAGGAAGGGGAAAAAAAACTCATTGCAACACGAGTCTAAAAATCGCAATTAAATTATTTTCCCAAATCATTCAGCTCTAAACACAACTAAAACAGACTTTGACTAGTGGGTAGTTTTTGAACTGTTCGAGAGGTGTCACTTCACTTCAGTCATGGAATGATATCAGAAAAGCCTTTGGGCAGCATCAGGGTCTCTCCGTTTACATTTTATTTCCTTGCCTGTTATTACAGGAAAGGTCATGACCCCTGCCGCGCTTCTCCACCCAGCCAGCCATCTCTTTCACTGTCTTATCGGCTTATCAGCAACAGACGTGGATGTCCTAACAAAAGCCCACCGCTGTGCCGTATACGCAGCCAGTTCTATTATACTTCAGGAGCCGGCAAAGACAAATGAATCAACTTCATGAAAAAAATCTAGATAGATCGGAGAAAAAAAGTGTGGCAACAGTTTAAGCCCAGGGCAAAGTAATGAGGCTATTCAGTGTTTCAACTTAATAGCATTTGGCTGATAAGGAGACAAAAGTCCAAATGTAATGAGTTTTAATGACAAAATTTTCAAAGCGTTGTGAGAAGCACTGAAGTGCAGTCTCTAAGTGATGAATTTCAAGTAGCTATTTTGCGGTGGCTAGCTGTGACTGAAGCGAGGTCAGATCCCCACTGCAAAACACTGAGATCCAGAGACAAACCTTGAAATGAATCTTCAAATCATTATTATAATTAATATCTCTACCATCATCATATGCAAATTAATTATCACAAATTACACTGAATAAAATGTCCAGAAACACAAGATCAAGCATAAGATACATGAATGCAATAGGCACAAATAGATTATTTTTAGAGCTGAAAAAGTCATTAAAGATGGACAGGTTCATGTCTTTCAGAATTTGGGAGATAGCACCATGCTCCACTTCATTTCGGGATCAACCCCCCCATTGTCTCCAGGCTGCATCGTGGGCCGGCCCACTGCTATAACGAGGCCCGGTCGCACCATTCTTCTCGCCCCTCTCCGAGCCTCACTCACCTGCAACCACAGCTTGTTATTCACTGCTTCCCTCCCCGTAGCGATGCACTGGAAGGTGGCGTTCTGCCCGGCGTTGACTTCCACATCTCCCAACCGCAGGAAGTGAGGCGATTTATCTGCGGGGAAGAAACAATTATATTTCTCGTAAATTTCATGCGCCGGATGGGGGGAAGAAGGGGGAAAAAAAAAAAAATTTAATGCAGTCCCGAGGTTTTTGCTCCCATTCCTGGTGTCAACTGCCAGTTCCCGCTGACTATTCCACGGCTCATTTGTCTGATAAAATTTGCCCCTTTGACGACTCCAGTCGGGGGGACGGTACTTGGGAATCGCACTCATTTATGTGAAGGGATTGAATGAAAGGACACCTTAGGGCCAAGGGGCTGGATAGCAATGCGTACAAGTGACTGCAGCGCTGTCTTGTGCCCAAGTAACGTAGAATGACAAGGGGAAAAATCCCAGAAAATAGAATAAGCAGGTAGTTTTCAGATATAAATCAAAGCCATCGGACAGGATATATGAGTTCATACTGAAATGGACTTCAGACCAGGAAAACTAAACAAACATATTCAGAATGCAGTCTGAGATGTGAGAACACATAACCAGTTTTGGCGAATCAACATTTTTACATTCATGCAGAAAATTCCCCTGAAGAACGGACGTTAACAAGCCATTTTATTTAACTCAATTATTTATGATGATTTGGCTGACAGGGTCTACCAGATTGCTAACTGCTGGGCCGGCTTTTCTCTTGGTACACATAAGAATGAGATATAATCTGCAAGTAGCTCATCCAAATGAGAATGAAGCAAGATCTTTTTCTAAGTCAAGCCAAAGTTGACATCAATGTTACTTCAACTTCGGCAGATGTCATTATTATTCTCAACATGAACAGAAAACAAAATTGAGTGCAGTTACATTTGTTCTAGAGCCCTTAATTTATATAGGGACACAACCAGTTTTCTTTGCACAATAATAAGCGCTTTCAGTTGAAAATGAAACCTTGAACTTCAATTATCCATCCCTTTCATACCGACTTTGAAGAAAACCTCAGCTTGTAGATGTTTTCTTTTAATTAGTATGTTTTGAGTGAATGTGTATTTAATTATATTCTTCAATCCTGCTGCTAATACAAACTCTCACCCAAGGACAAATGAGCTTGTATACTCTGGTGGAAAAACTGATTACGCCCATTTTATGCACCTGCATATGCATGATAATAGAAACTGAAATTGTACAACCCAACAAACATACATTGAAACTGCTACAGGAGGGAGGGTTGGAAAAGAATAGTTTAGGCAAGATTAGCAGCAAAAGTAAAAGTAATCAGGACTTGATACAACACGACCACATGAATATATATTCACATCAGCACAGTGGTAGTTTTTTTTCCCCCCCTATGATCTCCAAAGACAATACAATTAATGAGATGGATTATTGAGAGAGCGAGAGCGAGGTGTTGAAGTGCAGATGCATTTCGCCAAGAACCGATGGGTCTCAGGACTGGATGATGGGTCTCTGGGCTCCAGAGACCTTAATAGATGAGGTTTGAGACGGAGGTTGATAATCAAGCCAAAAACGCAGATAAGATCTTGGGCAGAAAACCTTGCGGGGTTCATCTAGCCTGGTCAGCAGGGGCTCTGTACTTTTCAACAAACACTCCACTCAGCAAACACATAATTCCACTCATGATAGGCCCTCAGCTCTTCAGAAGGGTGGCCCATATTTTAGTGAATCTCAACTCATCTTTGACAAGTAGAATAAGCACTGTTGACTTTCAGCAATCTCTAAAGCAAACCGTAAGCCAGTTATGTCAATATAAAAGCATAAAATAAATTCAAGACGAGAGCAGAGGGTAATTATTATTATTTTTGTTAAACAGAAACAGAACTTTGACCAAAATTACCCTTTGAAGCAAAAGGGTTTTCAGATCAGCCAAATCCGGAAAAGCAAAAGGTCCAAAGGTCTATTTTTCATGCCCAATGAGGATACCGTTCCTGCATAGCGATTGCTATATTACTCTCCATGCGACAGTCATTATAAATGAATGCCATCAACGCAGAAAAGACGACGTGGTCGCACTCGGAAAGCCCTACTAGTCGTCAATCAGCACCAAATCCCTTAACCAGCAGTTCTGAACCAGCCTTGATAATTAACTGCCACAACTAATCATTATACTCAGCGCAATAAACCTTTATTACATCGTTGAAAAGGATAACAATCCTGGTTAGAGCTGTCTCCACTGTGGCAGAAAACCAAACTGCTCGGTGGGTTATGGCTGTTAATTTGCATGTCATTCTCTGATTATGATGAGCCCCAATATATTCCTCAGCCATAACATTAAAATTACCAGTACAATATTGTATACAGTAGCATGCAGTGATAATTATACACTTAAAATGAACATAAATCAGAAACCGAGTACTATTGAAGTATTTATTTCATGCAATATTGGATCATATAGATGAAAATAAGTTAATAGATAAAAATATATAGTAAAAACAAAAATAAGAATATTTTTGAGAGAAAAAGCCAGCATCTAGTGTGGCCATCCTTTGCTTTGATTACAGCATTTAATTTTTCAGGCATAGTTTTCACATTTTTTATTTCCTCATTTGCTAAACCATTCCATATGGTTTGAAGATCATTCCAGAGATTCTTACAACCTTACTTCAGATTTGCTTAATCGGATTAAGAACTAACTTTGAGCGGGCCAAGTCACAATTTTTATGTCACTAGATATTTATTTCCAACGGACATAATTCTTGCACAACTTAGAAGTGTGTTTAGGGTCATTATCTTGTTGAAAATAAAATCCTCAACCAATCAGTCAATTTCCAGAAGGCAATGCGTGCCTTACAACGAAGCAGTGCCGTATCTATTGATCCACGATTCCGTCAATTTTTATGAGATCACTGGCTCCTTTCAAGCAGACTGAACCCAAAACCATTATATTACCACCTGTGTTTTTCTGAAGGGGTTAAACAATCATTTTTGAAACATTCTCCAACTCTACGGCACACGTAAGTTCTGCTTTTGGGTGAGAATAACTTTGATTTATCGGCCCAAAGGACTTGTTCCCAGCCCACTGGTGTCCAATGCTTGAATTTCTTGGCAAACTCAAGCCTATTTTTAATCCAGGTCTTGGCAGCAACACTATCAATCAGATCATTTCTACACAGGTGTCTGTAAATAGTAGTTCTTAATACTTTCAACTCCGCACTTTTTGTGCTATTAATATCATCACAGAGTTGATGTGTTGTCAACCGTTGATTTTTTTTAACTTGCCATACACAGAAAAAGAACAGCAGAGGCCCTTAACTTCTGTTTTGCACCTCTATTGCCACTAGTTTTCAGCGAACCTGTCTCTTTTAAATGCTTGATGGTGTTTCTTACAGTGTCGTGGCAGCACTTAACGTCTTCGGCATCACTTAAGGCCATAATACGACCATGAACAATCTTGGAGAGCTCCTTCCATTGTGCCGTCGTGTTTAACACTGTGACACTGCTCAAAGTTCATGTAACCTCATGTACTGGAACAACTGACCATCAGAGGTGATTTTGCAGAATAATGTTGCCTGAAACCAGTTTAAACAAATCATGGAATGAGCCTCCACACATACATTCATACTATGCAAGAGTCAAAAAAATAAAATTTGCGACACCTTTCAATTGTTGTACAGAAATTGATGTTTTCAGTGTTTTTGTTTATTGCCCATATTTTTACCACAATTATTTGTGGAAATTTTGTTCTCATCGCCAACAATAGTATTTTTCCAATAATCTAAAAAGGGTCCTAATATATTACTTCTCTGTAATTTTTTCGTGAAAAATTACAGAGAAGTAATATATTAGGACCCTTTTTAGACAAAAGTAGTGGTGTATAATCGTCACTGCACTCTACTGTTGGTCCTCCTCGTACTGTCAAAACAGCTCTGGCAGTCTGATGTCCACTTAAATTCCTAAACTAAGGTTTCTGAGCAGAACATTTCCCAGAGCATCACACACCTGCCACCAGCTTGTCTTCTGCCCACAGTACATCCTGGTGACATCTCCTCTTCGGGTAAATGGGACACACATAGCTTGCTGATGCACATAATATAAAAAAAGAACGAGATTCACTGGACCAGGCAACCTCCTTCAATCGTTCTGAGGTCCAGTTCCAATGCTTATGTGCCCTTTGAGGGTACTTTTAGGGGTGGACACGGGTTAGAATGGGCACTCAGACTGGTCAGCAGCTACAAAGCGTAATGCAGGGTGTAATGTACTGTGAGCTTTGACACATTTCACAACTAAGTAGGTTTAAAATTCTCTGTGACTTGTGGAACAGTAGCTCTTTTGTTGGTCTGGATGAGGCAGGATAGCATTCGTTACACTTGTCCATCAATGAGCCTTGAGCCCCCGACACCCTGTTGCTACTTCCTGGTTTTTCAAACCTTGGACTACTGTTAGGAAGTAGGCACCAATGCTGACCTGGAACACCCCAGGAGCCTTGCCACTCAGATGATGCTCAAACCACCTGGTCTGACCATAACGATTAAGCCCTCGTAAAACGCAATTGGGTCCCACTTCTCCCACAAACAACACATCACCTATAAGAACCGACTATACAGTTACCATCTGAAAACACTCCACAGACCTCAAAATGGGCAGTTGTAATGAGATAACAATATTATTTCCTTCATCTGCGAGCGGTTTTAATGTTTTGGCACATCGGTGTGCATGCAATTACTTCAGCTGCACAATATAAACAAAGAATCATTTTTACAAGTTTATATTCCCTCTTAAGTTCATTATCAAAAATAAATACACAGTTTTTAATCAACTTATTAAGCCCAGTGCATTCACTGAAGAAAGTTTATTGGGCTAAAGTCAATATATATATATATATATAACACAGAACAGCAAAGTCATTTTTTCATGAATAACATGAATAAGTACAACCCCAATTCCGAAATAGTTGGGACAAAGTGTAAATTGTGAATAAAATCAAAATGCAATGACTTTCAAATCACACCAGCCAGTATTTTATTCACAATAGAGCAGAGACAACATAGCAAATGTTGAAACTGAGAAATTTTACAATTTTATCCACAAAATGAGCTCAATTCAAATTTGATGGCTGCTACAGGTCTCAAAAAAGTTGGGACAGGGGCCTGTTTACCATGGTGTAGCATCCCCTCTTCTTTTTAACACAGAATGGAGGCATCTGGGCATTGAGGAGACAAGTTTCTTGAGTTTAGCCATTGGAATTTGATCCCACTCTTGTTTAATACAGGCTTCCAGCTGCTGGAGAGTTTTAGGTCTCCTTTGACGGACTTTTCGTTTAATTATGTGCCAAATGTTCTCAATCGGTGAAAGTTCAGGACTGCAAGCAGGCCAGTTCAGCACACGGACTCTTCTACTACAAAGCCATGTTTTTGTAATAGCTGCAGTGTGTGGTTTTGCATTGTCCTGCTGAAATACACAAGGCCTTCCCTGGAATAGATGTCGTCTGGAGGGGAGCATATGTTGCTCATAAACCTTTATATGACTTTCAGCATTCATGGTGCTTTTTAAACCGTGCAAGTGTCCCACACCATCTGCACTAATGCATCCCCATACTATCAGAGATGCTGGCTTTTGAACTGAGCGCTGATAACAGGAGGCGTGGTCTTTCTCCTCTTTAGCCCGGAGGACACGACGCCCATGATTTCCAAAAAGAATGTCAAATTTGGACTCGTCTGACCACAGGACACTTTGCTACTTTGCTACAGTCCATTCTGAATGAGCCTTGGCCCACAGAACACGGCGGCGCTTCTGGATCATGCTCAGCAATGACTTCCTTTTTGCATGATAGAGTTTTAGGTGGCATCTGTGGATGGCATGGTAGACCGTGTTTACAGACAGTGGTTTCTTGAAGTATTCCTGGGCCCATTTAGCAATGTCAATGACAGAATCATGCCGGTGAGTGATGCAGTGGCGTCTGAGGGCCCGAAGATCATGGGCAGCCAGTTAAGGTCTTCGGCCTCGTCCCTTATGCACAGAGATTTTTCCAGTTTCTCTGAATCTTTTCATGATGTTATGCACTGTCGATGATGAGAGCTTCAAAGCCTTTGTAATTTGACCTTGAGGAACATTGTTTTTAAAGTATTCCACAATTTTTTTACGCAAGCCTTCTCGGGTTGGAGAGCCTCTGGCCATCTTTACTTCTGAGAGACTCAGCCTCTCTAAGACATCCCTTTTATAGCCAATCATGTTACACACCTGATGCCAGTTAACTTAATTCCTTGCTAAATGTTCTTTCAGCTGATTGTCTTATATATTAATTTCTTTTTCAGCCTTTTTTTGCCTGTGTCCCAACTTTTTTGAGACCTGTTGCAGCCAGAAAATTTGAAATGAGATCATTTCGTGGATAAAAATGTCTCAGTTTCAACATTTAAAACGTTATCTATGTTCTATTGTAAATAACATATCAGCTCATGTGATCTGAAAGTCATTGCATTTTGATTTTATTCACAATTTACACTTCGTCCCAACTATTTCGGAATTGGGGTTGTAACGTGCAGAATTATTCATAGATTATAGATTATCATAAATCTATTATTATCTTGATAATTATTATTAGGATTACTGCAACTACTACTTAAAGGTTGTATTAGCGATTCTGAGCCAAAACAAAATTTGTCACGTACAGGAGATTTTTCCTTCACGAACTGTTTGCAGCTCCTCTCATGAGTGGGCGGTGAGAAACTCCGGTCTCTGTAGGTCACCTACAGCCAGGTTGACACTGAGAAAGATACACAAACTCATGGGGACCTACCCGCTCCCCCAAACATCAACAAAAGTGTTCCAACGAATCGGAGGGCAGGGGTGGGTCTTCTGCGCCAGTTCCGTGCTCATGCACGACAAGTGGGTGGGACTGAGCAACGAAAGGAACTGGCAGTGGCGCTACCGATGCGGCAGGTTGAAGCGTGGTGGAAGCTAAACCAAAAAAAGAGACGCTCGAACCAGTGCATGTCGAGGAAAAAGGAACGCGATCGCAGCTATGCAAAGTCCCGAATAAACCTAGGGAAAGCATACCAATGTTGGAGAGAATTCCGGGAGTTGAATGGTTTTAATTCTGATGCCCAGGTCGCCTTGTTTCTACTTGACTTGAGTAGAGCTGGTGCTAACTCGGTTGGATGCGAATTGTAAATTGTCATCCCGAGCAAAACTGAGGGAAGCTCGTGTATTGTTTTTGTAAGGCTATCTTGCATAGATCATGCTGGTCAGAATGAATCAAACAGTAGAGAGATTGATATTTCCTCTTTGCAGCAAGTTAGCAACCTTTGCTGACTCTCGGTTGGCAAGCTAGTGAGTATGCTAATTCTGTCTGATCAAACCAGAGTTTGTGTTCCTGTAATAACATTTTTTTCTCTGGTTAGTACTCAGAGTTGAAATTCTTCGATGAATGTATAACCGCGTGACGCAGTATTCGCGTCTTTGCATTGACTTTGAAAGTAATCTGTCGCGCGAAAAATTCGTTTCGCGTCCGGTGTGAAAGCAGCTTAAGCATGGCTCACTCAGCTGAGTAAATGGCCGTGCACAGCTCATTGTGATATTCGCGTCTTTGCATTGACTTTGAAAGTAATCTGTCGCGCGAAAAATTCGTTTCGCGTCCGGTGTGAAAGCAGCTTAAGCATGGCTCACTCAGCTGAGTAAATGGCCTTGCACAGCTCATTGTGATTAATGCCCGGTAGCAACAAAGACGACCATTGCCAGACGATAAATTTACACCATTAGTGCTAACTACAACAAGGTATCTGACAAGTATCTTAGCTCGGCATTACAAAATGAGTATTAACAACGTCACACAGATCACCACTTTTAGCTAAACTTATCATGCGGTTATACATTCATCGAAGAATTTCAGCTCTGAGTACAAACCAGAGAAAAAATGTTAATATATGAACACAAACTCTGGTTTGATCAGACAGAATTAGCATACTCACTAGCTTGCCAACCGAGAGATATCAATGGTTGCTAACTCGCTGCAAAGAGGAAATATCGATCTCTCTGTTTGATTCATTCTGACCAGCATGATCTATGCAAGATAGCCTTACAAAAACAATACACAAGCTTCCCTCAATTTTGCTTGGGATGACAATTTACAGTTCACATCCAACCGAGTTAGCACCAGCTCTACTCACCTCAAGTAGAAACAAGGCGACCTGGGCATCAGAATTAAAACCATTCAACTCCCGGAATTCTCTCCAACGTTGGTATGCTTTCCCTATGTTTATTTGGGACTTTGTATTACTGCGATTGCGTTCCTTTTTCCTCGACATGCACTGGTTCGAGCATCTCTTTTTCGGTTTAGCTTCCACCACGCTTCAACCTGCCACATCGGTAGTGCCACTGTCAGTTCCTTTCGTTGCTCAGTCCCACCCACTTGTCGTGCATGAGCACGGAACAGGCGCAGAAGATCCACCCCTGCCCTCCGATTCGTAGGAACCCTTTTGGTGATGTTTGGGGGAGCGGGTAGGTCCCCACGAGTTTGTGTATCTTTCTCAGTGTCAACCTGGCTGTAGGTGACCTACAGAGACTGGAGTTTCTCACCACCCACTCATGAGAGGAGCTGCAAACAGTTCGTGAGGGAAAAGTCTCCTGTACGTGACAAGTTATGTTTTGGCTCAGAATCGCTGATACAACCTTTGAATGCAAGCTCATCGCCATCACTGAGAAAAAGCTGCTGTTGCAAGAGATAATGCAGGAATGGAACCAAGATGTTGTCAGATTTATTTATATTTATATTTATATTTATCTATTCATAGAAAATTCAATATACTACATACGAGCACAAGGAAAACTACATTCAAAACTACAGCTTGAAGTCAAAAGTAAACAACGATGCAAAAAGCACTTCAACCTTCCCAAACCAAAATCAAAAACGCCACTGCGCAGAGACAATGGCAGTTAACTGAAAATCAATGTAACCACATAAAATTAGGTCAGAAGCTTATTACAAATGGAGGTTTACGATACAGCACAGGATGCAAATACAGCATAAATGAGATGCTTTAGAGATTTTTCCCTTTCATGTGAAAAATGGTCGTCAAAAGTATTTAATGAATTAATGTTTTCATTGGAAAACCTGAGCAAATTATCATCATTTAATTTAATAATTTCCAAAGGCATTGCTAATTATTTTTCTACAAGCTTGTATCATTTGCCACACTCGGGAGCAGGATTTGCAAATGTAAATAATGAGAGGAAAAAAAATAACTAATTGATGCTCCTCGTAGAAAACATCAAAAGCTTACATTATTCATAGATTTAGCATGATTACGTTTCCAGGCACACATTCTCCAGGATAAAAGGTTAAGCGCCAGCTTTTCTTTGAGTGGATGACAATGAGCCATTTTGGTGGCACATAACAGACCAAGCAGTGGAATCTGTGATTATTCAATTATCTGTCCATCTACCATCCCTGCCATCCATCGATCCATGTACTGTATCTCTCTCCATCAATGCAGTACCTCTGATAATCTCTCTACCTTTCCACCCATCCATGGGCATTATCTGTCCATTATATCTTATGTGCTTTCTATCCAGCCATCCAAGTCTATCCACTCTGACAGAGGACACCTCAGTTCTTTGCAGCCTTTTACTACAGGTGTTTTCCCAAAACTCTATGCTCACCTATACCTGTGACCTGTTTGCACAACATTGTCCTAACATCATCAAGAGTGGACACGCAGGAAGAAGTTAAACTTGGAATGATTGAACAGAAAAAAAAAAAATCCATGTTAACAATCATTGCTGATTGCAGTTGATCGATTTTTTTTCCAGATAAAAATGTTTTAATAAAATGATATATTACTTCTGACACAAGGAAAAAAATTTTATAAATACCTCGTGCAGCAGAAAATAATAAAAAGAAGAAATAATAGATCAATTTAAGGCTGATTTCTCACAACATAAAAAAAGAATACAAAAACATTCAAGTTCCTTTGCTTAAGACCGGGAAACTTTTAAACTGAAAAGGTTTAAATCTGGTACACTGATAATGAATGGCGTACATCACCACTAAGATTTAATGACATAAGCTTGTGGTGACATTGTTTTATCACAAAATCCAGCAGTATTCCATGTGTATAATGAAAATATGACAAGATCTTTTCACAAATATGTTAATCATCTAATAAGAATCAGCTAACAGACAATTCCAAAAGCATTTACAGTCTTGGCAGATTCGAAAAGTGATAATATTTGCAAAGTGGCACAATAGCGATCACCAATTCATTTTTTAATATTGCATTGTCAAACAACTGTCAAAGCTGCACAATGCAACCAGAGCTACCCACTGCAATCTCTCAACATGCTTGCAAAATTTTGTTTATAGCAACCAGACAAGTGAGAGAACAGCAGAATAATGATAATTGCTAACCCCACAAATACATGGCAGCAATAGTGAGTGTGTTTTCGGATGATAAAAGAGTAGAAGATGCCTTGGTGCATAATCCTTATGTTCTCATTGGAGTCCAACAGACCCCTGGGCCCAACAACCATTTAAGTTGATTCCAAGGGAACACAAGGGTTAAAATATTTAAGAATAGTTTCGGCTAATTCTACCCAATGACAAATGCCAAATTAAAGCAGGAGTCCAATGCCACTGTGAGATCTTCCTTCCTTGTCAGAGACTAAACTGTGCCAACAGCTGACTCTTCAGTAGTGATGGCAATTTTCCACACTCAAGGTCGATCCATTTTGAGCACGTTCAACACTTCCAGGATGGTAGAGCTGATAGCACGCCACAATTTCAAAACTTCTGTCACGTGACCAAGCAGCATTGTTCCAAACAATCAAAAAAAGTCTTTAGACCACAGGAAAGTCAGAATGCTTGCTTAGAGTTTATGGCATTTTTATTTGATAAAGAGACTGTTATTGTAGACTAAATTTTTTTTTGTTGTTGACGCTCTGTTGCATAAGTTAGTTAAATAGATATTTTGCTGTAAATAAAGGCATATTGAAAGCCTAGATATGCAGTGCCGTGAAAAAGTACTTGCCCCCTTCATGATTTCTTCTTTTTTTTGCATATTTGTCAAGCTTAAATGTTTCAGATCAAACTAATTTTAATATTAGACAAAGACAACCCGAGTAAATACAAAATGCAGTTTTTAAATGATGAGTTCATTTATTAAGGGAAAAAAGCTATCCAAACCTACCTGGCCCTATGTGAAAAAGTAATTGCCCCCTAAATCCTAATAACTGGTTGTGCCACCCTCGGCGACAATAACTGCAATCAAACGTTTGCAATAACTGGCAATGAGTCTTTCACATCACTGTGGAAGAATTTTAGCCCACTCTTCTTTGCAGAATTATTTTAATTCAGCCACATTGGAGGGGTTTTGAGCATGAACGACCTGTTTAAGGTCATGCCACTGCATCTCAATAGGATTTAAGCCCGGACTTTGACAAGGCTACTCCAAAATCTTCATTTTGTTTTTTTTAAGCCATTCAGAGGTAGACTTGCTGGTGTGTTTCAGATCATTGTCCTGCTGCATAACCCAAGTGCGCTTGAGCGCGAGATCACAATCTGAGGGTTGGACATTCTCTTTCAGGATTTTCCAGTAGAGAGCAGAATTCATAGTTCCATCAATTATGACAAGTCGTCCAGGTCCTGAAGCAGCCAAGCAGCCAAACCATCACACTGCCACCACCATGTTTGACTTTTGGTCTGATGTTTTTTTTATGAAATGCTGTGTTAGTTTTATGCCTGATGTAATGGGACACACACCTTCCAAAAAGTTCAACTTATGTCTCGTCAGTCCACAGAATATTTTCCCAAAAGTCTTGGGGATCATCAAGATGTATTTTGGCAAATGTGAGACGAGCCTTCATGTTCTTTTTGGTCAGCAGTGGTTTTCACCTTGGAACTCTCCCATGGATGCCATTTTTTGCCCAGTCTCTATCTTATTGTTGAATCCTGAACACAGACTTTAACTGAAGCAAGTGAGGCCTGCAGTTCTTCAGATGTTGTTATGGGTTTTTTTGTGACCTCCTGGATGAGTAGTTGATGCGCTCTTGGAGTAATTTTGGTAGGCCGGCCACTCCTAGGAAGGTTCACCACTGTTCCAAGTTTTCTCCATTTGTGGATGATGGCTCTCACCATGATTTGCCGGAGTCCCAAAGCCTTAGAAATGGCTTTGCAACCCTTTCCAGACTGATAGATGTCAATTTCTTTGTTTCTCATCTGTTCTTGAATTTCTTTAGTTTGCAGCATGACATGTTGCTTTTTGAGATCTTTTAGCCTACTTCACTTTGTCAGACAGGTTCTTTTGAAGTGATTTCTTGATTCAACAGGTCTGGCAGTAATCTAACCTGGGTGTGGCTAGTGAAACTGGACTCAAAAAATGTGGTTAATCACAGTTAATTCATGATTTAACAAGGGGGGGCAATTACTTTTTCACATAGGGCCAAGTAGGTTTGGATAGCTTTTTCCCTTTAATAAATGAAATTATCATTTAGAAACTGCATTTTGTATTTACTCGGGTTTTTTTTTTCTTATATTAAAATTTGTTTGATGATCTGAAACATTTAAGTATGAAAAATATGCAAAAAGTAAGAAATCAGGAAGGGGGCAAATACTTTTTCACGGCACTGTAGGTAGTTATATTACATACACATAAAGATTAAAAATGCTAGCTTTGTTAAGTAGACTATTGCTGGCACTGTTATATATCCAATGCGGTACCATTACTGTCTAAACGGTTTCCTCCAATTGCTATGATGCTTCAAAAATGAACATCACTTTGAGTTCTAGTTCAGTATTACGAAAACAACTTCACGGTGATAAAATTCAGAGTGATGACATTTAAAACTTTTGGAAGTTTCAAATGTCATTATCTCCTCCCTCCAAGTAGAGCAGCGGTCTCAAAACTTAACACCTACAACAAATAACAGTGAAACCAAACCGTAACATGTTAATTGTTCAATTAAGAAAGTTTGGTTCCAGACCAGACTAACGAATGATTTGAAACTAAAATCACAGTCACGTCAATGGAATTCAAAGGCACACAATATGCAATATCAGCAAATCTCAAATTAAATAAACGAACTCTATTATGCATTTTTGGTAAATACTATTATTGCAAATTATGGTAGTTACACCATCAGTAATAGTGATCAACAATTTTCAGTGCATTATTTCTGTCAAAAATTTGAAATAACTGCAGCAAAAATTTCAGCATGCATGCAGAGTGCTTCTCAATACATTTTGAAATTTTTCTAAACTGTGGTCGTTTCAAAGGTTTTTGGACCATTTCAATGGGTCAAAATTACCATCTTCACGGCAAGGTGAAAGCTAAGCTAGCTAGTGCACCTATAGTCAAACTGCAAGTAAACAGTGGACAAATGGGTAATTATGCCACACCCCCCAATAGTCCAAAGCATTCATTATGCAACAGTGCATGAAGACATTAACCAGATACTGTCTGACTTAGTACACCAATGGCTGTGTCATTCCTAAGTGGCAAAAAGACTTTCCCGAAAGGACAATGACACTTTCTGTCTGATATTATTGGCAATAAAAAAAGGTGAGATGCATGGCTCTGTCATGAAAAGGCACAGAATGGCTGGCTCTCGAGTCATATTCAAGCGTGGCCAAGGGTTCAATCCTCTGACATATACCCTCAGAGCAGTTAACAACCCTCTCTGCTATCCACCCCCTCTCAATTGATCACCCACTCAGCTTTCCACCCTTCTTAGGTAAAAAGCAGGGTTTCACAGTGTTCAATTAAAAAAACAGAAATACAAAAATACAGCAGTTACACAACTTGACCCTGGTTCAGATGGCATCTGTGTAGATGCTGGGAGGGAGGATCAAGTGGGAAAGTCAACAGTACTTAAAGTGAATGCATAAAAACAACAAAAAGAGCAGTGATATACTCTAACCATCAGTCTAGAGGTCTTGGCAATGTTGAAATGCCACAGGGCAAGTGTGTACAGTCACACATAACCATTGTTTGTCATCCCGAGTTCAGGTCATCTTACTCATCTCCTGCTGACTCATCCGTATTCACGTAGCTCACCCCAGGCCACCAACCCGAGACACGCAAGAGAGAAGAAGGAGGAAAAAAAAAAAACCCGCTCGGGGTCATTATTACTTACCGCATGGATAACTCAGGACCTGGATGTCATCAATCGCAATGAAACCAGACTTCCCACCAGAGACCTCCGCTTCGAATATGACCTGTCAAATTGAAAGGAACCGGAATGTTTACAACGCTCATTTGCACAAAATTTCCCCAGATCGATTCCCATCGCCGCGTTGCTACGTTCAACACATTGACAGGTCTGGGCAGGCACTACATTGGTTTCTCTCCCAGAACTGAGGTGCCTCGGGATGATACCGTAAATTGAAATTGAAATGATATTTCAGAACCAGGAAGTGCAACGGAGTATAAATAAATAAATACCTCTCAATGTAAATCATGAGTAGACTCCATTAAATGTATATCTAGATGTTACCTAGAGGGGGAAGAATATTGTGGTTTTCTGAATTGGACTGCTGATGGCATCACCAAGAAATAACGCAAAAACAAAAATGTAATTAAAAAAAACATAAGGAACCTTACTAATGAGGGTTATTACAAATGTTACTCTACAAAATAAATAATGAATGTGGGGGAAAACTGCCAATTTACATATAAAAGGAGAGTTCTTTAAAATTCATTGGCCTTTGATCTTAGAGAAAAACAGCTTTTTGACAAGGCACATGCAGCCAATTTTCTCCTCCAATAAGAGAGGGGAAAAAATTCCTGTCACTGCATTCCCTGTGTCACTATCAAAGAGGAAAACATGGAAGAGAAGAACAGAAAATCCTATTGCAACAGTTCCTTACTGCACTTCAGTAAAGTATATACCACCTCACCTTGATGCATGGCTACAGATAACCGCTCACCCAATGCTTAAATGGCTTAAATGGCTCCTCTAATGTGAGAGTCAATCCCAGTGCTTTGCATTTAGGACAGCATCGAATGGAGCCCAGGAACTCGTGTGACAAATGACGATATTCAGCCAAGAGCAGCGCGGGGGAAAAAAGAGGGGAGGATCCCGAACCAAGACGATATTCATATTGGTTTTCCACATGCCATTATCTGAAATGCTGAAGGGGCCAAATTCACGGTAATTAGATCCCCTGGAATGGCACCGCTGAACTATTAATCAAACGACTGACTACAGAGCAGGACGAGAAGAGATGGAGAGCCAATACTGCAGAGGAGCAAATGGCCCTTTGCCTGCAACCGAAAGAGTACCACTGCAACCGTTTCGATATAAAACTACTATAGTGAGAGCATTTACATTTAACTGCCAAAAATACAAAATGCAATGAGCTTTTAAAGGCGTAACACATACAGTAAGAGCATAGAACGCTCTTCATTGTACATAAATTCATGGAACAATCACAATAGTTCATACGGCAATGGATTTCTAAACAACAAACTTAGGCTTCTGGAGGAAAAAAGTTCCCATTTCTAGCTTCAGAGTAAATGGGCGGTTAACAAGCCGTGCAAGTCTTCCTAGCTGTATCAGAACCAGATTTACTTCACGGCAAATGCGCTCAAAATATTTCTCGCCTTTCCCACCTTTTCCGAAATTCACCAGCCCCACTGGCAGTTATGATCACATTTGTGTCTTACAATTGGCACTCCACTGAGTTGGTTCAAATTCTCAAGTATGAACTGTCAGTAGCAATTTTTCAAAGAGAAAGAACTCTGCAATATTACAGCGTAGTAAAAGCCTCTAACTAATTTTGATGAGCACCAGAATGTTTAATGAAATTCTGACGCAGGTTTCCAGACTCCCACGGCTCCACGTTTAAAACCAGCTGAGCAGGTTTATCATCCCCCCCCCTTTTCAAAATCTTGTTCACACTAAAAGGGAAAGTGGCTAAGACTAAAACACTATCTCACAATTTGCAGTCCTGCTAAACGGCTATAACCCCCCCCCGACCTCCTACCCCCACTACTCCATCCAGAAAAGCAAAAGGAAGTAGTGCATTCTTTCATTTGCAATAAGGCTGTTGTCAAGGAATGGAATTACGCGGGCAGTATTTCATTCTGGGTAATTAAAGCAATGAGCTTTTCATCTACTGGACAGAACACCTGCCTTGATCAGACCGTTCCTCGATCTTCAATAATTTTCAGTTTGTTTGCGTGGTATGAGCTTTGTCCATGAGTTTGTTTACTTTTAAGGCGGCATGGTTATCATGCCAACAGGATCCTGATACCCCCACCATGATATGATAAGACATGATAATTAGATGGTCAGACGTAGCTGCGTAAACACCATCTCAGAAAACCAACAACTACGCCAACTTGTGCTGCTGAATGTCTCAACCCATCATTAACATGTCATGACCTGAAAAATACACCTTCATTTGTGAAAGCTTGAAATTAATTCTGCGACAACATAAAGAAATATAAAAAATGGTAACATCAAGGTCCATGTTAATTTGTTCTCGATGTTGCTCAGTCCGGGTCAATGTCACTAAAAGCCCATCTTTTACAACCACATATAGTCATTAAAAATCAACCATAGTTGCTGAAGAAATCCATAACAATGGTAAAATCAAGATCCAAGTTAGTTCATTCTAGATTATGTTCTGACCAGGTCAATGTCATTAAAATCCCATTTTTTATGACCAAAAAGTCATTTAAAATCAATTTTTTCCTCTCAATCAGCATGACTCCTTATGAGCTTGATAATACTTTGCTTTTAGTGAAGTTGCACACTGTTTTAAGTGGTCCCTTTTATTAATGCATTTGGCATTTACAAAGCAAATCTTAAGCCAGCTTTTCTTGCAAATCTTTGGAAAAGTCCCACCATGTCACAAAGAGAGCTCTATGTAGTACCCTCCCCCCATCCAACTCTAATCTTTATCCTAATATAAAAAATACTAAGACTCAATAAAGATGAATTCTACAGCAAAAACAACATACATTTGTTGCATAAAACAAGCATGTTTCACAAGGCACTGGGTCAGTTTAAAATAAACCGTCTAACCCCACATGCAAATGGGAAGGTCAACACTACATGTCTGTCTGATTTGAGACAGGAATATTAACCTCTCAGCGAAAAGGGGGAAAAATAAATCTTTTGTAAAGTAGCTATCTCCAGACCGCAGATAGTAATTTTCTTTCCTGCTAGTCAAGGGCAGAGGGGTCCTGTCATCAAGAACTGTAAAAACAAGTTGGGGAGGAAAAAAAATATGTCAGATGTGACAACCCGTACTGGAGTAATTATCTCGCCGGTGATGCGGCAGACAGGTTGTCCTAACGTCATCTGGCCAAGCACACTTAGTACGAGTGAACTTTTCCAAGAACATCAGTTGTGGCTGTATTTTAAAGCTGCATCAAAATAAAGCAGCTTTTTTCAGCTTTTGAAAATAGTGTGAGACAAGTTCCTAGCAGGCTAAGAGGATTAAACTGAGTAAAATGCTCAAACAACTTACACAAATGCATCGCGATTTTATTTAGATTGGAGCTTATCTAAGCAAAAACCTATATTTTTCCATAGGATAGAATTCCAAAACTTTAAAAAGTGTAATGTCAAGTCCAAACTACACACTCTGTTAGCGTACCTGTTCTTAGTATTTAGCTCATCCAATATATCACTTCTAATGCGCGTATAAAAAAACAGAGATGCCAAATAAACAAAGTGCATATTGGTAAACTGAACTTAAATCCAAACCACCATGTACATGAAAGAAGCCATTTTCTTATGAAAATGCTCCAATGTTATAAATATTTGCAGACATTAATTATATCCAAGAAATGTTGACATCAATCTTCATTTACTCACGTAACACTAACTACAAAACATTAGCAGCAGTGAAAACCTTCATAACTCACTCCACTAACACATATTCAGGTTATGATATTTAAATTAAATTCTGACAATTTTCACCTCCAAAAACAAAAATATGAGGACATTCCAAAATGAAAATAGCCAAATTACAAAAGACTGGTCCATTGAGGTAGAAATCAAGGAGGTAAAAATAAGCAAATGGGGGCCCATAGTAGCTACATGGAGTTCTGCTGTGACCGTGGTGAGACTTCTGAATCCGTGAATATTTTCTGCGGCCATCATACAGCCTTTAGAATAACTGGCAATGTAATGGAAAAAAAAAATCACTGTAAAACAGGGTTTTCGCCCCCCTGCACTGTGCCCGAGGGTGCATTTTGTGAAATATAAGTGCACTACCCCCCCTTTCCCTATATAATTTCATAATTTCAGAACCTAAACAGGCCAGCAAACACCTTAAATGCAGAGAGAAAAAATATGTATACTGAGCTTGAAGGGTGAACAGGTTAAAGACAGACTAGGAGAGCAGGTTTTCAGTTTCAGGTCTAGCGTAAGGCTGAGTCAGGACATAGAAGCAGAAAGTCTCAGCCGCTGACCAATTAAGTACATTATTTGTACAGGATGTTTTTTTTTTTTTCTTTTTTTTTTAGGGGAGGAAAATAACTACAGAGCACTTATGCACCTGGTGGGTCACACAGCTGGTTAGCCATAACCATGTTTATTATTAATCCTTTATTTAACCAAGGGGAACATTGAGAACATGTTTCTCTTTTTCAAGGACGCAGCAGGAGGAATGCCAGAAATGCCAGCAAGAGCTGTTGCAAGTGAAGAGAGCAAGAGAGAGTGCAGGGGCTTTGGGTTAAGAGCCTTGCTCAAGGGTCCTATCGCCCATGTGAATACGTGAGGAGTGGGGCTGCCAGGTTAGGGGCCTATTCCGCTAAAACAATACACAGCAGAATTTACTGGATTCAGACTATATTTAGGGCAACACCGGTTGCATTTATCAGGCTAGATTGTGAAGCAACTCTGGTTAAGTAACTTGTGCAACATAAGCATCTCTGCTCTGAAGCGACAATAATTCAAGTAAACTTCTCTCAGACTTTGATAGTATTCTTGAAGGAGATGTAATGCACCATTTCATGCTCAATGTACAACAGGAAAGTGCCCATTTATACTTTTGCTTCTCATTTTGCATTTTTCTGCTTTAGCACCCTCATACGCAGGCCTGTGCAGGCCCTCCATTACGGCCTTCAAAGAGACCAATCTACCAAACGCAAGAACGAACCTCAGTTCAAAGTTACGCATTTCCATTAGGCTCTGCGAGAACAAACACCCCAGGAGACAAACGCAGAGGAACAGTAAACCCTGAGGGTTGCGGTCGGCTACCAGCCCGATTGCACTTGCTGTGCAGCTAGCATCCCTTCCCCCGTCATGTAATAGGGTGGATGGCTGGCCGATATTTGCATGCACAACCTCATGTCTACATTTACACTGCACATAATCACACCATTCACTGAATGAACACCGTCAAAAATGACTAAAAAAATTACAGGCGTTAAAACAAGTAGCGTGAGGTGAACAGCTTTTACTTTCTGGCACCAATGCAAAGATGCAACTTATGAGGTATAAAACACCGAGATAGGCTCCCTTTTTTCAGAGAATACTTTCCTGCATTTCCATTCAGTGCAAAGGCTTTCCCTCTCTCTCGCTTTAAAATTGAACTATTAGCGAGTGGTATATTTTGGCCTCGACTCCAATGATCCCTCTTCGGCGTGGAATACACATGGCATCCCTCTCAGTTTGAGAGTAATCTCCCAGCTTTGAGCGATCAATTTCAATCTATCATTTCACCCCGCTGCATGGCGGCAGAGGAGCAATCTCCATAAGCGCACATTAAGCTGTTCTTTACCTTAATACCAGAGAGAGGGCCGACAATAATGAAGTAAGGAGCTCCTGAAGAAATAAAAACATGTTTTGAGGCACAAAAGTGATACTCTACCTTATTAACATTGATCGTTTCCGTATCCAGATCAATGGAAGCCCCGAGTTACAGTGGCCATGCTCTGTCGGATGAAGTCAGAAGCTTGATGTGCAAGTGTGGAGAGGAGAGACTGATGCACTCGGGCAAGAAAACTGTGACTGAAAGCAAAATCCTGACTAAATAAATGAGCTCAGCACAAGGGGGTTGGAGGGGAAAATAAACATCCCTATCTAGAGACATAACCTGACACAAATGGTCCGTACGTGTATTCAAATAAAATGGCGCTTTTCGAAAATTCGAACCAGAAGGTCTTAACATCGCTTACTGTAAATTGCCTTGGTAGGCAACACAATAAAAGCAGTACCAAGAACATTAGCTGCCAATTGCTTTCGAGTTGCCGAGAGTTTCCAAGTCATCAGCACTCAATCAGCTTTAGCAGCTTCCAGCACAGAATAACATCACTGGGCATGAGTACATACAGCCCACGTAGCATATTCAAATCAGCAGGAGCAGAAATAAAGTCTGGAAGCAGAAAAAGCAGGGATTTTTCGTGACTAGAATAAGAATACATGGCCGTGGAATCACGGTGGCTAAATAAGCTAAAACAGGATTCAATAGTTTTTGCCACAGTTTTCTTCAAGAACGAATTTAGAGAGGGCGAAGCTGCTCTGCGGAACCCGACACAAAGGTCATATACACACTCTGCTGCACCAAAATGGAGCTAATCAAGATCTGAATGGCTGTCTCGCTTCTTGTCTAATCTTCATTGGCCATCTTTACATTATCGGGGTGCTCAGGAATAGACAGCAAATGGCAAAGGCAGAAAGCACTAATGAGGAAGGAACTTGAGTGCGGCACAGCAGTAACGACAGGAGGTGGAACGACCTTGACAGGGATGCCAGATTTCAGCCTACAGCCTTCGATACCCCCCCCTCCAAACTCCCCCACAGTGACATGGTGACTCAATGTGCAGTGGGTCCAGTAACCTCCCACGTGCTCTTCACATGTCACTTGTTCAAACTGAACCAAAATTCCCATTAAATTATGCCTTCTTGCAGAAGATACACACACTCTCGTTGTTCTGGCTTTATTGGTTAAATGCGCCGTTTGGCTACAGCCCAGGGACAAAATGTGTTTAGTGGGATATAGAAGGGTAAAAAATAAAAAAATAAAAAAGACAGGATATCTGTGAGAAGAAATGGGCCCCATTTGAAAGCCTTATGAGTTGCTCTGAGATTCCCTGTCATAGCGATTCAAATCTAGGCTTCTATTTTCTAAAACTGCACCAAAGAAACTTCACCGATTTTAAGACCTTCCAAGTCTGTAACAGGCTTTGGGCTGAAAAAGTATGACACACACAGAAGATGAAAGAAAAATGTAACAAGCGGTGCCAGGCACAGCCTACCTCGCACCAGCAAGAGTTTCAGTGCTTTTGGGTTGACTCAGTTTTAAAAAAAATAACGGACTTTTCCTGTCTGTATTTGAGGAACTCTAAGACATCCCTAATTTGCCACGCATCAAATTTGAAAATTTTTTTATTAAACGTAATGATTTTATGGACATTTTATACATATTTTTTTTTACCTGATCCTGATATTCATCCCCAAACCACTAAAGACAGGGTGTTTCCTATGACATAATGTTGCGTATCAGAGGATGTAGAATTGAAAGCTACATCTTTTGAGCGAGGTTTGAAGTTGATCTGACCATTATAATCTGATCTTTGGCAAGTATTTTTCTAGAAACTTTGACTTACTTCCTACTAAATTAAATGGCTTACATTCTGAAACGTAGCCTGACAGCTGTAATATTGGGGATGCCAAGTTGCTAACAAACAAACAAATTAAATCACTCATCAAGTGATGCTTGTGAAAACTTGAAAACATGACAGAAGACTGAACATTTTGGTGCTGGTCCTAAGGCTCTATTATTTTTCTGAAGCGAGCTACTGGCCATAATTTGGTTTTGACCTTTTCAACAACCTTAACCTTACAAAACTGAACCCTTTCACTCCTGAACATATGGCCTTTTGTGGTATAAATTTTAAGTTGATACCTCGAGGACTGAGGATGCTACAGTGAACACAAACATACAGAGAGACAGACAGACAGACAGCCACAGAGACTAACAGACACTCATTGAGTGATGCACACAAAAACTTGGCAAAAACTTGAAAACGAGACAAGACAGTGAGAAATTAGCCAAAATGTGTTTTTATCCTTTTTTGAGGACAGTGATCTAGAAGTTTGACCTTGTCCTTCTGAAACTGAACTCCTCCTTCCTCGGAAATATTGTGATATAAATTTCAAGTTGATTCCTCAAGAACTGCGGATGCTAGAGTGTCAACAGTCAGACAAACAGAGACAGACATGATGAGCAACATACTTGCAAAAACTCCAGTTTTCGCAAAAGAAGCAACCAAGTAAATGAAACTGCTCATAGAGCAACACTTATGAAAACTTAAATATGAGACAAGACTGGGGATATTCAAATCGTCAATGATTCTTTTGGATGGCTCCTAATAGTCTATTCATTTTAATTTGAATCTCTTACTGTTGGTCGGACCAATCATTTGACAGATCAATGATTGGATGAAACTTGTAAGACTTTCATTGAGGAGGTTTGGTTAAAATGGAATATTTCACCAAGTAATAACACGCACCATTACAGATGATGGGGATTTTCATCACCATGGAAACAATCATAAACGTCAAAACAGCTAGTCCAATTTTTGTGAAATTATGGGAATTTATTTAGGGCCCAAATATCTATTATCTCTGAAAATTGTCCCATGTCTCTGGCTTGTCTTGCTCACGAGACATGAACCAAAATGTGATTTTCATCTTTTCGATAACATTGACCTTGGAAATATTTTTTTAAAAAGTGCAAGAATTGGTAGACAAATTCATGCTGAATGAAGTGGTGATCGAGAGAACTCATTGCTCCGAATATTTATTGATATTTGTTGATGAAAATAGGTAAATATGCCCCATGATATGAGATAGGGTTTTCATAGCCATGGAAACCGCCGAAGCATCAAAAAGGCTTCACCAATTTTGACCAAATTTTGTAAGCGCCATTGAAGTTGTGATATCTACCATCCCCAAAAATTAGGAGGAGATCGTTTCCAAAACAAAAAATTCTAGATTTTTTCACCTTGACCATGTGAACCTTAACCACAAAAAAGTACCTGAAGGTAATGTCGAGGGTGTTTTTGGCATCCAACAGGCTCATGAAAAGCAATCAATGTCTTTACAACCATGCTAATTGTACTTTTTCACATTTAAGCAGTACCACTTCCAGGTCATTTCAATGTACTGCCGTACTTTTTTTGCACAATCGCTACATAACACAGTAAATACAATTTTTGCAAGACAATAAGGAATTGGGCAAGTAATTACAGACAAAACAAGATGTTGGAAAATGCTAGAAATGGATCCATTATTACTCTGGTTATTACTCCAATTCCCAAAACTGCTTCGGTTGTGATTTCAGACTGAGGAGAACCAGTTGGGGAAACTACTCAAAAACATATGATCAAAAAAAACTGGCAAGGAGGGAGCTGGGACACTGGAGGACCTCGCTCTGAGCTGAATAACATGCTGGCACTGGCCTCTTCTGCTTATTACTTATCCCCACCAAAATCACGCATGAGCAGATATTAATTACCAAGTTCTCCCTCTGAAATGCTACTTAATTCCCAATGTGTTTAGTCTCATTTACAATCTATTGTGTTTAAACTTGTCTTCAGCCCAGAAGGGAGTCCATGTCACATCTGTATTACGAGATCCATGTGGATAAGTTGTTTCTGTTAAAAAATCTTTTTTTTTTGTAATTTGGAAGACAGCACAGTCAGGGTTCGGAACTGTCATCCAGCAGGGGGGTTTTAGAAAATGTGTCCAAACTCTGATTTCTGACCGACTGGCTTCAATGAGGCCACGGTTGTCACTTCCACTGGAAAGTAATTTATTGCGTTAACACTCTGGGAATGACTAGACAGCAAGCCAAGTAAAAAATCAGACTTTCTTGGGAGACAATTCCAGATGTCTCCATATCTTAAGGATATTTTCCCCTAAAATTTTACAGAATGCAGACTCTGAATAAAAAAACTTGAAGCAAACCTGAAATGGAATGCTGCCAATATGCATCAGAAATACCACAAAAGGTGCCATTAATAAAAAATTTTTTTTTTTTTTTTATTTGAACAAAGAATGGTGGTTCTGATTCTTCAAGAACTATTTAACAGTCAGTGGTAGTCAGCGCCAAGGTCTCGTATTACATGCATTAAGCAGACGCTCTTATCCAGAGTGACTTACAATTAAGTGCATCAGCATGTACAATGTTGCCCACTAATATTGGATCTCTTGGCAAATATTAGCTGAAAACGCCATGAAAAAATAATGACTGGAGCCAATTTAATTTAAAAGCAACTAATTGAAGGAAAGAAAATTCTCTGATCTTAAATTAAATATAAAAAAAAAATCCTGTAAGAGAAATCTAAATGAAGTATATTCCCAGTAACATTTTACAGTTTAAAATTCTTCATGTTTACAAAAAATTAAAATGATCTCCCATGGCTTTATGTATCCCTTGAGTATAAATGTGAGGTGATACACAGTCTAACTCCCTTCACAATGATTAATACAAAAGAATATAGTGGTGACATATGACAAATGTAGAAATGGCTACAATAAAATAGCTGCAAAGTTGAAAATACCCATTTCAATTATCAGAGCAATAATTAAAAAGTTTATAGGACGTGGCAATGTTAAAAATCTGCCTGGAAGAGCATGTTTACCCATTTTGAATGCATGCACTGTGAGGGGGACAGTTCATGTGGTAAAGGAAAGTCCATGAATCACAGCTGGAGAATTGCACACATTGATTATGTCCTGGGGTCAGAAAGTCTCCAAAACTACAATCAGACACCATCTACAAAACTAAAAGATATTTGGGAGTGCTACCAGAAAAAGGCTCCATTGCCATCAAAAACCAAACTCATGCGCCTACAGTTTGCAGAAAGGCACTGGTACTTCCAATGGGAAAGCATTCCATGGTCTGATGCGACCAACATACAGCTCTTTGACGATGAACACCAGAGGTGGGTTTGGTGTAAAAACAAAGATAGCCATTCTGTAAACAACCTCATCCCCACAGTGAACAGCAGCAGAGGATCTTTGATGCTGTAGGGCTGTTTCTCTTCCTAAGGCCCAGGACAGGGGCGATTTGATGGTATTTGTGGTATCATGGATTCCACTGCATAGCAGCAGCTATTGGACAAAAACCTGACTACCACTGCCAGAAAGCTTAAACTGGGCAATCGTTGGATCTTCCAACAGGAAATAATCCACAGCAATTATCAAAATTAACACTAAAATTGGCCACTGATCTTACAATCAAAATTCTTCCACGGTCATCCCAGTCTCCTGACGTAAACTCCCCCAAAAAATAATAGCAGATAAGCAATAAAGACAATTCATTCATAACAACTTTTGATCATATTTTCCAAGGGTGCCAGTGTAGGACACCTTAGAAAAATGTAAAAAATATCAAAGAGTGAAAATGATCCAAACATCAGCAGTGACCACGCAGGTAGAATTTTTTCCCAGGAGAGTAACCTTTGGAACAAAAGCATCAAAAAAAAATAGTGCCACGGGCACTGTAGCTCACCTGGACTGTTTATACTTGTATGGGCTGTTAAATGACGCTATGAACAAACTTTTGTGTCCTCATGGGTAGGAACATAAGTGCCACTTTCAGTTTTCTAAGTCCAGAGGTTTAGGATAAGGAGATGTTTAAAGTAAAAACCTTCGAAAGTGGGTGTGGCCAAAGTGCTGAGGTCAAATCAAGGTCAAATTTCAAGATTACAGAAAACCCGTCAAATATGTTTTAGGGCTTGCTTTCATCTACCCATATACCAAATGTCAGCTTAATCGCTTCAAAAACTGCCTCACAGTAGCTCTATATGTCATTTTCCACATGGCCATCATGGCAGCCATATTTCACTTCGGATCGGGATGGCATGAACAAACTTTGGCATCCTCACGAGGAGAAACATACAGTATGTGGCGAGTCTCAGCTTTATCAATCCAGTGGTTTCGGAGAAGAAGATGTTTAAAGGTAGCACCTTCAAAAGTCGGCGTGGCCAAAGTGCTGAGGTCAAATTAAGGTCAACTTTCAAAATTTCACACCACCCATCAAATTGGATTTAGGGCTTGCTTCCATCTACCCATATTCAAAATACCAGCTTAATCATTTCAAAATCTGCTTCACAATGGCTCTTTATGGCATTTTCATATGGCGGCCATATTTGAAATCGCATTGGAACACCATGAACAAACTTTGGTGTCCTCATGGGTGGGAACATTGTGGCAAGTTTCAGCTTTATCAGTCCGCTGGTTTCAGAGAAGATGTTTACAGATGACACCGAAGCCAAAAACGACAAATGGACAGACGGTCCATGACATAAGCCCACTGGACCTTCGGTTCAGCTGAGCTAAAAAGAAATGCAGATGGTAAAAGTTAGTATCCTAAAAACAATTATGATATGCAGTCCACGCCATGCTAATGCAGACCATCACTTAAAGGGCTGGCTGTTGCTCCAAAATCCATATCGGAGGGTGCTACCATGAGCAATGAGCAGTGATGAATATGACTGGCCACTCCAAACAAAGAAAATGGAGAAAATTTAAATGTAAATAAATTTATATTTAATGGTGACAATTAGACCAGCAGTGAAAACAATCTTTTACACATTCATGTGAAGTGCATTCATGAAATTACGTGGTGGGGCATCAAACACAACGGTATTTCTTCGTGTCAATATGCACTAGAGCTTGCACATCACTCTGTGCTTTCATGGCCACCTGTTAACATACCAACCTGCATCATTTCATTCACCGTGATGTCAGCATTAAATTATGTATATCTTTACAAAAGCAGTGAGAACAAACTTATTAAAACGCTGCCCTGAAATATGTAAATCACACTTTGCATATGCCGATGGTCTATTCAAGTCAGCAAGATTGGAGAAAGGTGCATACCATTGCTCTGAAAACTAATTTCAGAAAAGATGCGCTGCAAACAATTCAAAACTCCATCTTTCCATCATTGTCAAGTTAAACATCACAAAGCAGTTCCCTCATTTTTAGTTCTGCCCACACTATGTGCAGATTGCTGCAGTGGATAATTTGCTTGCTCAAGTCGAGGAGAAAGTGCAGCTTCCTCACTGCAGTTTCCCCCCACATGCCTACCATTATGCCACAGCTATTAGGCTTTCCAAAATATAAACCTGTCATGTTTTTAGGAGAAAACTAGAAGGCATAAAAAATGCAAAAAATGGCAATATATCCTTAATATTGTCCTGTGCATGGCCATAGCAGACTGACACACACACACACAAAATGTTGAGTGCAATATATAGTAGGGCTATAGAGTTAATGGATACATATTATATCTAGGTGGAATACCTACCAATTGCATATCAGCCACTTAAAATTCACATAGGCAGAGATAGGACTTGAGTTGATCCCAAGTACTGAATCATTCACACCTGCCAATTAGTCAGATGAGTCCAGGGATAGTATTAATGATACAGAGAAAAGCAGCAGAATGCAAATTAAATTATACAAGCATCACTTGGCACGAAAAGAGGGGCAGATTTCAAGAAATGAATCCAAAGCCTCCTGGGGTAGGTTCAACAAAAAAAATAAATAAATAAAAACTAAAGATAAAAACCCTGAGGAAAGATGCTAGGCTGCCTGGAGAAACGGTATTCAAAATCTTCCATCAAAGATGCTGGTCCAGAAAAAGTTCTGTCAAGGTTTTGGGTTTTCCTGCCATCAAGGAGAATCAGAAATTTTCTGAATGAATCTTCTGTCAATGTTTGCCTACCTATCAAGCTCAACTGGAAAGCTGGGCCTGTTTTTCAGACAAACACATAACATTACAGTTTTGTAGAAGACACAACTAAACCCCTTTCCATTGCATTGTTGATGCATACAGAAACCTAATCCGCAAAACTATGAATAGCAAGATAGAAATAAACTGTTCTTTACGGCCTCTTGAAAGGTATGGCTTGGCAGTATTTCTGAATGACCCATCTGACTCAACAATTGAAACGCTGTACTCTTTACTGGTTTTGAACGGCTATGATCGACATGCATCCAAGGCCGTACCAGTGGTCAGGAGCAATGGCCATGATCCGCTGGCCACTGCAGGTGAACTCCAGTTATGACCACTAGAATGCTTGATGAAAAAAAACACCAAGTCCACACTAAAAGTAATTCTCGCAAGGCTCTTCCGTCCTGTCCATTCTCTTACAACTTCCGATTATCCAATGGTCATCAAAGCCAATTTCCAATTGTTAACAATATCTCACAATAAACTCTTAAAGCTCATATCCAATTAAAAATAATTTGTATAATCCATTTATACTTTGCTGTACTGCAGGTTAACAGAAAAATTTCCCACCTCTTGTTGAATATAGCATTCATGATGCAAGCGAGCATTATGACCAACTCGTTCCTGTCTCGTCTAGACCAAAAACCCAGAGCTGCTAATTTACAATCTCTGTATCCGGTAAAACAAAAGAAAGGACAGTTGTTCAAAGCCCAGACAACTGCCTTCAGTTAACAACCACATAAACTTCAAAGTTCTTCTTCTACAGAAGACATTATCACAAGCCACTCCAGTGCATAGCTTATGGAACATTGATGGTTCCAATGCCCTGTGGTACCAAGACTCATGCCTTGCCTGAGGGGTGGACTGTATGCCACACATACTCTCGATACCCAATAGTCTGCCATTATTTAGCTTTGACAGGAAAAGCAGTGTGTCCCCCCCCCAAGAATGACTGCCTCCATTCTTTCCTTTAAGGTTGCAATTTTAAAAGGGCAATAAATAATTATTTTAATATGTCACCCATTTGCATAGCTTTTTTCCCCACTCAACAAGTCTTTGAAGAGAAAAGCTCAACGCAAAGGTTCTCTTTTGTCCCAGGCAGTTATCTTCCCAAAGAGAAATAAATAAAATCACAAATAAGTTAACCACCAACCCGACTCCTCCCCCTCCGACATTTAGAAAATGCCATTGTGCATTCTTACGAGATAAACCACATTTATTATGACATTTCGGATATTAAAACACTATAAATGAATAAATATACATTTGCATACAATCAGTTTATTAACTGTGCCTTCAATAGTCTCTCCTGCATAATTATATTTATATCTACAATAATTTATGGGTTAGTGACCCATTTTTATCTTGCCGTGGCCAATGAGTAATTGTGGCCAAAATAAAAAAAGAGCAAATAATTACACAAATAAATAAATGAAAGAATAAATTAATAAACTTACACATTTTTCTTTGTTTTGAGACGATGCCCTATAAAAATGACCAAATATTACGCCGAGGCATATTTGAACAAGGGCAACCCGGTTCTGATATTCGATGCAAACCATCAAACTTCAGAACTGTTCTGATGCTACAAAGAGAATTGTCAAAGTGTAGAAGGCACAGTGCTTACCTGGTACTCATTGGGCCAGAAGGTGCTCACTGCCAACTCTGCTCGGAGCCAATCTTTGCCCGTGTAGCTGGTCACATTCCAGATGGGATTGGCTAGGGGACCCTTGTTGACTTTCACCAAAATGTTCAGCGTACCGGGGCTGGAGCCATCTTTAGTGTACAACAGGTAACTGAAGTCAATACAGTGCGTGTCATTTTCTTTCATTACAGGCAGTTGAATCCGTGCCTTTTCCCCGGCATCATGCTGGGAGGAATCCACCATCATGTAGGACCCTGAGAAAATAAGAGAGGAGCTGTTAGAATGATTGTTAACAAAAGGAAGCGCAAAATGTCTGAACAAACAAGAGGCTGGCAGTGCGCGATACTTCATTTGTATTGTACAAACATCACTTCAAAATGGCCATCCCAAAACATGCGAGTATTTGCCAAGCACATGCAGGCTTGAAATGACAAAAAAGTAACTTCTAGTCGATGAAAACATAAATGACACCATTTTTTCCAAGTTCCCATGAAAGCCATCAAGATATCTCTATGATGAATGTTCAGAGTCAATTTTAACCCTTTAACTGCCAGCTTGGTCATACAATTGATCGTCATTTCACAATGAAAAAATATGCCTATCTGTGCTATTAAAAATATATTTGAGGCTTTTGAGCACTATAGATGTACACAGGAATAATTAATCAAAATTATATCCACAGGTAGATGGGCTGCTTGGTTTTTCTGTCAGCTAAAAGGCAAGGCATCAAAAAGTCAGTCGAAAAATGTTGTCCAATGTTTGTCAGCATTTTTCCAACCAATTTACGATGAGTTCAAAGTCGCCTTCCTTCGCTACCTCAATACTCAGGACTTTTTTGTGAATAGAAAATCATAGGACAAAGGGTCCTGTAGCTTACCGGCAAGCAGTCTTACGGTGATGATACAAGTTATGAAAATTTCCTGTGAAGTTTGACATTTGAATCAATGAAAATCAATGTCAAGGTCACTAAATGAAAGTTCACATATATTTATAAGACCTTCTGTAATACAATCCTAAGCTCTGAAGCAGTTTTGGTGATACAAGTCATTATAATATGTCAATATGTATTCAATATGTCAATTGTGAACTTTAAAAGGTCACAGAATGTCAAGTTGTGGTCAGCAAATGGACTTCATATATGATTTTCTAAACGTCTCTATATAAACCTTGGCCCAATCTGTGACCATTTTGGTGATACAAGTCATTGTAATCTCACTGTTGAGTTTGACCCTCAAAGATCACTGACAGTCAAGTTGAATGTCACCAAATGAATGTTCATATGTGACTTCCTAGATGTCAGTAACACAAACTTAGGCTCCATCTGTGACCGTTTTAGTGATACAAGTCATTAAATTTTCACGGGGTCACATTTGACCTTTGAAGGTCAATACAAAGGTCACCAAATGAAAGTTCATATATGACTTCCTATATGTCTCTAATACAAACCTCGACTCCATCTGTGACCGTTTTGGCAAGACAAGTCATTGTAATTGTATTATGTCAAGTTTGACCTTCAAATGTCATCAACAGTCAAGCTGAAAGTCACCAAATAAACGTTCATATGTGACTTCATATGTAACACAAAACTAGGCTCCATCTGTGACCTTTTCAGTGACAGAAATCATTGAATTTTCTCTAGGTCAAGTTAGACCTTCGAAGGTCAATATGAAGGTCACCAAATGAAAGTTCATACATGACTTCCTACACTTCTCCGGTACAAACCTACACTCAATCTGTAACAATTTTGCTGATATAAGTCATTGAATTTCACTGTATAGTTTGGCCGTATAAGGTCACTGAAGGTCAAGTTCAAGGTCACCCAATGAAACTTCATACATGACTTCCTATATGGCCATAATACAAACCTGAGCTCTATCTGTAATAGTTTTGGTGATAGAAGTCATTGAAATTTCACAATGTGAAGTTTGACCTTTGAAGGTCACCGAAGGTCAAGTTTAAGGCACCAAATGAAAGTTCATGTATGACTTCCTATACATCTCCAATACAAACCGAAACTATCTGTAACCATTTTGCTGATATAAGTCATTGAAATTTCACTGTGAAGTTTGGGCATTCAAGGTCACTGAAGGTCAAGTTCAAAGTCACCGAATAAAACTTCACATATGACTTCCTATATGCCCGCAATACAAACCTAAGCTCCATCTGTAATAGTTTTGGGGATAGAAGTCATTGAAATTTCACTATGTGAAGTCTGACCTTCGCAGGTCGCCGAAGGTCAAGTTCAAGGCCACCAAATGAAAGTTCATACATGACTTCCTATAAGTGTTCAATGCACATATGTTCCCAATCTTCAATATTTTCAAGCCTAGAAACCTTTGAAAATTGTAACATTTTGCTCGACCTCAAATTTGACCTTTCAAGGTCAATTGGGTTAACTTTAACGCAGCCAAAATATAGGTCATATATTACTTCCGATATGTCAGTAATACAAACTTAATCTCCATCTGCAACCATTTAGCTTCCACAGGCGATTTGGCCCATTCTCCATGAGACCCAATGTTAAAGTACAGCGCCCCCACTAGACCCACTTCCATCAATTCAATTAAAATGGCACTCGCACTGTACATAAAGTGTATCAAGGGTGAGTTGACTGCCAGATTTAGGAAAAAAGTTAACAGTTTTTGAGAAATAATTTTTTGAAATTTCAAGTCATATCTTTTAACATTGTTAATATATTCCCTGACCTCGAGTTTGACCTTTCAAAGTCATCTGCGGTCAACTTTAACATAGCCAATTTATAGGTCATATATGACTTCCTATATGTCAATAATACAAACTTAATCTCTGTCTGCAACCATTTGGCCTCCACAGGCCATCTTGCATATTCATAAAGTACAGCGCCCCCAATAGACCCACTTCTGTCAATTCAATCAAAATGGTGCTCGCACTATACATTGACGGTACCAAGGTAAGTTGATTGCCTGATTAAGAAAAAAATTTATCACACAGTTTTTGAGAAATAATTTTTTAAAATTTCTCAGTCCTATCTTTAACATTGGAGCAAAAATTTCAAGGGTCCATAAAATGGACAAAAATGGTTCAATCAAAAATCCGAGAAAAAGGACTGGAGATATGGTCTGGTAGTATGTTACTGCAAATTTACACGAAAATTCATCGGGCCAAAAAAAATATAAAAAATGTTCTGGACGACGGACGATGGACGCCACACCATGACAATAGCTTATCGGCCCATAGGGCCGGTAAGCTAATAAAATTAACCATTAGGAGGTATGAGGTGCAAGCTCTTGAATAAATCCTGTTCAAGTAAACTACATTTGGCAATAAGGATTGTAGTTCTGAGAGGATATGGGAGGAATTCACATTCATTTGGCCAATGATTTTAGCCTAAAGCAGAGCATCAGTTATGTCCACCGACAGATTTTATGACCATTTGTCACAATGATAATGCATCTGTTCAGTGCATTTGAATTTGAAAATGCAATGGGGGAATACGCAAATTCAGTTCTGAAGCATGCAGCCATTTTACTTAAAGTCCAGTGCTTCAGACATGTTTAAAAAAAAACAAAAAAAACAAAAAAAAAAAAAAAAAAACACTTGAGGCCATTATTACATTGGAGGAGCAAAGAAATGGAAAAAAAAAGAAACTCACATTTGGGTAACCCGAATTCTTCACATTAGGTTCATTCTCTAGTCAAATATTTGCAGATACAGTAATGCATGCATATAGGTCTGCCGTCTGAGCGAATGCTTTTGAGTTTAAAAATACTTAAGCCCGGAAGGGGAAAAAAGACCTTCCTTCATTGTGCTAGATTTAATTTGAAACGCAGCAGAGCGGTTATTCCCTTGTACTGAAACTGAGTGCATGTTTTTGGGAGGACCATCTACTATTAATTGAAACAGAGCTACAGTTTCAAAGAAAGCACAGGGAGGCAGGAAAAAAAAGGAATAAACATTTAAAGACAAGCCTTTAACTGATATGGAACAAGTTTCAGTCATTGATCATTACAAAGCCTGGTTTTAAGAACGCTTAGCAAAGCACTCCCACTCTTGCCCCTGCCCCCACTCCCAGCCAAAAATGTTCGAGGCAGGGTGTTTCTCATCAAGGTAGAAAATAAACAAAAGCCTCAAACCCCACCCCCACCCCTTGAGGAAAAAAAAAAAAAAAAAAACAAACCCTCTCACATGCTTTACTCTTCAATGAAGGGGGAGACGATCACATTGCCAGACAAGAAAAACAATGGCATGGGTAGCAAAGCCAAAAGCTGTTGGCAATTCAATTACATATGTCTGTGAGATTATTTATGTATTATTTCCCCACTATGAAAAGCTGAAACAAATGACTTCAAAGTTGAGCAAAATCCATATTTCCCCCCTCTCTGGGAAAAAACTCTGGACTTTGTGATGAAGCTCGATTCATCCAGAAAACAAGAGGCCGAAAATTCTGTTAGCGTAAAATGCCAAAGGAAAAAGAACGATATCAATCATAGAACCTGCAGAACAATTGAGCTTCATGTCTAATATGGCATTGTATATACTTTCACTTTATCTTGCATTTTCTTTCTGTTCCAGCTTCAGAAGAAAACATTTCTCATAAAGCCAAATTTAGGTCACAGAAAAGCACATCACAGTTGAACATACGCTTGAAAACATTTACAGACTCAAAGATGCATGTGCTTTAGCAGATGGACAAACACTCATGTCTGTCTGCTCTCGCTCTCTCACACGTAGAAATACAAGCACACGCACACAGACAGGCAAGCATACAATCCCACATGCGTACCTAGAACAGTTTAACTTCAATGTAAACATCATTCAGGTTAAATAAAATAAGAATTCAACACCACTTAAATGGCATTTCATCACAGGCCAAGACACTAGAATCCATACTGAATGGCAATACACATCCAGAGAAAAGTACACAGATACATCCAGTTTGGTAACATAGGCTTTAAAATCTGCTGAACAAAGAGCACTTCCTCTTTAGTAATGGCCATCTTAGCAGTCAACTTCCAGCTTTAATACTCACTGGGAAAACATCAGGTCATCAGGCCAGTTCAAGATGATCAATGGTCAGGATTAATAATGTGAAAGTGGCAGATGGTATTCAACTGTATCAGGTTAAAGTTGAAAAATAGTGGCAAAGCCACCGCGCCCGCTTGGCCAAACGCGGCAGAAATCGAACTAGATTTTCATACCATATACGAGCATACAAAATATGAAAAGCATCCGTGAAAAACTGAAGGCGCTAGAGCACTGACCAGGCAAAAAGTTTACAAATGCATGGGTGCATGACAGACCACTGCGAAGGCATCTAACCACAGCATGAGACCGATTGGCCTAGTGGCCAAGCAGGCTAAAAATAACATTAAGTCCTTCAGAAACCTCTGAGGAGCCCAAGCCTTTTTGTTTAATATGGAGGCAGGGAAGCCAAGTGGTTGGTCACATGACTGGTAACTGACAAGTTGCTGGTTCATGCTCCCGGTGGGGTCTAGGACTCCGACTTGATATGGAGAGATGAAGTTGGGAGGAACTCTGCCATTGGGCCCTTGAGCAAGGCCCTAAACCCCAAAATTTCTCCAGGGGCTTTATTCCCGTTTCTGTCCCTCCTCACTTGCAGCTGTCCCATCTAGCATTCTCCCAGGGTGTCCTTGAAAAATAGACTCGCATTCTCAATGGAACCTTTTCTGGGTAAATCATGGTTAAAAAAAATATGCCATTTTGCTTTATTCTGACATGGGATATTTTGTTTCATTTCAAACAGGCAGCGCCTCCAGTATGTATGACTCACTGGTCAGGATAAACAATGAAATAATTTAAATTAATTTTCCAAGGCTGTATAAAAGGACAAAGCACGAGAAAGTAGCTGAAAGTACCTTCTTGAAGGACACACAAAATGAGTTTCTCAAATATGTTCTCTACAGTGCAAGCTGTATTTTTGATAACAGAAAGGACGAGTAGTTGTCTTTCCCTCGTTGTTCTTTTAAGGTATTAAAGCCAGTATAACTTTTAAAGACAAATGATTAACATATTTTACAGCAAAAACAAACATGAACCAGTTGGTATCACCCATCAAGAGGCCAGTTGGTATCACCCATCAAGAGGGACAGTTCTTACAGTAAATCTTCACTCCTGACCACAAGGGTAACAATTATACCTGCTCTGAAAAAAACAAGCACTTTGAAGTTGAGAAAATGCTTAATGTCCTGGTGACAAAAGTGTTATTTCGTTTTACCAAACTAGCTTCTCTACTGTACCTCAGGGAGTCGTGCAGGTTATCTGGTTAATATTGCTGACCGACGGTGAGGTTAATGCAAGTCAAATTTCTGTCACGCTGGATCGGTTTTCTCCCTTACATAGCTCAGCAACAATCCCTTTTTCAATTAACCCCTGCATCAGATTAACAACACCGGAATATGATACTGTCATGCGTACCCTAAACCTTTATTTTGTTTCTAGATAAGCAATAATCATAATTTTCTGACCACGGCCAAATGCAGTCCTTGATCATCACTTTAGAGCCATGGAAAATTAGGTTCCAGTAATAAGACAGATTTTCAGCAGATTGTAAACTTGGGCAGAAACCCAGGTCTGACGCGTTCTTTTTTTCCATCAAAAGGATATTGCGTCTAGCAAACATTATCAAAGATATAGATTAAAACTGGAAAACAGCAACAAAAAATGAACAAATAAATATACCCGGACATGTCCCAGATCAAAGCAGGAAATACAATTCCTACAACTTAATAACCCTGAAACTTATGGATTTTCACAACATTATAGATCAGGGCCACTGATGTTGATAACTGCAAGATTTAATCTACTCAAAACATTACTCATTCAAAGCATAGCTCTACTGCTGAGATTAATAGCTCTGTGCACCTACCATTTATGGCTATATAGACATCAATATGTGACAAAGCACACGCGAAGAAATCTTTTTCTGGAATACATTTATTGTTTGCCAGATAACCAATTTAATAGCAGGGAGACCAGACTCCAAAGAAAATGACAAAACTAGCCAGAAAATTGCAGTGTCTCGTAACTCAGGTGAGGTTTTATGCCTCAGAGAGCTACATTTATTCAGGATTAGTCCAACAACATGATTTGCAACAGTGCCTCATCAACAGCTGAATCTAATCTCGCCAAGACTCAACGTCCTCTTGGTTCCGGCCAGCCAGACATGTCTGCAGCCGCCAGTTCCAATGGAGAAAGCATTTTTGTGCAAACTGCTCCCTTCAGAGAGTGATTATACTGAGAAACAAAACAAAGGTTGTCATGACCACTTACGGAAACACACAAGAAGAGGCAAGACCGCCCTTTTTAGATTACAGTCAGGGTCCACATGTTGAGTCGTGACTCATTCAAAAACTCCAATTTCATTAACTATTTGGGTCAAATGACACGAATCAAACAAAAGCTCATTAAAACAAAATGCATAAATGCTATCATGTGCGTCACTGGAGAGGAAATCATGCCACGGAGATGAATCCCTGTTTGAGCCTGTTGCGCACAGGGCCGGAAAGTTCAAGAACATGATGATGAATAACTCCTACCAGAACTGACTCCAAAGACACTCCCTTCTGAAACAGGCTCACCATGTGATTCATACTAGAAAAAATGTGATAACTCCCAGGAGACTTTTTTTCCCCACCGCAACACACAAAACAGAAACAGCAGGCTTCAGTGTAACGTTCCGGTGAACAAGATTACCGCAGATAGGACTCAAGAACAACAAAGCTCTCCCTTTTAAATGGCTATTACCTCTATTTAAACACATTGGACAACATCTCTATAAGATTTACAGTACACCATCATGATGCTGGTGTATTAAAACATATAACACAGAATATTAAATAAGAGTAAGCACAAAGACAAGATCCTTGAGTTCATAAACTGGCTCTGAAATCAAAAATCGCCAATAGTCTGGATACTTTCCTACAACCTTCTTTGATTGTTTCCTTTCTGTTTTCGCAGTTCGATTATTTTGGGTTGCAATTAAGTCAATCCAGAACTAAAGTGCAACTGAATGCCGGACAAATAAAATGACAAATATCATTATCAAAGAAACACCAAGCAATTACTGATGCCCTTCATTTCACATTGAGGCAAGGACACTGGCAGTAAAACAAAGAATAATTGTGCTCATAGCAGCCCATACAGCCTCAACCATCACAAAAGGTAAGTTACGGCACACAGCAATCACATAACTATAATTTTTCATTTGCACCTCCCTTGCCAAAGCTTCTTAGACACTGAGATAAGTAAGAACGGGACCAGTATTAAATTGGCTGTCTAATGGGATGCCTCAACTCCAGCACAATTGTACCGCTATGGGGGTGTTCTTCTCCGTAATCTATAGACCACACAGTACTTATTTCGCATATAAAAACAATAGAATGGATGACAGGATCACTAGGTTCATTATTATGTAAAACTGATTCACCATGGATCACTTCCAGTCAGTATAATGCATTTATACATCATTTCCACACTAATTACAGTTTAACAGTGAAGACTAGAAATGGCTTTGTTTTATAAAATGACAATACCATTTTCAAGCATTGTTACATAAATATATACTTCTTTGTGCCATAATTGACACACTTTCTGCTCATCGCACCATCTATATGTGAAGGTATTTTACCATTTAAATACCTTCTTATGAATAGAAATGAAGCAAACCCTCATATGAACATGAAAGGAAAAAATCATCCACAAACTGGGAAAATAATTATCACAGACTTATCCATTTGACGGATTTGGGTTTACCAACATTCAAAGATGGGGCTCAAGTTACAGGAGTACACATGAAAGCAACTCCAATGCATTTCTTCAATACCAATAAGATATTGTGATAGAAATCATCAGAATGACAGCTCCAATTACCAGACATAATGTCAGCAAGTATTCAGGTTCAGGCATGAAAACCTTTTTTTCTCCCCCAAAGATGAGTGTTAGACTTCTGAAATGATGTTTGAATATGAATTTGAATGAGGGAATGCTCCCACCCAGAGCAAATTAACATTAAGGTGGCACTAAATGTTGCAACAAGCAGAAAAAAATTTCAAGCCCTCATGAATTTAACTATGCTGCAATGAACCAATTGCAACTCAAGCATTGGACAATGAGCAAGCAAAACAGCTTGTGTTGGGGCTTCTTCAATGTGATGGCGATAATTTGGAACATAACACAACTACTGAGAGATCAAGTTTTGAAAACTTGGGACAGCCAACTTTCACATAAGCTAATCTGCAAGGCGCTGAGGCTAAAATCAATTTAAAAAATTTAAGAAATACACAACTGCTGAGCAATTTCACAGATATTTTCTAAACAATTAATGAAAAAAAAAAAAAAAAAAACTAATTTACAGAACTCAGGAGAAAATTCAAAATTATACAGAAGTGTGAAAAAGTATTTTACCCTTCTTGATTTCTTTAGTTTTTGCATGTTAGCCATGACAGTGTTTCTTGTCAAACTGATATAGATAGTAATATTAAACATGGATAACAAGAGGAAACACAAAATACAGTTTTTAAATGGTGATTTCATTTATTGATGAAAAAAAGCTATCCAACCCCACCTAGCCCTATGTCAAAAAGTAACTGCCACCTTTGTAACCAATTCAACCAATTAAAATTTGAAATTTCCTCAAAGACTGCCTGAACAACTCATCCAGGAGGTCACAAAAGAACTCAGACAATAATGAGCAAAAAAAAAAAAAAAAAAAAAAAAAAAAGGGGGAAAATGGCATTCATGGGAGAGCTGCAAGGCAAAAACTGCTGCAACATAAATAAATTAAAAAAAAAAAAAAAACATGTCTCATCTTTGCCAAAAAACATTTTCATGACCCATCTGCCCCCACCCCCAAGACCTTTGGAATGATATTCTGTGGACAGATGAATCAAAAGTGAACAGGGCAACATGGGGTCTATTACATCTTAAGCTAACACAGCATTCCACAGTAAGAGCATCATACCAAGAGTCAAACACAGTGGTTGAAGTGTAAAGGTCTGAAGTTACTTTGCTGCTTCAAGAACTGGGTGACTTGCCAAACTGATGGAACAATGAATTCTGTTCTCCACCAGAAAATCCTGCAGGAGAACGTCCGGCCATAAATTTGAGACCTATAGCTCAAGATCAGTTGGGTTATGCAGCAGGATTGATCCAAAGCACACAAGCAAGTCAATCTCAGAAAGGCTGAAAAGAAACAAATGAAGGCTTGAGTGGCCTAGTGTTGGTCCTGACTTGAATCCAATCGAGATGCTGAGGCATGACCTTAAACAGGCAGTTCACGCTGAAAAACCCTCCAGTAATAATACTGCAAAGAAGAGTGGGCCAAAATTCCTCCACAGTGATGTAAAAGACTCATTACCAGTTATTGCAAACAACTGATTGTACAAATCCCAATTCCAGTGATATTGGGACATTATGTAAAACATGAATAAAAACAGAATACAATGATTTTCAAATCCTCAAATCCTTGACCTATATTCCATTGAGTACACCACAAAGACAAGATATTTAGTGTTCAAACTGATAAACTTCGTTTTTTTTTTTTTTTTTTTGAAATATGCACTCATTTTGAATTTAATTTCTGCAACACGTTCCAAAAAAGCTGGGACAGGGGCATGTTTACCACTGTGTTACATCAACTTCACATTTAACAACACTCAATAAGCGTTTGGGAACTGAGGACACTAATTATGGAATTCTTTCCCATTCTTGCTTGATGTACGACTTCAGTTGCTCAACAGTTCAGGGTCTCCGTAGTCGTATTTTGCGCTTCATAATGCGCCACACATTTTCAATGGGAGGCAGGTCTGGACTGCAGGCAGGCCAGTCTATTACCCGCACTCTTTTACCATGAAGCCACGCTGTTGTAACACGTGCAGAATGTGGCTTGTCATTGTCTTGCTAAAATAAGCTGGGACGTCCCTGAAAAAGACGTCGCTTGGAGGGCAGCATATGTCGCTTCAAAACCTGTAGGTACCTTTTAGCATTAATGGTGCCTTCACAGATTTGCAAGTTACCCATGCCATGGGCACTAACAGATCCCCATCCCATCACGGATGCTGGCTTTTGCACTTTCCGTTGATGACAATCTGGATGGTCCTCTTCCTCTTTAGCCCAGAGGACACGACGTCCATGATTTCCAAAAACAATTTGAAATGTGAAATTGTCAGACCACAGCACACTTTTCCACTTTGCGTCAGTCCATCTCAGATGAGCTCGGGCCCAGAGAAGCCGACGGCATTTCTGGGTGTTGTTGATATATGGCTTTCGCTTTGCAAGGTAGAGTTTTAACTTGCACTTGTAGATGTAGTGATGAGCTGTGTTAACTGACAATGGTTTTCTGAAGTGTTCCTGAGTCCACATGGTAATATCCTTTGCAGAAGGATGTCAGTTTTTAATGCAGTGCCGCCTGAGGGATCGGCGGTCGCAGGCATTCAATGTTGGTTTTTGGCCTTGCCGCTTACATGTAGCAATTTCTCCGGATTCTCTGAATCTTTTGATGATATGGACTGTAGATGATGAAACCCTAAATTCCTTGCAATTGCACATTGAGAAATATTGTTCTTAAACTATTTGCTCACGCAGTTGTTCAGAAAGTCGTGAACCTCACCCCATCCTTGCTTGTGAACGACTGAGCCTTTTGGGGATGCTCCTTTCATACCTAATCATGACACTCACCTGTTTCCAATTAACCTCTTCACCAGTGGAAAGTTCCAAACAGGTGTTTTTTGAAACAGGTTTTGTTTTCCTCAACTTTCCCAGTCTTTTGTTGCCCCCATCCCAGCTTTTCTGGAAAGTGTTGCAGGCATCAAATTCAAAATGAGTGAATATTTCTAAAAAACAATGAAGTTTATCAGTTTGAACATTAAATGTCTCATCTTTGTAGAGTACTTGAATATAGGTCAATAGAACATAGGTCGAAAAGGATTTGCAAATCATTGTATTGTTTTTATTCACATTTTACACAACGTCCCAACTTCATTGGAATTGGGGTTTGTAGTTGTCGACACCAAGGGTGATATTTTTTCAAATGGTTGATATTGGTATTGAATAACTCTTGAACTTCAATAATGAAATGATTATCTCAGAAAGCTGAATTTTGGGTTGACTCACATTGTCTTTTTCTTATGCTAAAATTAGTTGGATGATCTGAAATATTTGAGTATGTCAAATGGACAAAAATAGATAAAATCGTAAAAGGGGAAAATACTTTTTCACAGCATTGTGTACAAGAAAATAAACATAACAATAATTATGAGGAAAAGCTTCATACGTGGCCAACTTTAAAAAGTAAGAAAACTGAAAAAGAAGAAATATTAATTCTTTCCTGGCGGCACTGGCGAATCCCATTAAGATATGACGGGTGGGAAAGGTCATCAAACTTTCCACGATTGTATTTCTTCCGTATTACAGATCACTTTGTGTTATACATCAGCAGAAAGCTGAATGTTTGCTTTTCCTGATGATACCCAAATATGGAAATGCTCAGCTATCATCAAAATAGTTTGGCTGCTCAAAGCACATGCCATTTTCAAGAAAAATCCTTTCTTACAATCGCTCGCATATGGCGAACAATGTGCACGCATTGCAACCCACTTTGTTTTTGCTCATCATAACTTGAAAAACATCACTCAAAATGAGGGAAAAATGACACTGCAACAGTATCTGTTATGGATTCCAAGGAAGAGTTGGACCTAGATAGAAGTCCGGGAGTTTTTTCTAGTGGAAATTCTTCGGAATGGAGTGATATTTTGTCAGAGGATGAACAGCCTCTGACATTGACAGCTTGCTCATAAAATCTTAATGCACTTTTTTGTGCCGCAGTGTTTTTCCTTAGTAATTTTGTCCTCATGTAGGCCAGCTGGGAAAGAGTTAAAGAAAGAGAAATGCAAAAATACACATTTTGATCACTGCTGGTCAACAGTTAATTGAATTGAGTGGAACAGAATTCTGCCAACACAATTATCCTACAACAGCTGCTGCAATGAAACAAGGAATTACAAAATTTTCATTAATATGGATCATACATTTGAACCAAGAGTCAGGGATATTGCAGCCAGGCCAAAAAAAAAGAAAAGCCCCACCCTGACCCACATTAAGAGAGGAAGCCTGCTCTGATTGTCAATGCTTGTGAAGTCTTTGGCACGAGCTCCAGCATACACAAGACACCTAAGCGCGACAGAGCAGCGAGGAAGTCAAAATCTTAAGTTTCCTGGATGTGAAAAGCTGTGAAGCACATTCCCCTCTTCTGCCGTGACTCAGAGACAGACACCTGCTGATGTCAGCCAATTCTGATCCACCACATCAAAATTATGAGCATGTCCACGGATTACAAATGAATGTTGACTGAAGTAGTTAACCGTTTGTTCTTTCTGTGCCAGGAAGCCGTAGGTTAAACAGATTCACATAGACTCTAACAGACTAACCCCATGCACAAATATTAATTAAACCGTAAATATACAAGAGGGAGAGATTAAGAGGACGATTAGCGCCAAAATGACAAACACGGGCTCACATCAAGAGGACAAGCTGAAGTTTCAGTACTACAATCCCAGGCTGAAAGAGAAGTCTGCTCAAATTATTTATGATTGCAATTGTTCAATTCCTACATTTAATTACCAGAAAATAATAATGAAATGAAATTGCTATTATCAAATCACATTTGCACTTCATCATGAAAGGTGCGCATCTCTTTGAACGTCATTGGACAGTGCGTTCAGCAAAGCACATGGTGCAGCTCATCATCCACAAATAGAAACCCTGGCTGAAATAAATAAATAAATAATAAAAAAAACCACAATATTTCTCCAAGTCTGCCCAAAATCCAATGAGCATACTTCACATTTCTCGCCAAATTGATTTCAAAGAAAGTTCCCTCTTGGCCACTATCCGCCCGTACCGCAATATTATGATATGAATTATATACAGAAAGTATGTGATCTTAATTTTGCTTCGGATTCATAATTAATGTTGCAATTAATTTTCCACCGCACCGTTCCAAGCTCGTCTCATTTGATCCAAGTCTCAGAGCCTCCCTCCAGCTCAGAGCAGGCTTGGGAAATCGTATATCCATTTGAAATCTGACAACACAGCATGAATCAATACCTTCTGTATGACAGCAGCTTGCCCTTCAGCTCTACTCAGTATAACACTACCAGTGAGACAGAAAAGCTACAGTGAGGATTACCTATGAAAAACTCCATGCTCCTGCTGTGGTTTTGGACACGGGACGTAGCAGTAAACATCAAATGGGGTGAAAATTTCACAAATTCTTCACTTCTCGTATTTGAACGTAAACCTCAGGCTGGATGTAGACAGCTGGGATGCACGTACTATCAATATGATAACCATACAAACTTTGTGTCACTCATACTGCTATCCCTTGCCTTAATGACAAGGGGACATCTCTGGCTTGCCACATAAACTCCAAGGCTAAAATAGCTTGATAATGCCTTTTACACAGCTGGTGCATTTGCTTACAGTGCACTGAAGCGCCCATGTTATAAATGCCTCAAAATAAGGCCACGGTTTACCATCATCCAACAGGAGGTCGGCCAGGGATTTGTTTGAAAACGCATGCATCCTGGGTAAAAGAGCGGACTTCAGAGGCTATTGTTCATCTGCATCCTGTGCTACTCTCAGGCCATGGAATATAAATGGGCAGAGCCATCCCAATATATCAAAATAGTGCTGAGCTTTGAGTTGGGATACATTCTAAATGAAGCTACTGTACATTTAACTGCTTTAGAGACCAAATCCCCCATACTGTCGTCATTTCGAAATTGATTACAGGCTCCATTCACATGATCATTACAGATTTCTGGACAGTCAAGTAATGGCCGCAGTAAACAAATTCAAATTTGAATGATTGATGGCAAATGTCCTTGTCGTAAATCAGAGTTCCAATTTTTTTTTTCTCACATCTTCAGTCGTTAGACAACTTGTGAACTGAATTTGAAAAGCTGTGCATCAACAACAAGCTTCTGGGAAATTACTTCAACTTGTAAGTAATTTCCCAGACTTTTCGCAATGAAATCTTCAGAGCCACTGGATGAGGCTTGCAATGCGATTTCAAAGCACCATCTGTTAATTTGAATATCTCGGTTGAAAAACAAACATTGTTACCCAGAATCACGAAAAAGAGACAGGAGACTTAATTTCCCTGTGTTGGCGGACTGCATGTAGAATTCAGTGAGAAGTTAAAGGACTTCATATAGAAACTTCACCCTGAGATTCAAAATTTGCATGGCATTAAAAATAACCAAAAACTTCAAATATAATCATTTTTCAGACAAAGGTACAGGGGACTCTTCAATTTAATGAAATGAGGCTACGTTGGAGCAGCCAGCCAGCGACCTTTTTATGTTTCCTTTCCATGATTAATTACCTAATATCTTATTAATACAGAAATTCAGCTGAAAGTGTGATGCTTTAATTTTCTACTCACATCGTCCTGACTGAAAACAAGTGATTAAACTGCGGAGAGGTGAATAGGCAAGGTTACAATGACCCGTCCCTCATTTACGCGCTGCATTGGCTTCCCTGATCTTATTCAGGAAGTTTAATTATTCCATATATGTGACAATTCTCAGACCTCCAGACAAATTTAGCAGCTGAACACAAAGATATTTCCCAATGGCAATTAATGAACTCTATTCACGACTGCTTAAGCTTTAAATTTAACATTGTGATGGTGAGAGAGACTATCAAAGTGATAAAGGCACACAGTTTCAGCTCTGCTGCCAAGTTACCATCTAGGCGCTGTCTTTTTCAGATGGCCATTTCTTCCATAGACAAAACTAAAACTAAGGGATAGAGATCCTCGCTAGCCGCTCAACGGATACAAATTTTATTGATCTCATATCTCAGAGCGCACAACTACGTAAATCGCTCCTGTATTGTTCATTTTAGCTTGTAATGCAATATGCCTGCTTCAATTTGCAACCAACTGCATTCACTTAGCATCTTTCAGCATGGAGAATGGATAAATTGATACAGCGTAAAAACCCACAGCTTTGTGGCATTTAGCGCTTACAAACCGCAAAAACATATTCGCATGTACTGGCAGTACTAATTGAACTATCCGTTCCGGCCACATTCACATAAAATCTCTGCTCTTTTTGTGTACACTTACCAGTCAATGAATTCCGCCACAATGGATAAATTATTCATTAAACAGTCTAGTACTGAAAGGTGTTGTTCAAGTAAGATATCTACCGCTTCTCTGAATCTGTATAATGAATACACTAGCAATAATTACATTGTTTACCTTAGAAATGGCCATAAACAGCTACAAAGGCACTCCCATTCATTGATCATCCATGAATTGCATTATGCAACACACAGAAATATCCAGTGAAAGTTTAACTCTATGGGGAGTCAGTGCTTTATATAATGGACAGCTAATTACACTAAAACTTGCAATAATTACACAGAAGTCTCACAGAGACAGTGCTGGATTGTCTTCAGTGAGTACATCAGGGCACGCGTGTAACATCAGGACTCGTCTTACCTTGAGGCAGATCAGGTGACAGGTATGGCACCTCCTGTGCACTGACGTGAGTCCAGTCAAAGTCATCGTACAAGTCCTGCTGGTAGTTACACTGCTCCGGACCGTCGTCAAAGGTGCAGCCGCCTGGAAGCCCCGAGACCAGAGGAAATAATTAAGACAACTGTAGCCCTTATTCAGCAAAAGTTACACAGTTGGTGGACAAGAAAATATTCGGCTGCACTCCTGGAAGCAATACAGCCTCAGGCTTTCGCCTCAGAACCATGGTGTATCTACCCCCCCCCAACCCCCGCCGCTTCCACAGCTAGTGACGTGGATCGATTTGCTGCTCAGCGATAAATCACGCATAAAGACCAGACAACTAAGGAGGCCCTGAGAAAGCAAGGAGACATTTTTGAGCTGCAGAATCTCCTTCCTTGGGTTCCAACAGGCATACCAAGAGGCCAGTCATCCGTGAAAAACGTGGAGAAGTTAAACCTTTCTACAACCCTCGCCTGGAAGCGGGCGTGTCACAAGCGAGCGTAGGAAAAAAAGACCGCCCTCTAATGACTTTAACACTGGTCACTGGCCGCCCATCTCAACCCCTGGTAACTTGCAGCTAGCATTGGGAAACACACTTTAGACCACAGAGCTGGTTGGAAAGATGGGCTTCTGGCATTTTGAAACACCAGTTCCCAGGCTTCATATGTACCGCCAGGCCCACTGTCGTCAATGTTATTTCTACGATTTTGACATGACCTCTGTAGGTTTCAAGAATTTCCCTGCATATCGCACAAGTATTTGCGTAGGAATATGCACTGCAGATATAGATAAGAAAGCCTCACACCTTCTCACACCAGTCACTTCATTACACAGGAAAGGTTTCCTCATACGGTTTAAAAGGTCGCAATATCTGCTTGGTACAACTACTGACCTTTAAGCCTTTCAGGAATGTCACCCAGAAAAAAGAAAGAAAGAAAAAAATCACCATTTGCATTTTAATACAGAGAGAAAAGCAGGTGCTAATTAATTTCTCCAGGCGGAATATTGAAAAACAAATATTTCATCGCCTTGTGAAGTCAGCAAATGTTTCCCAAGATGTCAGCGTCTCAAAAGCTTAGAAGTGGGGAAAAAAAGGAAAAAAAAAAAAAAAACCTTCCCTCAAAAATTAAAAAGGGTAAAAAGTACATTGTACACTGTTCTTGAATTGAAATTAACTTTTGACTTTGAACTTATAGCACAGAGAGAGTTGGCAAATGACAGACTCTCAGAAGAAGAAACATTTGTGCTGAAATCCTCTGAAGCTACACTTGGGTCTAGAAATGAAGTAACACCCTGAGGAATACAAGAATTTGTCAGTTACTGAGAGGAAAATCATTTTACCAAGATACTGAAAATTAATAACCTCTGTCAACTCAGTGCAGTAAAATCTCCAGTTTAGAGGTGAGGACTTGACATGGCCGGTACTTCTGTGGTTCTGCACTTACAGATCAAATACATGAAAATGCTAACTCCCTGCACAAGAAAATGATTTATTACTCTCAAGTTCAACATAACAATTTCCAAAATCAAGAAAGAATATACAAGACCTTCATCACCACAGATGACTTACTCCTCCCACACAAATGTTAAGCACATTATTTTGCATGGTATTCTAACAATTTCTGCATGAAGGTATAAAACTGATAAGCAAATTTATATTTGATTGAACTTCATTCACCCTGGATTGTGAATTAAATACTGCCAAGGAAAAAAAGACTTGTCCTTGAAACCAAAACATTACCAATAAATTCAACTTAACAACTCCACTAGAAAATGGAAAAAATTAAGGCCTCCAAGTTTTGTAATTACATTTCTGAATAGTTCTTAATAATCACACAGAAATGAATGTCGTTCCACTGAAATTTCTAGAGGGAGTATTTTAAACAGTAGAGTAAGCTAGACAATTGTAAACACAAAAGTTGCAGAGAACTGTTTAATTCTAATTGCAAAGTCAGTTTCTGCATGCATCCACATTTCAAAAAGCTTCCTTATGTTTGCATTTAGTCCTAATTTATTCAATCCTGCCAATGTATTGGCAATACTGCAGTCTGCAGTAATTACCACTCTTTTTCTCTAATAACTCTTAGGTTCAAAGACAGTTGGTTTATTTTTCCCCATAAATTAAAGGATTTAGGTTTTCTAAGTGCATTTGAATAATCCATTTCTCAAAGGAGGAGGTCTGTGTTAGAGGTGGTGCATTCATAGCAGTCAAGGAAACTGCCGGCCCACTCAAGTCAAACCTGCGCTTAAGCCTGTCTTCACAAGCCACCCCCTTAACACCCAACGCCCCCCCCAAAATCAGTGTTCAGCCACAATCTGTAGTGTTACTCCACACACCAGACTGCCAACTCTCCCTCTCAACCTCCATCCCTATATCTCCAGGGATTTTAGAATATTTTATAAATCTCTAGCTGAGGTATCCTTGGGAGAAAAAAAAAAAAAACCCCCACAAAATGCCCAGTCTCCACAGCCAATGTTGCTTCTTTCTCATTAGTCATATTCCTGGGTCCACTGTTAAAACCTACACTGAACCAATGTTCTGGGTCTGAAAATGGTGGTTGTGAGCTTTGGTTAATTATGATGTTAACCTGATTGATCCATTCCAAAGCCATTAAATAGTGCAGCGGCCCAATGTCTGGACTGAAACCATTTATGCTGCCTGGATTCTAACTTAAAAAATGAAGTACTTAAACCTACCCTGTGGATTTAAGTCACCAATTCAAATTCGTGACAGCAGATTATTTATGCATAGTGATTATTTCGCTTAAATATTACGATGAATTACACTAGCTCATCCACAAGAAAAAGACGAACATGCAGTCTCATAAAAATTCAGGCCAAGTCTCCAACAGTTCTCCTTAAATGTCAGAAAGAGATTCACACCTGAAATGAACAATTCCACCTATATAAAACAGCTAGCTGAGCAGAGCTATACGTACGCAGTCATATAGCCCAAGTGTCACTAATTATACCTCTGAGAAGATTACCGAGAATACTGAACACACTTCTAGTGTCACCTCGCCAATTTGTTGTTTCTCACAGTCATGCTGAATTTGCTTATTTACGAGAAGTATCCGCAAAAAAAAAAACATTTTTCAAACTCATCATTCAGCAATTTAACAATAAAAGTAGGCCAACTTTTTACTTGGCATGGTTCATTAACAATGAGCATTGTATTGGAAAGCTGGCTGAGACAGATTTGCTGTGGCCCATTTTATCTGAAAGTAGAATAAATGCAATGAAAACAAAAATATACCCACAATTTTCCAGACCAATATTTTGCATTATTTCGCACATAGATCGATAGTGTTTTGGCAGCTAGGGGAAGTAGATGAACAGCAGAGACATGGTTTTCTGATAAATCTCCTATACCCACCCTCCCATATCACTATGTGATGCTACGGCTAATTGCTGATTACATCTGCTATCACTAGGGACTCCCAGTCACAGTCACTGGCAGCCTGGTTCACAGGGTACAGTCACAGAACTATGCAAAAGCTGAGCTGCCATGCGCCTGCAGCAGGATAAACTGCTATGTATTTTTGCTTCATAAGTTCATATCATGTCTTCATTTCATGAACCAGTGGTGGTTAGTGAGCTCAAAATAGAGGATGCACAGACCATCCCTTTTAACTAATGACTGGTCTTCACTACTGACGGTTTCAATCATCATTTTTTGCTAAATTATTGCTAAATTGAAGCACAGGAAATGCAGAAATTAACAAAGCGGCATAACTTTTTTGTAAAATGATTAGTTTTTTTCTGAATTTAATTTATTGCCATATTGTGACATTGTATGAAGTAGAAAGCTGAGTATTCACCTGCCGACTGATTTTCAAATGATCGGAAAACTTTTCAATTGAGGAAAATGATTAAAAACACACAGAAACAACATGCTAGTTAAAAGATATTGTTTTTGTGCGCCTCCTCTAATTTCAGTTGACACTGTCATGAACCCAGAGTTAAGAGTACTTTACAGAGGTTAATCTGAAACAATGCCTGGAGACCATCCAGCTACCAAGCATGTATCCAATCAATGCAGCTTTTATTAGTATCAACTACATACATGCAGTTAGTTTGAATGCATACACTGGTCAGCCACTTCATTAAAACCACCTGCCTAGTATTGTGCATGTCCCCCTGGTACTGTAAAAACAGCACCATCACCTGATGTCCTCATGAATTTGAGCACCCAAGGTTTCCCAGCACAACATTTCCCGGAGCACCTCATTCCTTCCGCCAACTTGTCGTCTTTCCGCTGTGCATCCTGGTGCTCTCTCTTCCCCATGTAAATGGTGCACAAGTGCCCTGCCAATGCACAACTTGGAAAAGAAAACTGGACTCGCTAGATCAGGCAACCTTCTAAAATTTCTCCAAGGTCCAGTTCCGATGCTCATTTGCCCATTTTTCGCACTTTTGGCAGCCAACTGGGGTTAGACTGGGCACTCATTTCTGACAAATCATTAAAATCATATGCGACCAGTGCCACTGTATCAGTTTCGACTAGACAAGATAGCCCTCTTTGCTCTTGTGCATTGATAAGCCTTAGGCACAAAACACCCTGTTACCAGTCCATGGTTCATTCTTGCTTGGACCACTGTACGTAGGTAGTCACCAATTCTGAATGGGAGCTGATGCTCTGACCCACTTGTCTGGCCATGATGACTTGACCCTCATCAAAATCACTAGGGTCCTGTACCGTCCACATCCAAAACATTAACTACAAAAATGGAATGTATGCTCACCATCTGTTAGTAGACCTTGACATGAGCCCTTGTTACATGATTATCAATGTAATTTGCTTCATCTGTGAGTGGTTTTAATGTTTTGGCTGATCAGTGTACGTGCCATTAAAATCCATTTTACAATGTGCCATACAAGCAAAAACAACAAGCTAATTTCTAGCTAGCAACTACATTTGCCAGTTAATCTACATAAAAATGTGACTGTTAAAACCTGGTTTTCCCATTAGGCTGCCGTGAATGCTGTAGTCTACTGAGAAGAAAACCACGTATGTTACATTTTCTGTTTTGCTGGACATTAAAAACAATATAGAGTAAATCTCCATAAAAACTGTTTAAACGAAAGCTCCATTACTTGAGGGCCATTATTTCAAGTTTTTCCTCACTCAGATGTTTACACGTGCATGGCTAAGGCGTAACAAAAACCATATTCTGGAGTACGAGCGGCAACTTCCTTCCAGGTGTTGTGGAATTTCATTTTGAATTTTCAACAAATTTCAAGTCGGTGGCAACTGCTGAGTTGAAAATGGAGGAGGAATTCAAAAAATTCCCTTTCAAAGGACAGCCAAGTCTAAATCCATTTTCAATCACTTCCCTTGATTAAGAATGCATTAACTCAGAAAACACTCAGCACTATCAGGTGTAGTCCGAAATGGAACCCTTTTTTGCATGCCAAAATGGGTGCAATATGCTTAAAGTGAAAGGCAACTTTCAGATCAAACCAATGTTAAATAAAATAATTATCCATATGGATTCCAAATATTATGACTTGTATTTTTTGTAAAGTTGTTAAATGCTTCAAATGATGAGAATGTGACTGAAAAATAATAATTTAAAAGAAAAACTGGAGATCGACATCTTTCAAACTCTCAAGAAGGTTTAGCCAATATGAGGCCTAGGAACGCTTTGGCAGTTGTGTGACAGACTGACCATTGCTTAACCGAAGTCTGTATCGGCTTCACTCATTTAGTACCAAATTCCCACTCATTTTGCATCATTTTGTCAGCTTAAATTGGTAAATGCACACGCTAGTGCATCCCCTCCCTTTTTGTTTTGGTTGTCTAGAGACTGGAGATTTGTTTACATTCTGTTTTTTGTGTCCACAAAGTATGCGTGAGTGAAATGTCAGTTCTTTCATTTTCGTAATATTGAGTGAATTTTTAAATTAGTGCAGACATTACTGTAACCAGCTATAATGAGAATATCGCTTCTGGGAAGTTCACATCTGATTTGATCATAACAGACTGCTAGCATGTTTAACAAACTAATTAATGTTTTGCTTTTGTAGTTAGACTAGCTGACATCATCCTTGGATTACTATGCATGTGCAATAGTTTACTCATAAAAATCTCTCTCTCATGTCTTCCTTCAGGAAGACCATACATAATTACCCATCTAAATCCATTCACACATGTATCCATGTGTCCCTAATGAAGTATTTTATAAAACGGACACCTGTCTGCTTTCTGCCAAAACATCGTACGGTGGATGGACATTTTAGCTAGCCCCTAAACTCCCAGAATAAACTTTATTCTGTACACATTTCACTATCAGCGGTGCAATGTTGACTTAATACTGCAGTATCAAAGAGTTGTTTTGAAAATGTTATAATTGTGTTTGATTGGTTATATAACAAAGCATTTGTTGTATTGGTGGAAGCAATCCTTCACAGATAATTAAATTGCTGGCATGCTCGGCTGTTGGCTGTGAAAACACTCATGGGAAAGCAGACCCTTTGGGCCATCAGTGACAGCATTTTTTTTTTTTTATCTCTAGCCATTTAAGAGCTATAGGACATTTGATGTCACTTTTAACAGGAAAATGGCAGATTCCATTAGTGTTTCAATCTGGATGTTTAATTGGGCCTATTTATTATTCAGTTCAGCTTTGTCTTAAAATTAGCAAAAAATTTGTAACACCTAAGGGACAGTTCTTTTGTGTGCAGTTCACTTCAGATGAAAGTTGTCTTTCACTTTAATGTTGCTCAAAACTGTGAACACAAGTAGCTAATAATTGTTTTAATTTAAACAATGAAGCACAGATAACACAGCCTACTGAGGATATGCCTCAAGTTAACATATAAAATAAACAGAGTTTCTCTTACTTGAAAAGTGTACTTTGAAAATAAAATGGCACCTTTTTTGAATTGCACTGGCTTTGAATTACCCAGAAAGGAGCTGAGTGCTTACCTGCCAGTGGATTACTCTAATCATTGGAAAACCAAGGAAAATGATTGAAAACGGCAACTTTTTTGTTCCTCCACTATTTTCAGCTCAGCAACTGCCACTGATTCAGGTTAACAGTGTTTGAGAGCACTATAAATGGGCCAACGGTTAAAAGAACTTGAGAGATTTTATTATGGCAGATAAATGAACAATTCAAGTAACTCATCCACATCATGGCACCTTGATGGCAATCAACATCTAGAGTGGAAAATCTTTGCTATGCATGCACGGAAAGGCCCGTCCATGGCGGTCACCTTGTCACCCAACACTGCTGATGCAAGCAGACATCACAGTACAGTAGACTTATAATTGTGTTAATCGCTGGATAACAACTAGCTGCAACTCCAGATGGGCTACAAATGAGTAATAAATTCATTCCGTCTTCAAGGACACCAACTCAATGATTTGCATACTAATCTAGGGGCCTAGATTAGGAGCTGTGCTAATGAAATAATGGTCTATACTTCATTTACATAATAAAATAATTATTTTGGCGGATAAACCTCAAGGGCAAACAATATTCAGGTCCCCAGATAAAAGTGGGTTAGCGGCACCATTACGATGCACGTATACAGCACTACAGCTCAGAGCGATTTGTTTAAGTAATGCTGGGTTCAAGATTAAACTGAGATGACACATGGCACTTTATGGGAACAAACATCTATCAGACTGACTGCATTATTTGCATTTAAAAACTCCATAATGAATGGAAGTCATAAGATCTGACAATAATATGGGGGAAAAAACGTAACTTTTTTTTTTTTAATGGCAGCTGTTAGTATAGAATTGAATCATAAATCAATTTGAATTTAACTTAAATCTTGGAAAAAAATGACTATCGAGGGCAGGATATAATATTTAAAACCTCCAACTCCGATACCGAATGATCAAGTATGAGGTTTTTTTGAGCAATTCTAAACTTAACTGTGCAGTAAAATGATATCAGACATGGCAATCTCTGTGACTGGCAACCCAGTTATACACATTGCCAAAAAAACATTAAAGACGAGCCTGGATCAAGGCCCTTAGGGTGATTGGTACTTAAGGTGAGAAATGTTTGGGAGCAAAAAAAAAAAAAAAAAAAAAACAACAATAAGGTTGTCTTCACATTTCACAAAAGGTAAAAAAAAAAAAAAAAAGTATCATTACAGGTCATTCAAATGGGATACAAATGGCATTCCCAGAGCAGGCCAGCTCAAGAATCAAGCCATATTTTAAGGTTTTTATTGTGAGTAGAGGCCATCAATTGACATCAACACAAATCTGCTTTCAGATTAACTCAATACATTTTGAGTGTCGTTATTTTCCCAATCAAGTTTTAAATCACCTTGACACAACCCTCTACAATTTAGACAAAAATAGGCCAATTAATTTTTCTTCAGAAGTAGTGGGGGATTAATTTTGGATTGTTTTTCAGATCACTTTCAAGACAGTAGAATTTCGACTGTGGCATTGCTGATGAAATGAACTAGTACGAAGGTACGTACTGACAAAGTGAAGATGGTTTGTCAACAATAAACAAACGAGCATCAAAGGAAAGAAACCGCAAATACCATGCACGGCACAATAAAGACAATATTCCCCACATAGCGACGAGGTATAAACAGAATACTCATAATTGGAATTTCCAAAGGAATTCAATAGCATGGTTTAAATGAGTAGCTTGAAAAAACAAACAAACAAAAAAAAAAAAAACCTTAAGATAACTTCAACAAAGTAAATGCATATCAATGTACAGAGATAAAACACTGGTTTGCACATTTAGGTTAACCGTTCTCGACCACAAAACCAGAGTATATGAAACCACTGAAAAAAATCCCTGTAACACTTTGATCAGAGAAGAAAGAAATTACTAAGACACATTATCCAATTTATGGACAAGTATGAAAGTTACTGGCATTGAAAATCAAGCACTTAAAAAGTATCTCTTCTAGTGGGAGCCTTATTACAATAAAATAACCGGAGACTCCTTGCATAGCTCTGAAATGTGTAATGCATGATATTTCGACAGAGATGTTACTCAATAAAAGATTTAAGCAATTACAAAAGAAGGATTAAAACTCTGGAATTTAACAGCAGGTTCTCTGGCATGCAATGCTCCTGAAAATTCAAGACTTACACAAATCCATCTGAAAAATCCATTTTTCATAAAGCCAACTAACAGAGTAGAAAATACACGTATAAAATCAATTAGAAAACCATTATCTCATGAACTAAATTGAATGATTGAATAACGATCATATCCAAATAGGAAAAACACATTTGCTGCGAAAGAATTTTTTCATTATTATCACTCTCACATTTTTTTTTCTGGTGGGCAATTACAGCAGAAAATATAATCTGATCAATCATACAGTGTTGTTGTTGTTGAGCTCTTGCTCTTATTGGCCACATAACAGACAGCTCTTAGAAATGAAGCCGAAGTGGGGCAATTGAGGGTGCTACTGCAACACTAAGCCAAAGTGGCAAAACCTGGGTCAACAAGTGAAAACGTGAGCACAGCTCACCAGTACCCCCGACCCTTGTGCACTGAAGAGATCATGGCATATTTTCATATGAATTGGCACTGCACCTCTGCATGAAGTATAGAATGCATAACTGAAAATAGAAAACAACCTGATAAGCAGTTTTCGAAAAATCGGTCAGACAACATTTGCAGTGGTAAATTTCCGAAGTTCAAAATATGGAAAACAAAAGTAATGTTTGAAAAAATCGTGACATTTTCATGAAACTTGGCACTGCACCTCTCCATGAAGTGCAGAATGCAATTTGAAAACAATCTGATGGGCGGTTTTTGAGATATCGGTCGGACAAACTGGTGCATATGGGTGGACGGACAGAAGGACAGGACGGATGGACTGAATTCTCTGGTATATACTGGTATATACCCTGGTCGGGTCGAGGGTATAGTTAAATTCAAATGCAGTGGCCAATTATAATTCAAACTGAACTGAAATGGTATTGCAACATTTTCTCTCCAGATAATCCCCCTTTTAATCTACCTAATGCCCTAATGTCATTTCAAAGAATACAAAAACTAATTTTGGAGAGTCGGAGAGCTTCAGAATTGACTCAACAGGTGCTCTCAACGACTGAAGTAAACAGGCCACTGCATTTCTGCTCTGTATTCTTCCAGTAAAAAGACCATAGGGCTGTGAATGATTCATTGATATAATTGAATATCCCAAAAATTAAAACATTCACTATATTCACTCAAATGTAGGCTTTCATTAACACATTTTGGAGTTTGCCTCCTGTCCAGGGATGCTTAAAATTCAGTACATGCAAAATTTCTGTTTTGTGATTTTAGCTGAATAAGCATGATTAATTTCAACCAAACATGCCATGTGTTCGCATCCTAATTAAAGACCTTATTTCAAAATTTGAGGAGCTCTACAAGTAAGTCTTGAGGGAAATCTAGATGCCTCCCTCAACTGGGGAAGGCTCTTTGACATTCAAAACCATAGAGATGCTTGCTGAGACAGAAAGACACCTTTTCCCACAAATGACTTAATAAAATTCTAGTTTCATTTTACACTCAGTCAGTATGAAAACCCATAGCCACATCTGAGAGTTAACAAGCCAGTGGCAAAGGCCCGACGTTACGAAACATCAACGGTTTATGCTCAACTTTATGGCCTTGCGGACTAAAATGCATGCTAGGCTAAAGAAGAGGGGCTTATGAGACTATAAGCAATGCATGCACGGAGAGTTGTAGCACGATTTGAGGCTGACAGTTTATAAGAAATCAAAAGGCATCAACCAGTCTTCAGCCTGTCACACAGCCATCACAGTGTTTCCAAGGCAGTTCTGAATTCTGATCAACATACTGTATGAAAGGAATGAGCCCTTAAGAACCTGCTTACAAGATTGAAGACTCGCCAGAACAGATATAAATAAGCTTCCAGGCACATATTTATACTTTCACTTCAAACAACACTGCTTCTCAAGCATGGATACAATCCAGTTCTGAAGCCCCACAGACTATCTATGGCAGGGGTGAGCAATTCCAACCCTGGAGGGCCAGTGTGTATGCAAGTTTTTTGCTTCCACAAATTTCACAGGTCTAAATTAGCCAATAGGCTTAACAAACAAATGTGAGTTTCATCATAGGTCATAGTAAAAGACTTCATTTGGGGCCATGAGCAGCCTTTGGCTGTCATTCATGAGCTTTTCAAGAAATGCCCCTGAAATGTAAGATTTCATAAATAGTTTGGTTAATTAAGTTGATTAATTAATTAAAGGCCAGAGGTTCGCATGAAATCCAGGAACATAAGACCCTCAGTGCCTACCTCTATGGGCTGTAAGTAAGATGCTTATAATGAGAATTTGAGCCAAACGGGGTTAGATGCATGAAGTGATGCATAAATGCTAGATCTCAGTGCTCATATAAGTCATAGCATTAGCACTGATTCTCTGAAAATGTAACAATCCCACTTTTGAATCAGTTCACTATATAAGAATTCAACGATTCATCAAAATTGTGGCAACATTCAACTTTTATGCGATAAAATTTTCAAATCTTCCAGCAAAACAATAGGCCTTTCAGCCACATTCTCATTGGAAGTTGAACAACAACCTGAGCGCAACCTGAAACTGCACGGTAACAGTGCGCCTGGTGATGCTTGACAGATAACGGCGTGCTGTCAAGGGGCCGTACTGCAGCGCAGTTGTATCAACAAGGTTAAAAAACAGGCATTGTAATGGAAACCTCCTTGGCAGCATCAGAGACAGAACCATATCAGTCTTGAACGCATCGCTAGACATCAACACCGACGGCAACCACAACCCTTTCCCTCTCTTTTTGGCACTGCTGCAGTCCCATCGCCTTTAAAAAGAATGTTCTTGAGGTTTCTCCGCGCCCAGAAAAAGAACTACAAATAAAAATCATTAAAACCAAGTGAATGACGCAGTCCACATGAAACTGTAATTGTATCCAGGAATATCTTGTTTGATTACTTTCAGAGCTTTTTTTTGGATGATAAATACCATTGAAAATGAATCTCTTCAGCTTGGAAAGGCACCAATTATTGAAGTTTCCCCTGTTGGTGTGAATACTCATATGGTCAGTGTTGATATCTATAGTTTTTAGTGTGGATGGTCCCTTACTCTGAGATTTACTAATATCAAATAACAAAGAATCTGAGGGCAACACCAATAAAAAGACAGCAGTGACCACCAGCTGTATCATTCACAGTGTGAAGAGAGAAAAATGCCTTCCACTCAAAAACAATGTTGGCAAACAAAGAGCGTCATTTTCAAAGAAGTGGCTTTGCACTTGTTCACTGTAGTTTATGTACATGTGTGTTAATGCAGAACAAGAGAGAATAATAAACAGCTTGTATGTACTACATGTCAGCATTACCGGGCAAACAAACCACTTTCAATGAGTCATTGTCTGCTTCTAAAATGCATCTAAAGAACTCCATGGCCTTTTGTAAACAATTGGGTAAGATGGTGTAGAAATCTGTAAAGCAGATACTGACCCCAACATGAAAATTATTTTCCTCAATACTCTCTAGCACCCTTAACATAGTAATTTTTAACAATAGGAAAGTTTGACGTGCGAGCCACATGTCCCAATATGGATGATTTCGCATGCAGGGCACAAATTGTTTTACTCAGATGGAGGAGGACTTCAAAATGTCCACAGCTTGCCCCATCTAAAACTTCATTCAGTCTTCCTCTGGATTTCACCAAATTTTGCTCCAGCTCGTAAGCGTACAGTTAAATCACAGGGACTTGCTGCAGTGGATGTCTAATCTACAAAAAAAAAAAAAAAAAAAAAAGAAAGTATTCCCTTAACACTGAAGTGCAGAAGTAATACTTAAAATATTAGGGACACTACCATTTATTACAACAGACGAGTGGACTTTCCTCATAGGCAAATAAATGCACGAAAACTTTGTTCAAACAAAATATGTATATTCTTCTTTTTTGGTTGAAATAAATAACAATAAAGGCAGCAAAATGAAGACACAAATCACAATTAAGATAAACCAAACAAGCCACACATTAGCTGTGCTTTTCAAAAGCAAGCAAGGCCAAAGCAAGCAGAGCAAACACAAAGGACAGAGGACAATGGAGCCCTTGTTTAAAAATGTTGACTTTAAACAAAGCCATAACAGCTCTTTATCTCTTCACAGCCCAGAAACTCTTTTCTGCATATCGCCGTGCGATGCGAGCCGCAGTCTTTTCAATCGTTTAACCTGTCCCACTTTTACCCCTCAGCTCTATTATGCAGGATGTTTCAGGAACAAAGGCATCAAAGGGAGTTGACTTGCAGTGTATAATTACAGGAGTGTAGGTAGCGGAGACTTTTTTTAAAGAACTTTTTTTTAATGCAAAGTACATTTCTCATTTTGGTGATCACAAACTGGGTACTCATATAAAATAGCATTTTCAGTGGTACGAATATAACTTGGTCCACAATAAAGAACTCTACATAAGACAGCCCATTTAGAGACAAAACAGACAGAATTGCTTAAAGTAACAAAGGAATACGGAATTTGGCTTAACTTCTGGGTAATGCAGCTGCTTATACAAAGCAAAATGTCATTCAAAGTCATAAGTTCGGGAGGTGAAATACCAACTGAGCTACCAGAAGGATGCTGGGTAGTGTACCCAATTTTCAGAGGACAGCCCGTTTGGTGACACCGCAGATGCAAAGTCACAATTGAATATAATATGCTACCTTGACCTTTATTCTCACTCAGGTCTCGCTTTTGCCAAGGCCAATAAGAAAAAAAACCCATAATCAAGACTAAATATTCAAGCCTCTCTTATACTTCCACAAAGGAACAAACTGAAAACACTTGATCAATCAAAAATACAAGCAAATTGTCTCAAATATTACAGTCCCTTAAAATAGGAGGGCAAAGTAGAAAAGGTTCTTTTTCTACTTGAAGAAAAAAGTATAAAACACCCTCTTTGAAAAATGTTGAGAATCTAAACAGCAAGGTAACCTAGCGGTAGGTTGTTTGGCTGGTAACTGAAGAGTTGCACGGTCGAGCCTCCTGTGGGGTTTGCGATTCAGACTAGCATCCGGACGGATGAAATTGAAAAAACTCTGCTGTTGGGCCCTTGAGCAAAAGGCTGTGTACCCCAAAATTGATCCAGGGGCTCTACCCCCGTTTTTCTCCATCCTTCCTCACTTACAACTGTTCTATCTGGCATTTCTCCCAGGGTGTCCGACATGTAAAAAGAAACATGATCTCAGTAGAGTGCCCCAGTGAAATAAAGGTAAAGGAAAAAATATATCTAATATGCACTGCTTGATCACACATCCAGAATTGTGGCTCTATACTCTACACAGGATTGAGCAAAAATAAAATAAATAAAATAAAGTAAGAATAAGAAAAATCATTTCCTCAAAAATATTTCCTTTGAGCCAACCTCAATACCAACAAAATGACATGGATGGGCAAGATACCGCTGATCCCTTTGCAGGTAACATACAGACCTTATCCAAGGCATTTTAGCCATGCTTTTTGTAACTAGTACGCCATATGAGTTAACCTCTCTCCATATTGCCCATGCTTGGTGTGAAGTAGCCACAGGTGATCAATTAATACCAAACAACTCAATGGCAAACCACTTGTCAAATGCCACATGAAATGAGCAGAAGCATTTAGGTCAGTCTTTCCAATCTGAAGGCGCCCACGCTCAACGTAAAAAAGCCTGCATTTTCTGCTGTACTTAGCCTTGCTGGATTAATTGGTCATGCATTTACCAGCTAACTTTCATGAAAAGAAACTACTGGACTTGTTTTTTGCAATCAAGAAGCCGCAATCCTTGAGCTCATGAAATGGAGACAATGAAGTAATTTACTGAAATATATTAAATCATCTCCAAATTCAATTAGGAATAGAAATTCTTGTTCACTGACCTTGGGCCCTTACTCAACACTCAACACACTGAATTATAATTTTTTTTCCCCCCCAATTGCAGTGGCAGCAGCAGAACTAAAGATGCTTAAGAATGTTTGGAATGAATGCATGCAAGGCAGCAAAACACAAGCCACTTCCAGCATCTCATAGAGACCTCAATTTAAGAAGTTTTTATGGACCTGAGGAGCTGATAGCTATGGAGAAAAAAAGCCAGGCAGGTGTCTGTAGCTGTGGGAAGTGAGAAGTCTTGCAGGACATAGCGTGAGAGGAACAAGCCACGGAAGGCTTAGCCTAGCAGAATGTGAGGACTGGGTCATGTAAGATGTCTGACAGACATGGACTGCCGGCAGTTCATCCCAAATACTTGCTCTCAGAAACAACGAAGGTGTTTCTTGCTCCTTTGCTCCTTGTCCGTGTTTAAAAATGTAACGGCTCCGTAACTGCACGAGTTGCGGCATCCATGAAAGAAGCATGCATTTTATAGGCTGCAAGCTCAAAGCCAGCAACTGCATAGCTTTGAGGTTTCCGCACTTCAGCTACAACCCTCAGTCCAAAAAAAAAAAAAATAGCAGTGAAATACCATGTTCCCTTTAATTGTATCACAATGGGACAAAAGTGGATGCTGCCTCAGCCTGGTTCTGATTAACACAGTGGCATTAAAAAGGCATGCAGATTAAGGAACAGTGCAGTGAATGAGTGCTCGCATTGTCCAGGTACTTTTTGGCTCCGTAGCTCCTTCCAATGCCCCATCTGCAGGAGGTGATAAGCTCTTAAATCTGCAGGACACCGCAGGTGGCCTCGACTTGCGCTCGCTGGACCAGACCTCCACCCTCCCCTCCAGTACAGACGGCAATTTAAAAAAAAAAAAAAAAACGACCTAGACTCAGCTTCGCTGGAAAAGCTTGCGCCGATCCAAGACCGAGACACAGAGGCCCCACTTCTCGCCTCGGAGCTCATTCTCGAAAGGAGGAAAATGCCATGAGGCAGAGAGGAACGGGAAAAAAAAGAAAAGCGAGAAAAGAATGAGAGAGGGACGAGATTCTTTCTGAACATGCCAGAAATGGGCACTGAAGCCCGGGCTGCACGCGCTCGCACTGCAGGCGAATAAAACGTCTGGGATGACATAATACAAACGGGAGCTTTCCTCGAGCGGAGCGGTTTTGTTGTTGATCCGCCCGGCATGGCCTTTATTCAAGTTTGGGATGTGAGTGACAGGGCTACAAAGAACTCCCTGTAACAGCACAAAGTTGTTAGCAAGAGCGGCCTTTCATCATGCAGAGAGCACAGCCGAGCCTCGGCGCTAACCGTTTCACACGAGCAAAAAAAAAAAAAAAAAAAAAGGAAGCATGGGTCTCCAGCCCACCAATTTACTAAATAAGGGAGGAACTGCCCCAGTGCACATCTCAAGACAATAAACTGCGCACCTATACCAGAAAAATACAAGTAATGAATGCAGCATGAGCAAATTATGTTCATGCTCATCTATATTTCAATTACCATGACAGAAAATGCCTGTCAGATGTATGCAATCAGCCATTTAATCTTGGGTCTTTAGAGCTGGACACTATGTTAGACACCCCAACCCCAGACATTTCCTTCCATGAATTCCTTTAATAACACTTTACAATAAGGGTACATTAATTGACATTAGCTAATGCAGCAAGAAGCATTAACTATCAGTTAATCAACAGTAAACTAATGGGTCAACTAATCATTTACTAATGGTGTTCATGTTAACCAAGGTATCAATCAATTTTTGAATAGTTTGATAGTTTGAGGAGTTAGTTAAGCGATGTTTTCAACTTCATAATAAGGATGTCAGAGCATAAATGGTAACTTAAGGTTACCTAATGTTTATTTAGCTTTCTGATGTATTAGTCAACTGTTAATTAATTGGTAGTTATTGCTCATTACTGCATTACCTAATGTACCATTATTGTAAAGTGTTACCATTCCTTTTCTTGTAGCCAAAACAACATTGCCCTAAAATACCTTCAAAAGCGCATTATTTTTGTCACAGGACTGTGAATAAAGGCAGTGCACTTTTCCCGGGACCAAGCTTATATCGCATACTGAGCATATGGTCGAGAAAACACATGCGCAATAAAACCAGGAGAAAATGGGGTGCTCAATGCCTGACCATCTCCTATTGAAAAAAGTAAACAATATAACGGCCTTCCGACGGATTTACGGTTTACGCTCTGGGATTCACCGGGTTAGGTTTATGCTATCTGCTCCAAACAAATGTTTGGCAGGGCCCTGTAAAGAGCTGCTGAGCTAGGTAGATAACGCGTCTACCAGGCTGCCCCATAGCTCAGCGTAATTTATTCATCGATTGACAGCAGCAGTTACAGTGCACTAATTTCTGTTCGGAGGACAGGAAGTCCATTAATGCATTAATCACTTACACAATGATCAGCAACCTTTGATGACCCAGGGGGGCAAAAATACCTTCTGCACAGAGCCCTTTCTGGGAGAGCGTTTAATTTTCAAGCATCAGTCATCCAAGACCACCTACACACTTTCGGAAGGACTGGATCAAAGCTTTAACGTCGATCCAGGCAGCCTCAGCGATATGGAAGATTCAGTGTGGCCAGAAGATTTATGCAAATTTATTCCACATACATACGCAACATCTTATCTAATGCTGATCGTCTTTCGCCAAATATTCATTAGAAATTTTACTGCCAATAAACAGACATTATTTATACCTGAAGATCAAAGCTTATTAAGGAGCACTGCAGATATACAACCATTTGTTACTTCTAAAGTTACACTCTTTCAAAGAATAGCCGAGATAAAACACATATGGAGATGTGATGCAGAGTTGTGGCACAAAAGCTTGAAAATTAAATTATAAATTCACTATCTAGAAGACAGAGTGACCAATTAAGCTTTTTCAGAGCAATCAGGGCCAAAATCAATCAGGTAAAATGAGTTTGGGCTGTTAGTGACAGTGACTAGATGAGGGAGTTCCTTCTAAATTCAGAATGCATGAATCACCATCAGGAAGCTAAGGGAGAGCAGTAATGCCTTTGTGTTCCTACCAGGATTTGCTTGGTTAGACTGTAGCTGCCTGAACATGTAGGGCAATCTGAGGCCTATTGTCTGATGACAATACAAGACCCAGAACTGGTCTGACTTGCACTAAATGTAAAAAAGAGAAAGGAATCCATGGTAAAAGCATGTAGCCTGAGGGCGAGACACACTATATGCTCACCGGAGGGACTATCGCGCTGAAATTACCCTCAATCATAGAAATGGAGGAACGGCATTACAGTGCTATTTAGAGCCCTGTTGTGACTTAACCCCCTTAAGTAGTTAATGGCTGAGTGAAAGCTTGCTTTCAGCGCAGTCTGTCTGTCTGTCCTTTGTCTCGATCACAACTGAGGAGAGAGAAGATACTGCATGTCTGTGTTCCATATCATTCTGATAACCTTGAGTCCAAAAATAAATAAATAAATAAATAAATCAATAAAAACTTCTCCCTGAGTGATTAGCTCTCAGGAGGGGGTGGGGGGGGGGGGGGGTGGCACCCAATAATTAATTTTGGAAACAAAAATAACACCTGTGTTCTTTGGGCAACATTTGGGCACTAAGGGAAGAGATACATTTAGACCAGTCAAATGTTTGTTTGCATGTTTATACATAAATGCTGCAGCCTTCTGCATTGGATTCGCACTGTGGGAGCATTAGTGCAAAAACATTCTCAATGCACAGCAGGCTCAGCCCAGTACCTTTCATGTATTTCCAGGCGTAAACTAATCCTATTGCCCAGTTGCCTGAGGACAGTAACACAGGCTTGACTGACAACTGAGATATAAGAGAAAACTGCCCAAGGGCCAGCCGATCAGGCCAAAGAGCTATTTACGCTTGGCTATTGTTGGGGAGGATTCGCCCTCCTCCTGGCATCGTAGCCACACACAGATGTGCGTACAGACACACAAACACAGAGATGCACAGACAGTTTTTTTTCCCTGTACGGGACAATGAATTCAAGTTTAACCTGCAAGGAGAGGAACACTCCTCTTTCCTTTCTGCACGCCCGGTATTTTTTTTTCCCTTTGTGGCAGACCTAGCCCAGCATTGGGGGGCCCTTTGTGCCCTTATCAAACAGACAATGCGAGGTATAAATTTCACAGCTGAGCTTTATTTCCATGCCAGCATGGGCACCCCGAGCTTTCACACGCAGAACAAATAGCTCTCCCCCTTCAGGACATCGAAGATGATCAGACTCCATGCTAAACAGGGCAAAGTGACAGCTTTTCCCTTCCAGCGCTTCACCAGTGACAACCTCTATCCCTCCACCGAGGCCCAGCTCCATTTCCTTCTGCAACAGTGAAAGATACTGTATTCTAAAGGAGGACATCTTTAATTGTTTGAATATTTCACATTGAGCGCAGTCTCCAGTCACCGTGAAGATTGCGTTCTGACAGTATATAGGTCTAGGACCGTACCCTCCTGCGCACCACGGCAGCACAAAAGCAATGTCAACTTCGATTAGCAACGTAAAACTGGACAATAACAGAGGGCCTTTCATCGCATCGATGAGTCTCGTTTCGAGGGAAGAATCGAGAGCCATCTTTGAGCCTTGGTTTTTACAAATCAGACGGAGTGGCTGTTGAGTAAATACAACACAAGCCCCAATTCACGGGGCTGTAAACAATGCTATCATTGTCTAATGTTTGCCGTTGCATTGCACTGTAGTGGAGAGGGAAACTACAAGGCTCAATCACCCCTGAAGCTCGTCTTATGGGGTCGAGAGTAAAGGACGCGAATCGGGACGCCTTTCATAAAGATCAATATTTGCCATCAAAACACACAGTGCAAAACAATTAATCAAGTATCTTTGGCTTGTGCAATGGAGGGTTTTTTTCATTTTGAACTTTGCTTATCCTCACACTATCCACTATTTTTAAATGAAAAATGGTCCCACAAAATGGTCATATTTTAAAAGCTGAAAATAAATTGCTTAACTGTGCTCTGCCTTTTCCAGGCTATCAAAAAAATGCATTCCGATTATTAATTTTCCATTTATCATTATAGAAGTAAAAGAACCACTGTGAACTGAATAAAACGTATTTCAAATGCGAGGGCGATTTCATTATAGATAGCGGAATGTATGCCATCTTTCTATAAGCATAGGAATAGCCTTTTCAAAATATGTAGGCACTGGAGTATTTGACAGACTTTCCATGGTAAAGTTGAGTACAAAAAACACCTGAGAAAAATGGAAGTAAAGATGGAAAATACGGCCTCAGATTTGAAAATTGCAGAGTTTTGTACCCTTGTTTTGTTTTTAATGTGCAGTTGGGGCCCTTTATTTGGTTACAGATGCTCATTGTGGACATTATAAAAATAAGTATTGGCGTAACCGGCCCTAGCGTTCAGATTATACCTTTGTAATATAATTTTGGAAATACTTCTAGAGTATAAATGAAACATAAGTTTCCCAACCTAATGCAGTGCCATTGAAAAAGGAGAATTCCAAAAAAAAAAAAAAAGAAAGAAAAGATAAATGGCGAAAGCCTGAGGACAACAATGCTGACCAACCAAAATATACTGTACATGAAATAGAGCAAAGGTGCTGCCATAACACATGATTCATTTTGAAGTTGCAGTGCACTATATAGGACAATCGTAACTAGGTAATAGAAAACCAGGTCAGTATTACTGCGCCAGAAGACAAACAATCGCAGTGCTTTTCAATGGATTGATTTCAACGCCGTTAACATCAACTGACACTGTCACATTGCGTAAATGTAAAAAAATTCATGCGCTACACTTTGTGAGATGGTTCATCAAGAACATCATTTCTTCTGATTGAGACATACACTCATATTCTGATCGGGACAAGCCCCACTGATACCATTTCGCACCCTTATTAAATGGGGCTAATTTTACATTCTAATTATGAGGACAACCCCTCACCATAATGAAACCCAGGATATTGCTACTACATTACCACTATAACAAAAAAAAAACATGGCTGATTAAAGATAAGCCCTTATCGCACAGCTGGGGATCTTCCAGATGAATCGCCCTCTACTGACGCGCAGTCATCAGGCCAATGGAAGCAACAGTGACATTTGCTCCGAGTCAGCCGGAAACAGCGAGAGGTCTGCCGACCATCTGGAGGACCCCATGTTCGCCACCTTGAGCCCCCTTGTCCCATATGGCAGCTTCATGCATTACAGAGTTATGCGCCAGGTCAAATCGCTCTCAGTGGAGGACCAGCTTCCGAGCCACAGATAGAAAAAAAGCCCATTTCCTCTATGCAGAAATCACTGGGCAAGTTGCATGATGCAAAGTCTTCTAAATATCTTCAACAGGTAAAACCAGCGACATCTGTAATGCAGCTTACCGACTGAAATTAGGACTCATAAAATGCTGATTACGTTCCATCCTATGACCTCACTGCAATTATGTGTCTTGACATGGATGATAACGTCTGATAGCAGCAACTGGGTTTTGTCGTGGGCAGCATTTACTCGCAATTTGTACTGTGAAATGTGAAATTTCAACGAGGGCTCACCCCGGTCATTTGCACTGAAATGACTGGCTCCTTTGCAAGATTAATCTATAATCATTCAAGTGAAACAACAGCAATCACCGAGGCTGATAATATAATCTCGGTCATGATCTGTAAGGGAGACCGTAGAAAAGCAAGCACATACCATTTTAATATGACCGGGGAAAGTACAAACCAACCCATCGGTGGACAGTTTGTCTTTCAGTATTTCCAAGTCATTCGCATTAAATATCAAGCATTATGATTTAGTGCAGTATTTCCTGTAGTCAAGTTTGTTTTTCCATACACACTTAGTTGGCCAACAATAAGCAAGCAAGTTCATGAGACCAGCCAAACACATTGCTATAACTATTTATTTTACTAATGTATATGACAAATGTGCGCAGCAAGCCATGTCATTTACTTTGCAACTTCCATTACCATTGACCAAAATTCATGAAAAACAAAAAAAATTTGAATATGTAGGCAAACGTCACAGATCATTCACCATGTAGAACACAAGTCTGATGAGTATTGTGCTTACGATCCAATGAATCAATGAATAATTCTTCCAAACACAACTATGGATTAGCCGTGTTAACCCAGAAATGAAACAAATGAAAGACTTAAAAACAGTTGAGGAAATTCAAGAAAAACAGGATATGGGGGCCAGGGTGTGTAAAGGATGTAAAAACTCAGAAAAATCTAGACGCTCACAGTATGCGTGAACCAACATTCTGAGATGGCAAGGCAACCAATAATCAGGGGACAAGAACAAGCAGCCCACCAATTGTAGTTCACTGTGCATCATCTCCAGCGCACAGAGAATAGGAAATCTTAGTAGTTTGAGACAGGTTAGTGATTCACCATAACCGGAAAGCAAACATTATAGAGCCAGAAACAGAACATAAAGGAACTTAGAACAAACCCATTCCTACAACCAATTTTGATTTAAACAAGCGACTATCACTTAAGCAAGCAAAATAAAGCATGATTTTAGGACTCATATAATACGAGCCAAATTCTGAAATAGTTGGGACAAAGTGTAAATTGTGAACAGAATGTAAATGCAATGACTTTAAGATCACATTATTTACAATAGAACATAGATAACATTTCAAATGTTGAAACTGAGACATTTTACATTTTTATCCACAAAATTAGCTTATTTCAAATTTTCTGGCTGCAACAGGTCACAAAAAAGTTGGGAAACAGGCAAAAAAGGCCTGAAAAAAGCAATTAATATATAGGAGAATCAGCTGAAAGAATATTTAGCAAGTAATTAAGTTAACTGGCATCAGGTGTGTAACATGATTGGGTATAAAAGGGATGTCTTAGAGAGGCTGAGTCTCTCAGAAGTAAAGATGGCCAGAGGCTCTCTAACCTGTGAAGGCATGCGTAAAAAAATTGTGGAATACTTTAAAAACAATGTTCCTCAACGTCAAATTGCAAAGGCTTTGAAAGTCGCATCATCGACAGTGCATAACATCATCAAAAGATTCAGAGAAACTGGAAAAATCTCTGTGCGTAAGGGACAAGGCCGAAGACCTTTACTGGATGCCCGTGATCTTCGGGCCCTCAGACGCCACTGCATCACTCACAGGCATGATTCTGTCATTGACATTACTAAATGGGCACAGGAATACTTCAAGAAACCACTGTCTGTGAACACAGACTGCCGTGCCATCCACAGATGCCACCTAAAACTCTATCATGCAAAAAGGAAGCCATTGTTGAGCAAGATCCAGAAGCGCCGCCATGTTCTGTGGGCCAAAGCTCATTTAAAATGGACCGCAGCAAAGTGGCAAAGAGTCCTGTGGTCAGACGAGTCCAAATTCGACATTCTTGTTGGAAATCATGGATGTCGTGTCCTCTGGGCTAAAGAGGAGAAAGACCACCCCTCCTGTTATCAGTGTTCAGTTCAAAAGCCAGCATCTCTGATGGTATGGGGATGCATTGGCGCATATGGTGTGGGACACTTGCATGTTTTAAAAAGCACCATGAATGCTGAAAGGTATATAAAGGTTTTAGAGCAACATATGCTCCCCTCCAGACTACATCTATTCTAGGGAAGGCCTTGTGTATTTCAGCAGGACAATGCAAAACCACATACTGCAGCTAATACAACAGCATGGCTTCGTAGTAGAAGAGTCCGTGTGCTGAACTGGCCTGCCTGCAGTCCTGATCTTTCACCGATTGAGAACATTTGGCACATAATTAAACAAAAAGTCCGTCAAAGGAGACCCAAAACTCTCCAGCAGCTGGAAGCCGGTATTAAACAAGATTGGGATCAAATTCCAATGGCTAAACTCAAGAAACTTGTCTCCTCAATGCCCACACGCCTGTGTTAAGAAGAAGAGGGGATGCTACACCACGGTAAACAGGCCCGTGTCCCAACTTTTTTGAGGCCGGTAGCAGCCATCAAATTTGAAATGAGCTCATTCTGAGGATTAAATTGTAAAATTTCTCCGTTTCAACATTTGCTATGTTATCTCTGTTCTATTGTGAATAAAATACTGGCTGGTGTGATTTGAAAGTCATTGCGTTTTGATTTTATTCACAATTTACACTTTGTTCCAACTACTTCAGAATTGGGGTTGTATAATCTGACACAAGACTGTCTGATTTAAGTAAACAAGAGTGGTGAGACATTATTCCTGTAGGCTACAAGCACCATCTGGCCACTCGTGCCATAACACGTCCAGCCCAGAGCACTCCCAAATGCTACTTGATCTTCCCCCATACTTCATGTCATCCCCGCACCCCTCCGACTTCAGAGTTTAAATCCTCACAACCTGTCCCTGCAACGTCTCCGAGTAAACCCTTTAGCCTCAAATAAACCCTATTTTTCAGAGTAAAGGTAATACTGGCACGATGCACATTTTCACCTCTCACAAACTAGCCCTTCAACAACATGAAAAAGCAGTGCATAGTCTGCAAAACTTACTGCAAACCATTATGTGATCTCACGCACCATTTGAAAAGGCTGAGAAGGACAAATCAAATTAAATGCATCGACTTATTATTGATTGAACACCACCATTTTGAGCACCAAGAACTGAGCAGTCTTGCAATACAAGAATACAGTTCCAATTCAAGAAGTCCAGTATGTTTAATGACACAAAGCCGCATCCTAAATGCACCATAACGCAAAATTTTAATGAATTTTGCATGACTTGACTTCCATAATCTATGTTTAAAAAAAAAAAAAAAAAAAGTTGCATTTTATATTTCAGAATAGTGGTTGTGAAATTCAGCTGAGGGACCCATGCAATTCAAGTTTTTGTCCAAACCCAAACTGCAATACCACGGTTTTGACAAGCTACATGACCAGTCACATGAGAAGGGATTCTTTACCCTCTTAAGCCACATTCTGCCCGAAATAACCACTAGTGCCAAAAAGAATCATTTAAGTTCAATATTCATACTGTGCTTATTGTGCTTCATTTATAATAACAATATATTACACCGTTGAAGACTATAAAAATGGGCAATAAATGAACCTCATCAAAATTAAGACGGAGTGTAAACCAAACAGCAAAACGTGAAACTGCATAACTGTTTGCTATACAGAACTCAAGAGCTCAAACGCAAGGCTAAGACAGCAAGCAAAATGAACATTATGTTAATAAGAAGAAAAAATTTCAACAGTATGCCAAAACATCTGTTCAACAATCATAATCAAGCAAAAGATTGATTGCACCCAAAAACACCATACACCTCCCAAAACTGATTGCGAGAATTACTGATGTAATATTTTGGCGAACGGCCAGCTCACAGTAGCGATTTTTGAGGGACATTAATGGTTCATCACGTGACCTTTGTGTGAGCCATTATTTCAATCAGCTTGCAACAAAATTCAGTTTTTATTATCGTCATTTAGGGTTTCACACAGAAGATGAATTATGAAATTCCATCCAAACCAAATCAGCCTGAGTAACCTGCCATTAATTAATCTTCATTTCTACTGTGGGTCACGACTTCAGTTTTTCAGACTTTCAAGCCTAACCTTTGGATTTGACCACACTAATTCAGGAATGAAAAAAAAAATTTGCTGCACCATTCAGCACATGTAAAACTGTTTTGAAAGTTAAAAAATTTCACAGTATGTGATTGGTTGAGGTAGTTCATTTGCTCCAGTCGCAAATCATGGCACCGAAATTACAGAAGGCTTCGATAAATCAGGCTCTGAGCAGAAAAAATCTCAGATTATATGTTTTAGCGTACAAAAATAGAAATGCTTCCTGCAGCTCTTGCATGTCAGTAAAACCAGGTCACAAACCAAGAACGAGAGCTCCAACAGTCACAATCACTTCACTAAAAATGAATGCTTTGAGCAGAACTTCTAGACTGATATTCCGAGCACCAAGAGTTCCAGTTTGATATTGCTAGATTGTCAACCACACTGTCCTCCTGCTCTGTCACGAGTCGCCTCAGCCATCACTGCAGTAATTCCTGGGGAAAAAGTGCAGGCTATTAACCCCCAGATTAACCCCGTCTCTTACACGAAGCGTCAGAGACACTGCAGGGATCCTTCAGAGAATAAAGCATGAATTCTTTAAACGGTAAAGTACCGCACACACTTTCGAACAGATAACCAATAAAGGATGCGTGCTGACCTACACAACTCAACAATAAGTTGTAAACTGCAGGTATTTGGCAGATGGTCGCATTTAAGGAGACTGGATAAGCGTTTGCAGACAAAAGCAAAGTCCAAGCAATTCATGGAATCTAAACTAAGGATCAGCAGGACTTGAATGATAACGACCATAAGGAAAATCACCATACAGGCAAGCCAAGCATGATGGGTCCACTCCCAGAAAACATACTAATTAAGCATACATGACAAGCGTTTGGCAAACTATGCGATTAAAAATGCAATTAGTTGACCTCTGAAATGCAGCGGCAACTTCTACAATTGACCAGGTATTTGACTGATATTTTAATTAATGGTCCTCTTTTTAATGAAACCAGTAGATTGCTTGCACCACTAAAAATGATACTGTTAGAAAAGATGACGAGAGGAAACTGACACCATTGGATCAAAAAGGACAATTTGAAATAAAAAAAAACTGCAGATGAAAAATAGAGCTTAAATTACACAACTGATGAAATGTTTGAGTAGAACGAGATTTCAAAAGCAATTACAGAAAAATTTCAGAACGTAATTTGGCCATGAGGAGATAATTTCCAAGGACCCAAAACGGGGAACATTAACAAATTCAGTGATAACGCTAAACCGTTGAGTTAGAAATTAGGCAGTGAGGCCTCAATGTGGTAGGTGCCTTGTCAAAATGTGTTACTACGAATTAGAGGCTAAACTGACAGAACATCTGACGCAAAGCCATCACCTTGCTGTGCATCACCCACTAATTCATAGACACAGGGTGATGCCAGAAGGTTTTAACAAGTTCGGCAAGTGGAGGAAAGCATTCAATTAAGAGCCATTGTCTGTAAGGTTCAGGCAGGTGGTGATAGTCACCTTCTTCAATTTTGTTGAAACTTTGGTGGTTTTATGTCCCTACCCAAACTAGAAAACTTCCCCAAATTTTTGGCCCTACTTGCACCGGTTTGGGTTTTAGGGGTCAATCAAGTGCAAGCCGAAATAGGGCCTAAAATGCCAAATTACCAAAATTTGATTTTTGGGTTGCTCTTATTCACTGCGCGAACTTTATCCCAAAGTAAAAATTGTAAAATTCAATTCTAGGGGGGATGGTCAGGGGAAAGACCAATTTTCAGCCTGGGATCTTCTTCGCGCAACATATAGGGGGCGCTCCAATATGGCCGGAATCCATATTCGTCACTAGTTTGCACCCCTTATACTCCGTGCTCGATCAGTGCCCCAGAACTTTTACAGCTGCACCACACTGATATGTAGTTAGACTATCTATTAGAGGTGAGAAAAAGTTGGGATAGTGTATGCGCACGCCAACAGGTGGCGCCGAACATGGAAAAAGGGTAAAATTTGACATATTTCAGCGCCACCTGGATGGCGTGCGCAGTCGATTGACAGGGCAAAGGTTTGTTGCATAATGAAGAATAGAGGTCACCCTTTTAGTTTATGAAAGCCATTCCTTGGGATAAGGACTAATGTCCATAAGTGGCGCTTTACTAACAGATGTACTGGTACACGCGTAAAGCAATACCCACTCAAAATTGCTCATGATTGGTCCAGCTGAAATGTGCGGTGAAAATCCCAAGGAAATACTGTTGTATGAGATGTCCTTCACCCTTAAACTTGCAGTAATTGCAAAGGGAACAATGGGATCATGACTGCGCAAGTCAATGCAAGGGGTGCTAAAATGCTACTTCTGTGGAACATGAAGAGTTGAATGGAGCATACAAGATTGTTGTTCGTTTGTAAAATTTTGTTCGGAACCAATAATCATTACCTGAAATAAGGTCAAGTCCATCACAAGGCCTGTTCTACAGGGACACACCATCGAAATGCACCTATAGCAGCTCATATTGACATGCGCAAAGAATATCTCATGATTTTTGTCATCGGAATTTCATTGATAAAGGCTGAAGACATAATTCATGAAAACATATCCTTGGGATAGTGGCTGCGCATTTCATGACTTGACCAATCATGAGCAATTTTGAGCGGATATTGATTTATACGTGTACCAGTACATCTGTTAGTAAAGCGCCACCTATTATCGACAATAGTCCTTATCCCAAGGAATGGCTTTCATAAACTAAAAGGGTGATCTCCATACTTCATTATGAAACAAACCTTTGCCCTGTCGGTCGACCGCGCACACCACCAGGTGGTGCTGAAATATGTCAAATTTTACCATTTTGCCGTGTTCAGCGCCACCTATTGGTGTGCGCATACACTATTCCAACTTTTTCTCACCTGTAATGGCTAGTCTAACTACATACCAATGTGGAGCAGTTGTAAAAGTTCTGGGGCACTGATCGCACACAGAGTATAAGGGGTGCAAACTAGTGACGAAAATGGATTGCGGCCATATTGGAGCGCCCCCTATATGTTGCGCGAAGAAGATCCCAGGCCGAAAATCGCTCTTTCCACTGACCATCCCCCCTATAATTCAATTTTACAACTTTTACTTTGGGATAAAGTTCGCGCAGTGAATAATAGCAACCACTTGACTGACCCCTAAAATGCAAACCGGTGCAGGTAGGGCAAAAAATTTACGGAATTTTCTAGTTAGGGTAGGGACACAAAACCACCGAAGTTTCAGCAAAATTGAAGAAGGTGACTATCACCACCTGCCTGAACCTGCCTGAACTTTACAGACAATGGCTCTTAACCATATCTACATCTCAGTTCACACAAATATCTTACAGAGCGCATTAGCCTTTTTACATTTGGCAGGTAACCCAGAAAAGATAAAGTATGCCCCAGCAGAGCACATACTTCTGTAATACTAGTAGCAATTTTCAACAAAAACAGCATGTCCTTCATGTTTCAATGTTACCTGCGTCATGTAATTCAGTACAGTTCAGAGCATTTCCAACTCAAAGTGACTTCAGAATCATCAAAGTTTTTCTATGGTGTTCAAGGGAGGTAAAATACCTTTCAAAGTTTACTTCCCTTCATTCAGAGAGCTGATTTTTTTGTCAGTTTCATTCAATAATTTGCAAGACAGGATAGCATCGAAGCAGAGGTCTGCATAAATGACAATTCAGTGAGAAACAATACTGAATGTAAAAAAACACATTTGTCAAATTATGCAAGGCGACGCACAATTTTATTTTCGCACCGCACAAGTCAGCAATTCATTGTTTTCCTGACTTCAATTTCACTTCACTTGCAGTTGTAGTGCTTTCATCTGACAAATAATCAACAAATATTCAAAACAATGCAACTACAGACCGGGATCTAAGGATGCGTACCAAAATAACCAGAAATCGCCGCAAAACTCCATTTAAAGTGGACTTACTTTTTCAAATTGTTATTTATTTATTTATTTTACACAGACAGGGAACCAATCTCTGAACACCATTTCCATTTAATACAAAAAAAGGAAGCAAGTTCAGATTCCGATGTTGTCATAAAATGACGTGTACAGCTGCCAGATACAGCTGCCTCACTCGGTTAAAGCATCGCACTGCGAAGCAGAGGTGACCATCACGACGCGGGTTCGAGCCCCGGTCGTACCAACCGGCAGTGGTCGGCAGCTTTTTCAGTGTAGCGCTCAATTGGCTATTGCGCTACTGGGATGCAACTGGGAAGGGCTCTGCCGGGAAGGGTAATATCACATGGTTCCGTTGTTCGTTGCTTAGGCGCCTCCTGTCGGCCAGGCGGGCACTCGTCAGGAAGATTCTAAGCTTTTTCATGTTCGGGTATCCTCCGCCCTCATTCTGAACTTGCAATGATTAAACCAATGAGTGTAAAGAAGCGGTGGTTGACGGGCGTGTGCTTCGGAGGAGAGCCGCGAACTGTCTGCACTCTCCTGAATTGGCAACAAGGGGTCGCATATGAGCAAGCCTTGTACATAGTTCCCCAATTGGGCATTCCAGATTCGGGTGGGATAGGAGACGCCAAATTTTTTAAAAATTAAATTAAATTAAAAATAAATAAATAAATAAAATGACGTGTAGATTGATGCGCCAAAGCACCGGTGGCAAAATAATATTAATGAAGTCTGAATTACACCGACGAGGAAAGGAAGGATTTTACCCCACTAAACTATCACTTCCCCCTTTGGGAAGGTGACAGTGAAGCCCCGTCCATGACATTAGTTAAAACAATTTTGCCATACATCAAATATAAGGGTGAAGGGGGGGAAGGAATCTATCAAAGGATCCATAGCTAACAGCCTTTGACAAGGTTTCTGCTGGTGTGTGGGTGATGGATCACAGACAGAGCCAGCTGAAGCAGTCGCAAGACTTCTCTGGCCGGCCCCTGGTTCCACACTGGAAGCCTGTCACCTCGGATCATACCCGCAAACCAGACAACTTCCTCATTAAGACAGCTTGTCAAACCAGCCAGTCCGTAGTCTACAATTATAAAATCTCCAAAGCCACGTCACCATAAACAACATGACATAAACCACTAATTACCAGCCTCGTTCGCATGGACTTGGGCAAGTCATTCAGACACTGACGGGAAAGTAAATGTTCTCTGCAATATCCTCTCCAGTTACCCAACGGGGGTCTTTTGGGCTATTTTTTTTTTCCATCCATGCATAATTTCCCCATTGTCATATATTTTATTGTGTCTCGCATACCATTAAATACAACTCTTAAAAATGGGAAAAATTGTTCAGTCTGCAATGAAGTTCTTGGCTGAAATTTTTAACTATAAATCTTCACTTGTAGAAATTGCAGAAATCGGTGTTCCCCGGCCAGACTTCCACAGCCGAGTTTACAGCCATTGAGAGGAAATGCGAGCGGGAGTTCACCCGAGCAGTATTGTGACAAACACTGGAGTGTGCCTCGCACGTTTCGCAGCCATTAAAATAAAAACAAGGCTATCATCCAAACTGTTTGAGGGGCTTCAGCCGGGAGAATGGCATATCCTCTCCCTGACATTCCCCCTCCATCAGAGGAAGATTATTCTTCTTGCACAATGCTCGCATGATTGACACTTGGGGGGGGGGGGGGTTTGACGCTGGCACCACTTTTCCACAGGTGGACCGCAGCCAGAAAGAGCGCACGAGCGGTTCAGGCTGGGGGCCGATAAGCCGCCCGAATAAGAAATGAGGCAACATTTCGAACCAGCTCCTCCAAAATCAACTTGCCACAGCTTACTCATAAAAGGTCAAATGTGTTTAATTTGGAGGAAACAAACATCTCCTTGATGAAACGAAGGCTCTTGCCACACTTAGGGGGGAAAAAAAAGAGGGGGGGGGACGAAACCCTACAAAGTACGGGGCGCTCTGAGCGGCGTACAAAGGAGTGTTCACAAAGAGATTACAGAGCGAAAACGCTCAGCCGCAAAACGATTTATCATAATTCTCGGCCACTTCTGCAGGATGCGGGCATAGACTTCGCCAAGACGCGAGGAGGACAATGGCGGTTTTGTGCTCTTCCCCATCTCCTGTCAGAGAAGTGACTGTGACGAAATGGAGCGCTTACATCAAAGAGCCCAGATGATCCTGGGACTGGCAGGCCCAGGTGCTAAGAAACACAGGGTTTGACTCAGGCCACAAAGGCCTACAACGAGCCTTCACCCCTGCCTTCTAAATCCAGCGTCACATCCGCTAAGGTCGGTCGCCAAGCTAACAAATTCCGAAACAAAAAGAGAGCGTTCAAGATGCTCAGAGAGCAAAAGCAAAATGGGATGTGATTTTTGCTCAAGTTTCCATGAATGTTTTAATCAAGTTAACGTGTGTGTACTTGTATTGGTTTTACAAACAGCACCAAAACAGAAACGCAAATTTATCATCAAGGTCAACTCTGGACAGCCAGAATTGTCAAGGAAGAGCGGAATTATCAAATTAATTCAGTCGAAAATAATCACTAAGGGCCGAATCAATGAATGCTGAGTGATGTTTGTGATGACAGTCGAGTGTCAAATGTGGGAAAAATGTGCAAGGAGGGCAGAAACAGAACAGAAATAAACAGAAATAAAAAATAAGGATTCCAAAACATGACTTTATAAAATTTGTCATATATCATTTGTTAAAAAAAAGTCACAGATTATTTTTATTTACCTGGCCTACTTCAATGACATATTTAGCTTCATTTGAATTTCAGCCCTTTTTTATAGTCTGATGGTCAGGTATTTGTTCAACACAATTTTTTTTTTTTTTTTTACAAAGACAGCTGCATAGATTGCTTTAATTGTCTTGCGGACACTTATGGCCGCAATCAGAAATTTGAAAAATTTCACAGACTCCGCCTCCTTTTCAGTCTAATGTGTAAAATCATAAAATGAACCAATTCTCTCTCCCCACATAGGTTCCATTTCTTCAGTCTTTTTCTTTTTTTATATTCCAAGCATTTTGAATTACAATATCTGCTAGTACTTCATAGTAATTTATAACATACTGTGTGTGAAGACTTTTGCATGTCTCTTTCAATTTTCCATAGTGGTGCTTTTGTCTGTTCTTATCTTGCAGAGACTTGTAAGAAGAAATTGCAGCAACCCAAATAGTGCACGTATACAACCCGAATAGTCAACTCTGAAAGCTCAGAATTGAAAGTACAATCTCTGAACATGAAAGGGAAAAAAAAAATCCTGAGTGGTCAAAATGCAGGCTTTCCTTTCAACACAGTTCATAAACAAAAAAAAATCACAGTCAACAAAACAAAACAATATAGATTTCCATCAGAGAAAAGAACTGAACCATAAACAGTTTAGAAATCATCTGCAGCAGGTCTTGCGTTCGATAAACACATTCATCATTGCGCGGTCCATTTTGCTGTTGTACTTTCATTTTTGCTCAACATTGCACAGACGAATCGGTCAAAAATTCTCTGGCATTTTCATTTCTTATTCAGGGAGTGAACGCGTGCAGTTCTTTTGCTGGTTGTCAATATTACAATTATTAAAATCACCCCAATAAAACTATGCCGCTAGCATTTCAGGTGACATTGTTGGAAAATAATTCCATCGATATCGCAACTGTTTGCGAAATAATGAATTAGGCATGGCAGCGGCACTTTGTGGAGAAGCAGAATTGCTGCTTTGTAATCAGATTATTCTTCTCACGGGCAGAACTTTTGGCGATTTAACCTTCACCTGTGGGCTGCCACAGACATTCCAAATTCTTTATTAGGAATCGGCTGCCATGAAACAATGCGAGCCTGTTGAGCTAACTTGACCCTATCAAAGTTCTCAGCAGGATGTAAATGATGTCACCGACAAACAAGGGCTGAACTCTACACCATCCTGTCTTTGCTGAATATCAATGAGTCAATGGCAAAGGCTTATCATACAAATTCTAGTTTATCTGCAGTTGAGCAGGCTGTGTTTCCTGCATATTCACATGTATCAGATACTCCGCCGGGGCTTTCTATTCCCTTTTGTTTTGTTCCTGAGGATAAAGTGGCAAATACTTGCGTGTCCACAACTGCTCTGGGGCAAATTCTTCTAAGTGTCCCTTCGACCCAAAACAACCTCTTAATCTCAATTCAAACACAGACAGCCATAGCTAACCAGCACCACATGTGGGCAAAGTCTTGAGCAGGACCCCGAGAAGCCAACTGTCCAAATGTTTTAGGGTATTTTGGGAACGTCACACGGAGGGGAGTCAGGCTTCTCCATTGCCCATTGACTTACTGTTACACACGGGGGAGGGGACACAAACAACACAGCGCTAACATGTGGGTAGAGTTATTCTTTCAAGCGAGCAACTACACTCTCATAACTCCCATTGCCAAAGCCAGTCACACAATAGACTGTGGCCAACTGGGGTTTCACAAAGAACGGATTACTTCACTGTCCTTAGAAACAGCAAGTAACTTCATATTTTACACAACATGGAGACAGGTGTAGTGGGCCATAAAGAGTATTTAATAGGACAGGCCTTAAAACACAAAATGGTGCTGGCCAGGACATAACTATATTTAGAACAAGAGGATGCATGATTTCAAAAGTAACTTTGGCAGGTACGGTTCTTGGCCTCAGTGAATTTCTTGCTTCCAAATACCAGCCCATTTTTTAAAAGTCTATGATGTTTAAGACCAAATAAGGACTGCATAATGATTCTTTAAGGACATCCTTGATTTAATGTTACCTTTTCCCTTAAATTCACCACAATGCAGGGAATTAACGCAGATCGCCAGTCTGATAAGATGCGGGACAGTGGGCGCAGGAGCTTGAACACCCAAAAACTGAAAACAGGAGGCAAAGGTGCGATTCAAGAAACCTCAAAATCCCTGTTCAATTGCAGGGGCTATAAATGTCATGTTTTGTCAGAGGACCTGGCTCTTTGTAGTTTAAATGTACCAGCGAGTGACAGCCCACTTGTCTGCTTAACCAGCAGGAGGGAACCGCTCAACTCCATCAGACAAACAAATGGGGAGGGGAGAGGAGGAATGCATCAGGGATTCACAGCTACATCATTAGCCTTAATTTACGCTGACTTTTCCAGCCAATGCCCCCCCCCCCCTCCCCCCCACCAGTCCCAGCCCGCCTTAAAATTTGGCATGCAGCAGAACAAAAGTGAAAAACCAGCCGATGGGTTCACAGAGGGTATATTACGAAAGAAGGTAAATAAGTGCAAACAGATTGGACTCAGGCAAGAGAAGTCTCCCTTGAACAACTGTTTTTTAAGGGCATACGAACAAAAGCTACAGTAAGTAGCTTCTGGCTGCTCAGGTCTGAAAGAAAAGGGACTTTGAAGTCAAACCAAGGAAAGATGGTTCTGTACTGGTTTTACAGCAGAATTAGCTCCGTCAAGTGAACATCAATACCTTCTTCAGATATAACCACACAAAGTACTGTCAGTTCGACCAGCAGGGGTGAAGGTGAAAGCAGGTAAACCACAGGCATTCAACTGCCAGCTGATTCAAGAGGCCAAGAAATTGTGAGCCTATCCCTGAACACCATGGACAGGAAGTTGCACTTAGGAAAGTGCCCTTGCTGGGTGGCACTCCTACAATCCACTAAAGCCGGAGATGAGCAGGGCTGTGGGAGACCATTTCCTCAGTCTATTGCTTCGACATTCTGCCAACACCTTGCAGTTGCCATTGAGACGATAAGAAACAAAATGGAGACACATGCAGGAGAGAAAAGGACGGCAAACTATAATATCAATATTAATAGACAGTATACACAGAAAAATGTTAACTATTCCTCAATAACCACCGACCAAACCAAAAACTGGCTGTGCAGCTGTACAAGGCCGTAAAGCCTGCTTGGTGCATATCTTTATACAGACGTATGAAAGAGCTGGTACAATTCATAATACTGGCACCTTTCCTTTACTTTTCGAGTTCTGGCGGTTCCATTCTTCAACAAAATAAGAAATATGCCTCCAGCTATCTGACTGAAATAAATCACAAAGCAGTAAGAAGTCTACATCATGTAAGAGAGATGTGATCCTGGTTTGCATCATTCCAACGAGATAGAAGAGCGTTAAAGTGGAAAATAAGCAGAAAAGATCCGAGCATTAGGGACGCAAGTATTCATAGGGAAATGAGGAGAAGCACTCAAAGTCATCTGAACTTTCAAAAACATAAAATTTAAATAGCGGATTAAATGAAAAAATTAAACAAACCGAAAGAAGGTAGTTGCCAGATTTGCGGAGCTTAGACATAAAATACATAGGATCCCAATCAAGTCACCAGAGAAAAAAAATTTGCAGTTTCAATTAGCATGTTTACATGCCCAGACGGATGCACACAGACTGCAGCATCGCATCGAAATTAGAGAGACACCCCTCTTCCTCTTTATTTAAACAAGACCAAGTCTGATGAATAACCTGCAACATACAAACATGATCAACAACATAAGTAAACATGGTAAATGACATATCTATCTGAAAATGATCAGATTTACACATCTGGCAAAGAAGATGTCCACATTGCCAAATGTGGTTTTTTGCAGAAATGTATCCAGTTATTATGACAATTAAACATGTATCATTGCAAACTTCAAAGAGACAGGCACATTAAAACAAGTAAGTAAATAAATAAACAAATAATAAAAAAATCATAACTATTACTGTGAATTATTTGGCAATGGTCCACCATTAATGGTAAGAATTTGATCCACTAAACTTGTTTCATGAGTTGAAGGAACTTTTCCCCTGGGAATGTAAACTAATTGATGCATTATAGATATGTAATCTCTGTCACAACATACAATCCTAAGGATTAATAACAGGCAGCAACATTTCATGACAAAGTCCTTAAAATACTGAAAGGAACTGACAAACAATTACACACAATTCCCAGGATAATTGGACCTTAATCCTCATTCAGGCTGATCTCCATTTCTTTTTAAATACTTACACTTGTGCACATTCAGACCGTATGCAAGTGCACTAGTCATTTAAAAATCATTTTTTAAGTAACATTTAGCCTGTTGTACATCAGGGTCAGAGAGAGATTTTTGTTTTGTCATTTTTGCAACACTGTGTTGGGGGGGGTAGGCTGGCTGTTCCAAATCGCTGTGCACTGGCTGTGGAAAGGGTTTGTCATTATTTTACCCCAGAGCGTTTGTGAAACCTGTCAGACACACCTCTCGCATGACACACTGTCTGGGAGCTAAAGGCAGAACTGAAAACACAGCTGCTGACGGGGGGGGGCGTTCGGAACAGGTTTGTGAAATGCGTCTCCTCAATACCGGCAAAAAAAAAAAAAAAAAAAAAACAAGGATGCCACTCGTATTTCAAGGAAGGTTTTCCACTCTTGTATTTTCTGCAGTTAACTCTGGCTCGGAAAACCACCAACAGCTCAAATTCAACTGACATAAGAGGAAGACTTGCATTGTGTCAACATGACAAAATTTCCCAGAGACCAAAGTTAAGTTTTAAAAACTGAAACCCTGAGAGAGTAAAAGGGGGGGGCAGAACTTTAAAACAAGCTGGAAATATGCTGCATTGATGGGCTATAATCTTATAGGAGATAATCTTGTGATGATAAAAATTGCTTCAGGGAAAGGGGGTTAATGGGGCGCCCAGTTAAAGGAGTATCAACGAGAGCAAAACATTAAAATCTTTAAGAGTTTTTTTTTCCAGCCACTATCGGGAATAAAGTCAAGTCAGCGCCATAAAAGCTTTTAAAAAACGCCGCCACAATATAGAGCACATAATCGCCATTGCCGAGGTAATCCGCGAAATGCTGCGATGACAAAGAAGCAGCCGTATAAGAATCGCTGTGTCTGAAAGGATCGCCACCTCTGCACAGGGAACCATTCCAACTACTCTCTGTGTGCTCCGATAGCCAGCTAACGCATTTGTGCCATTTTTCGGCGATGTCGCGGAGAACCCGCTCGACGCCTCCGTAGATGCACTGTTTGAAGTAGCTCCAGAGCTCTCTGCCTGTACACTCATTACCTCGCCTGCCAGAGGCCCAAAGAACAAAGCCGAAAGGCCAAGCCAAAGAGAAAAATTTTGGGTGCAGTTCCCCAGATGCCGGATTGGTGGGACTGAGCACTACAACTCAGGTTTACTTCCTTAACAGCAAACAACTCCCATTTAAAGGGACCGTGAAAAAGGTAAAAGGCATTTAAACCTCAATGGTTTATTCCCCCCCCTGGAAGGTTCACAGTGTCCAATGCTTAACAAGTCAGTCTGGTTTGCCACATGAGCAGCATGCTCATTTAAAAAAAAAAAAAAAAAAAAAAAAGCACTTCCAAGCAGCTGTATGCTGACAAAACATTTACATTGCAATTTAGAATTAACAGACCCAAGGGGAAATTATGTAGTGCTCGTGAAAGCTGAAGGAATTGCAAAAAAATTTGACACATTTTGTCAGGTATTGATTTATCATTCATAATGTAAAGCTTCAGGAACACAACAACTCCCTAGCAGAGTCGCAAATAAATTCAGTCAAGCCCTTAAAAGAAGGCAGAAAAATTCTCACACGAGTGCTGTGATAAGCAACTTTTGACTGGAGTCCAACCTGTAATAAAACAAAGATACTTGGCAACTTCTGCTGTGATGACGTTTCAGCAGCGCTGGTTCTTTGGTTGCTTCTTTCTGCTCAAGAGAGAGCAGAAGGGTGTAATGTGACCACCGTCTCAAACGTCAGCATCAAGAGGCAGGGACAGTTTGGCATACTAGAGTGATAAATTCACATCAATTCGATTGGTGTTCAAATAAAGCATGGCTTGCTGTCAACCTACAGATCACAAACAACATTTCTACAGAGCTCTCACCTCTGCACATCTACATACATTCCAGGTTACAGATCTCTAGACATGAAAAGCACGTAACTGAGGCCATTCCTATGAGAAAGCTGTGAAGTACAAATTTAATGAGAAGTATTTTCAAATAATATTTCCCATTATACCATATTCCTATGATAAACTATTCTAATCATGCAACATTTAATTTTAACAGTTCAGATCATCAAAAATGATTTCACCCTCGAACTGGTTCACCTGCATTTATCTCAGAAATCAGAGTACAAAATGGCATGCTACTTCTCGTTTCACAAGTCAAGCATTTGCTTCCCTCTCCCCGAATTTTTCCAAAACAAACAAAAAAACCAAAACCTTCATAAGAATAAAGCATAATTTTCACACATTGAATGAGAGGACCTTCCTTTCAGCAGTTGGAAACGGTTCCCAAAACTAACTTGGTCCAAGGCCATAACTTGGTTCCTGGCAAGTACCACCAGTGTTTTTGCACAAAATGAGGAATTCCATTAAAATTTCAATTTATCCGCACTGAAAGTAACAGAAGACAGCACTCCCCAGAATTTGAATAAAAAGAATCAAATCAAAGAACCTGATTTTGCAACTTGAGTAGAGCTACTTGGGTAACCAAAGAAAAGAATTTTTGCTCATTATTTGCTTATTCATACATTTTATTCGTGCAATACATCAATTGTCAAGTGATGAAATTCCAAACTGCTAACAGAGACTACACAGAGTATCTAAGGAGACAAGGTAGGTCAGATAGGGGGCCATTTGGCAAAAGTAGTCAAGGAGCACAGACTAATAGAGACTTTCTTAAAACTCATCTCATTCACTAGGTCCTATTTGTGCTCAGTACTGACATTATGCAACAATATGCAAATTAGCATGGCGATGTTGATTCTACATTTTGCAGCAATGCGTTTAAAAGTAAAGTAATACTTGTATTTAATTTCCTCAAAGCTGTAGGCATATTTACACAATTTGCTTATCAATCTCAGTGCAACTTGGCATTTGTCATCCTTTTTTGATTAGTCTAATGCGATTAATCCATGATTAAGGCTTTCCGATTAATTGAACCAGCAATTATACTGACAGCTGTATTTTACTTTAATTTACCCGTTGGTGCATTTATCTGTTGATGTAGGTTACATCCAAACAGATGTGGGAACTGGTGCTTCATTTGAGAGGAAACTAATACTAATTTGGAAGCTCCACCTCATCCTACTTAGAAGTAGCCCAGGGCTGTTTGTTATAATAGGTTAATAGAGCAGTCCACCTCTCAGAAATCATATAATCTAAAATTCAAACTATTGAGAGTTCAGTGGCAGATCAGAGTTAAAATGGATACGGTAGATATACAAAAAAATATTAAATTAGAGATTAAATATAGAGTTAGAAAGGAGACAAATACCATTTATGTGGCTCTGAAGAAATGTGAAATCAATTAAGGACAAAATAACAGCAAGAAATCAGACAGAAAAAAAAATAAAACACTTTGTCTAAAATACATTAGAAAGCAAAGACTTTGCTTGGCAAATTACCTTTTCAAATGCTGCAAAGACCATAAGATTTCGCAAGTCTGCAGATCATTACATATCCATTTTGAAAATGTCATAAGCAGCCGAAGACCTAGATTTTATCCACTGAGAAAAATCTAATTTGAATATTGCACATACATTCAGATGAAATCAAGAAAAAGGAAGTAAACCTTTAACTTCAGCATTTTCTTTTCAGACATATCCAAAAGTGAATCTTGAGCATAACGTGATATCCAGGGGTACCAGTACATTCCTAGAATAGTTTTGAGATCTGTGTTGAGTTAATAGGGCACTCGCTTTGATAAAGTAGCTCTCACTAAACTGTTGGTTTGGTTTAAGGAAAGGCATGACCCTTTGCCACTTCTTTGATTTTGACATGATCAACAGAATAAAGAGCACTAGGCCAAACCAAACACGGACAGTAACAGATAATTAAGCAGGAAAAAAATAATCAACAGTCCGGAAATACGGATTTTTTTTTTTAATCCAATAAAGGTATATTCAGATCACCATTTAAAGCATAAAACAGAAAAGCAAAAGTTTATCGTGCAACTCCAACATACACATTGTGACATTAGCTGCAAGTTAATTCAACATTCGCAAGGTAGCCGTGCTATTTAACCCAGTTTTTAATGTCGATCCCACTTTAAATAGGTAGAATGAAATACTGAATATATTATTCCAAAATGAAGCACTGCAACTTGCGGCAGCCACAGCACGCGGCAACCACAGGTTTTTTTTTTTATAAAAAATCATAAGATTGGGTTAGAGACACAATAAAGCGCACGTTAATGTAAAAGCAACTTGAGTAAAGGGCTCCAGAATACCTGCAACAGTACGGACACGAAGCCTCGTTCACCGCTGCTCTAATAGCAGCGCAAATGCTTTGGGTGCGTATCAGTTCTAAATGCGATCGCGGGCCGGACCGTATCCTCAAGGTTGATCAACAAGCATTATCAATCTTCATCAGAAGTTTACTTCGTAGTGCAGCGTTTCTTTCAACACTAAAGAGCCTACCGTTCACGAAACCAAGCGAATCGTTACGACACAGCCGAATTCTCATCATATTTGCACTTTCAAACAATCCTTCTGTAATGTACGCGATCAGAATATACAAGAACGATTTGACTACTTTATTCACAAAAAACCATCCCTACACACCTTAGCGTATTAAATGGACGCCACGAAGGGAGCGCTCAGTATGCTTTCGATTCATCAAGGCGACATAGTTTTAAACGTCCGTTTTAAATAGCCTACCTGTCGGGTGTTTCGTGCAGACTACATTCATTTACAAACAGACTCAAGAAACATCACAACGCCAAATAAACATAATCTTATCTTAAATAAGGTCGTAATGAAAAACTTTACAACTTTGCCGACGTGCACACCTTGATGGAACGTTTCCAGCGTAACATTCTGTAACTTTCCTGGTCGTTCGACAATAAAATGTTTATAAAACAACTGACAACTTACCAGCTGTGAATTGCGATCCGGCTGTCAGAATGTGGAAACACATCAGTAACAGACTGACGGCGATCATATCCATGCTTGTATATCGAGTTTTCAAAGTTAAAAATTGTTTCGATAGCTTTGGTTATTCCTGCCGATTCATGCGCTCCATTCTCACGGCTTTACTCTCTCGGCTACTTTGTTTCTCGGTGAGTGGAGAGAAGGTTCATGACGTCAGCTTTCTCTCCAATTCAAACGCCGCTGTTGGAAAACCTACCTTTCTCGGGAAAAAAGGCTCCCTCTTCTGTTATCAGTCCGCTACTACAACTAGACGTTTGTTGCAGCCTATGAGGTGTTAGTGTAAGGAGTTGAGCTCATACTTAGGAGTGACCCTACTAAATTGGCTTTGTCCGTTATCATTTGTGTCCAGCCTATCAACGTGGCATGAAAATCAGATTATTTCTACAGCGCATGTTTTGTAATGATGTCCGTGATTGAGCCGGGAATTCTCAGGTAGTTCTACTATAATGACGATTGAACTGTTAAAGTGTGTTATAATGTCGGAGATGAATAGGCTACGATTTTTAAACACGATCCAAATTTGAATGGCAAGAATAATCTATTGCCCCGCAAATACTAACGACAAAGTAACCTGCTAACCAATGTTTTACCTGGTCATACTAGCTTAAGACTGCAAATCTGACAGTCATTAATATTTACTGACAAACCACAGATTGTGGTTTAAAATGATGCACATTGTGATATCTGTATAGTTAAGCAAGAAAGTTGATGTGATAACATCGCAGGTACTGTGATGTTTCAAAAGACCTTCTGAAATATGACATTTGGTGAAAGGATATGTGATATGACGAAAACTGATGTGAGTGTGAATGGGGGGGTTTCAATGTGATTTAGAGCAGACTAGCTTGTTACTGATTGGGCAAATAATACATCAGCTAAAAACTGACCCCATATCATGACAGACCTCCTCCAAAGTAATGTATGATCATATATTAATATGCTACATTTAAAATGATAAAACTTAAAGGTCCTGTCTTATACACATAGCATGCTGTTCTTTCCAAGTTGTCACATTCTTGGTTGTCCAAAAGGGAGATGTTTAAAAACCTTTTTAGCTAAAAACCTCACAGAATCCATCATTTTAAAACCAGTTACGCCCTGACAGGCTCTCACAACTGAATATCAGGCTGTTTTGAGTGGGCGTCTCATCTCTGATGAGCTCTGCTCTGATTGGCCAGCAAAGTGTACCAGAGTCAGAGCCCGGTGAATATTTGGTATGCATCAGCAAATATAAGGCTGACGATTAAATTTGTCACCCGAGATGGTGTACGTTCGGTTAGTGAGGTAACATACACATTACTATGCAACAATGTGAAAATGAAACGCTCTGTCTCAATTAAAATGCGCATGTTGCTAACGATATTCTATAATGAACAATAATTAAACTACAAGCATGGATGATGTTTTAATGAGTCGATGATCTGAGACCAGTGGGTGATGCAGTTTCATATTACTTCTACCTTTGCATGTCAAGAGCAACATTCAACTTTTAGGGTCTCAATCAAAGCCTTTTATTTTTGAAAAGGTTTGTAATATTCAACTGCAATATCACAATAAACAAAATGGTAATGCTTACTATGCATTAATTTAATCAAGGACCTTATTTTTTCTGGTTTTCAAAAGCCCCTTTCATTTTTTCAGTAAGGACTGAAGCATTGGAGCCAAAACTAAAATAATGCTAACAAATCCGCATACAACTTCACGTCATGTTGTAACTCTCTATACCAGAGAGGAATAGAGGGAGATGAGAATTAGAACTTATGAGCTGAATGGTCCTCGTGTTACCCTATAGGGTGCTTACTAAACAGCCAAAGGGCACTCACAAAATGAATGCAAATCAACGGAGTTTGAACAGAACAGTTGACAAATTGGGACTTCTTTAAACAGTTGAAGCTATAAGTATCCCACTTTCTCTCAGATTAAACATGCATAAGTTCTTTGGACCCAGTGCAATTGAATACAACCTATAATGGTTTTGAAAAGCTATTTAAAATGAACTTTTAATCTGATTTGCGTCAGTAAAATGCATGCCACTCTGAGCATAAGCAGCAAAGCTATCGTTAGGCTGTAGTATCACTTAGTTAAGCAAGATTTGGCTAACATGTCACCTTAGTTATCAAGGTAGTTATGACTGCTGTAAAACATCATTGTGAATTTCTACTTCAGTTCCGTCTGTAGGCATATTAACCAATGGGGAAACGAGCCAGTTCCCCATCTATCCTATTATGAATCTATGCTAATGCATCAATATCCCCAGGCTAAACAAGCAACAGTCTCTAAATACACATCAACTGATTTAGTAAAGGAAAGGTAACCTGTGCAAGCTAACTTACAATGAGATTCAAGTTTAACCGCACTTGGAATTCATTTTGAATATTAGCTTATGGAATTTTGAAATACAGATTTTAAATTCTAAATTCCTTTGGGGATCCTTTTAATGGCCCTGTCCATTGCAGTAGCCCTGTTTCAAAAAAGCACTCCAGTGTGAAATGGCGAGCACATGCAAGTAGATGTGGAACATTAAAGTTGAAATATAAAATCCAGCAAGAGTGTCTGGGTGTCTTCACTATAAAAAGTGCGTAAGTTCATCTGTAAAAACTTAGGGCAGGGATTTAGTTTTCTTCACTGGCCCCTGTAACCTTGAGTGACAGACTTGCAGAGGCCTACTACTGTTGACCCTTTACCACCTGTCTGCTGGAGCATCCGGCCTGCATGGCTCACACAAGAACAGATTTAGAAAAAGGAGTGTAGCATGACTTGATTTGACATGGGTATATAATTATCCACCATGGCCGGCAAGCCTGTCAAAGGGTTATCAAAATACGTAGCTTTTCACTGACCGGCAAGCCGTTCACTTGGGTAAGGGTTTGAGGTACTGTGGGCAGCACAGCGGTGTAAACACTCCAAATCAAACGCCTTGTCAAATTTATGGTTTAAAGAAGAGTAGCCTGGGATATTAGTTATTTATTTTTTTGTTTTTTCATTTATTTACTTACAATGCCAATTTCAGGTGTCAAAATGCTTGGACAAGCATTGTCAATTCTCGCCTTGCAAGACTCAGCAAATAACCCCAAGACTTGCTCTCATACATACAGAAGGCACCCTGGGTAAAGGCAATGTAGTTCTGACAAAACAAAACACGATTTGAAATTGAGAAAAAATAAGAAGGGGGGGGGGAGCGCAGCAAACCGTACACAACAAAGTGAATGTGTTAGTGCTGCTTAAGGCTACATGTTGGACCTTCCTAATCTGAAAGCAAGAGAAAAGGAACTCAAACAAGCCTTTCAAAAAGCCACTTTCTAAACAACGACTGTGCATATAATTCCGTGGGGCTAAAGGTAGAGCGGGTTTATTAAAAGAGCTTCTTTTTCTCTCAGCTATGTTTGGAAGACTGTAAAGCAAACTTGGGTGTGAAATGATTTTAAGCAAAGAGGGGTCAACCAGAGCTCTCTAACAACTCGCTTCCACAGATGGATCCATGCCAAGCAGGTACCTGATGGAATTGCCAGCTCCAGCAATCATGTTTAACACAAATGCAAACACAGTGTGAATCTTACTGCAGAAATAGACACTTCTGATATGGAAAGATATGTAAAACAAAAAATCTAAAATGTACTTGTATAGTATGGTGTCATCTCGTCTGTGCTTACAGACCTGGTTTTGTTGTGAATGGTATTAACTTGATTTTTTTGCACAATTATAGTTGATAACACGGCTATTCACTTTATGCTCTTAATGGTAATTGGAAGCTTGATGAAAGTATGTTTGACGTGAAATGATGCATATTTCACAAAAAAACATTCAGTCTTTTAATACAGTCGGTAATCTGTTGAGCTGTACATGACAAGATATTGACCAAATCTCATTTCTGGCCACTATGCAATTGACTTGCACAGCATCAAAACACAGTTTGTTAACCCATGCCTGTTCTCACCTTTTGGCCAGTTTATTTGCTGAGGTGATATCACTCCAGATATTGGTCATTTCTGAAACAGGGAAAATTTTAATGCAGTTAAAACTGTCACAACCCATGTGTGTAGCTCTTTTGTGTCTCCTTGCACCCAGCAGCTTGGGTGTCTTTTAGATATGTTGTCTCTTTTGATTGGTTTGACGTCCTGCGTGCCTTCCCCTCCAGGTGTGATGCATTTTTGTTCCTCATTCCCTGACATGTGTGTGGCGTATAGCATATATATATATATATATATATATATATATATATATATATACACCCTTTGCTTTGAGTGTACAAATTGCTGGATTACGACTTGCTATTAGCCCTTGAGCAAACAGTATCTTCCTTGCTAAGAGGTTTTCGTCTTCGGAAATCTTTAATGATCGTTAAATATGGAAGTACTCAACCTGATCTTATTAATGGGAACAAGCCCCTAATAATTTTTCTCAGTCTTCAGGATTGGGACCACATTCCTATTAGTCACTTGTCAGTCCGTTCCTCTGCCCAGTTTATTAGGAACACCTCCCAAGCCTTCTGCGGTCATCAGGATTGGGACTGCGTTCCTGGTAAACTCTCCCGTCCTGCCATCTGGCAGTTCTGCTCTGGTAAGAATGATCTTCATCTGGAATCTGCCTTGGGACGCCACTGGCTGGATACAAACGCTCCCTACACTCAACCTCACTACCATCTGAACTTGACTGTGCCATTCTGCTCTGTGCTCCTCCCGCACGGTCATTATCATATTACTATTAATAATCCCTACTATTGGATTGTACTCTATCTCTGCATCTGGCTCCTTGTCTTGATCATAACAAAAACCTTGACAAACCTTGCTTGTTTCTTGGAGCCTGGCTCCAGATTTAGTGTAAACTGCAATTACACAAATCCGGAACACTACAAAAACCAATAATCACTCACTCAGTTATGTACTTTATTTATAATGGTGTGTAATTTCATATCATTTATATTAATTTCTATTTGTAATATTCATTTTTAAATTGTTCTTTGGCACAAAGAGTTGTGTACCACTAAAACACTCACTAAAAGCTTGTTCATACCTCTCATAAAATGATCGGCCATTACCGATGTGAGGTAAATTAGGCATTATTACTTTCACTTTGGCTGGAGCACTTATCTGTCACCACTTACGAAGCTTTTGTATCACTGTAGCATTCACCTGTACGTGTAGATCATTGACAGCTCATGAATTGATGATAGAGGAGGCACAGAGCATCCCTTCCAACGAATGATTGGTCATTTTTTAAATTATCATTACATAAACTCCGATAACTCAGTTCTCGTTGATGTAAGACGAGACGTATCATTTCAACGTGAAATTACATAACAATTAACATTGACTTGTAGATACTTATTGCTAATCTTCATTTTCCTCGTTTTAATTTAAACAAATCTGAAGTGCAATTTAGGTAGCCTGCATTGCAGGACGTGCTAAAAGTGTATGCGGAAGTTAACTGAGTAATGTCTTTTTATGTGAAATGAATATATGAAAAGAAATTTGTCTCATTTATTTTTGTGAGCAGACTGACAATCCATGTGTAAATGTGTAATCTGTTAATATTAAATTCCTTCGAAAAATAGATTAATTAACTCATGAAAATAATATGCAAACATAAAATGGACGTGCAAATAAAGTGCATAAATTCCATGGATTAACAAAATCAGTTGACATCACCTTAAATCAATTTACAAATAAAAAATAGGACCAAGGGTCCTGTAGCTTACTGGCAAGCAATCTTATAGTGATGATACAAGTTCACATGAAAATTTCATGTGAAGTTTGACCTTTGAATCATCAAAGGTTAATGTCAAGTCACTAAATGAAAGTTCACTACGTTTCTTAGACCTCCTATATGTCTATAATACAATCCTAAGCTCTAAAGCAGTTTGGTGAAACAAGTAATTGAAAATTCAATATGTCAGTTGTGAACTTTAAAGATCACAGAACATCAAGTTGAGGTCACCAAATGGGCTTCATATCCAACTTTTTATATGTCTTAAATACAAACCTTAGCTCTATCCTTGACCATTTTGGTGATACAAGTCATTGTAATTTCACTATATCAAGTTTGACTGACGGAGGTGACCGACAGTCAATTTTAACGTCACCAAATGAAAGCTCATATGTTACTTTCTAGATGTCTGTAACATAAACAGGCTCCATCTGCGACCATTTTAGTGAAACAAGTGATTGAATTTTCACCAGGTCACGTTTTGCCATCGATGGTCAATACGAAGGTCACCAAATGAAAGTTCATATATGACTTTCGATATGTTGCTAATACAAACCTAGGGTCGATCTGTGACCGTCTTGGCCAAAAAAGTCATTGTAATTGTATTATTTCAAGTTTGACCATCAAAGGTCACTATACGGTGGCCCGTATCACTGACAGTCAAGTTGAATGTGACCTAATGAAAGTTCAAGTGTGACTTCCTGTATGTCTGAAAGACAAACTTAGGTTCTATCTGTGACCTTTTTATTGATACAAGTTATTCAATTTTCATTAGGCCATGTTTGACCATCGAAGGTCAATATGAAGGTGACCAAATGAAAGTTCATATATGACTTCCCATATGTCTCTAATAGAAACATTGGCTGTAATGATTTTGGTGATACAAGTCATTGAAATGCCACTGTAAAATTTGGCTTTTGAAGGTCACTGAAGGTCAAATTCAAGGTCAACAAATGAAACTTCATATATGACTTCCTATTTGCCTTTAGCACAAACCTAAGCTCTATCTGTAATACAACCTCAATTCTGAAATAGTTGGGACGAAGTGTAAATTGTGAATAAAATCAAAATGCAATGACTTTCAGATCACATGAGCCAATATGTTATTTAAAATAGAACATAGATAACTTTTCCAGTATTGAAACTGAGACATTTACAACCCCAATTTCGAAATAGTTCGGACAAAGTGTAAATTGTGAATAAAATCAAAACGTAATGACTTTCAAATCACACCAGCAAGTATTTTATTCACTGTAGAACAGAGATATCATAGCAAATGTTCTTTCGGCTGAAAGAACATTTAGCAAGTAATTACGTTAACTGGCATCAGGTGTGTAACATGATTGGCTATGAAAGGGATGTCTTAGAGAGGCTGAGTCTCTCAGAAGTGAAGATGACTAGAGGCTCTCCAACCTGTGAAGGCTTGCGTAAAAAAAATTGTGGAATACTTTAAAAACAATGTTCCTCAACATCAAATTGCAAAGGCTTTGAAGGTCTCATCTTGACAGTGCATAATATCATCAAAAGATTCAGAGAGACTGGAAAAATCTCTGTGTGTAAGGGACAAGGCCAAAGACCTTTACTGGATGCCCGTGATCTTCGGGCCCTCAGACGCCATTGCGTCACTCACCGACATGATTCTGTCATTGACATTACTAAATGGGCACAGGAATACCTCAAGAAAACACTGGCTGTAAACGCTGTCTGCCGTGCCATCCACAGATGCCACCTAAAACTCTATCATGCAAAAAGGAAGCCATTGTTGAGCATGACCCAGAAGCGCAGCCGTGTTCTGTGGGCCAAGGCCCATTTAAAATGGACTGTCGCAAAATGGCAAAGTGTCCTGTGGTCAGATGAGTCCAAATTTGACATTCTTGTTGGAAATCATGGGCGTCATGTCCTCCGGGCTAAAGAGGAGAAAGACCACCCCTCCTGTTATCAGCGTTCAGTTCAAAAGCCAGCATCTCTGATGGTATGGGGATGCATTAGCGCATATGGTGTGGGACACTTTCATGTTTTAAAAAGCACCATGAATGCTGAAAGGTATATAAAGCTTTTAGAGCGACATATGCTCCCCTCCAGATGACATCTATTCCAAGGAAGGCCTTGTGTATTTCAGCAGGACAATGCAAAACCACATACTGCAACTATTACAACAGCATGGCTTCATAGTAGAAGAGTCCGTGTGCTGAACTGGCCTGCCTGCAGTCCTGATCTTTCACTGATTGAGAACATTTGGTGCATAATTAAACGAAAAGTCCATCAAAGGAGACCCAAAACTCCCCAGCTGGTGGAAGCCTGTATTAAACAAGATTGGGATCAAATTCCAATGGCTAAACTCAAGAAGCTTGTCTCTTCAATGCCCAGACGCCTCCACTCTGTGTTAAAAAGAAGCGGGCATGCTACACCATGGTAAACAGGCCCCTGTCCCAACTTTTTTGAGACCTGTAGCAGCCATCAAATTTGAAATGAGCGCATTTTGTGGATAAAATTGTAAAATTTCTCAGTTTCAACATTTGCTATGTTATCTTTGTTCTATTGTGAATAAAATACTGGCTGGTGTGATTTGAAAGTCATTGCGTTTTGAGTTTATTCACAGTTTACACTTTGTCCCAACTATTTCGGAATTGGGGTTGTAGTTTCAGTGATAGAAGTCATTGAAATTTCACTATGTGAAGTTTGACCCTCAGGGCCCTATCTTACGCCACAGTCCCTAAACCCGTTATTTAGGGATTTAGCATTGCGTAAGAGGCGTTCCCCCGCAAAAATTGCTATCTTGCACACCTGCCTTTATCCCTAAAACACCTGCGCTGCCCGTTATATTATGCATATGGCATGGTTTGGGCGTTACGCCAGTTAAACCAATCAGTGTGCCAGGTGACATTGCCTTTAAAAGCAGGCTGCGCTATCTCAAATCCTCAAACCGAAACCCGTGATGGAGAGAGGAAGGTCGCCACGCTTCTCCGAAGACGAAGTTAAATTGCTCGTGCATGAGGTCAAATCCAGACAGGGGAGGATCAAAATCCCATTTAAGAAAATACTCACAGCCAAATAAATGCCTACATTGACTGCAACCATTTACACTTTTTTCTTTATAAAGCGACTTTGAGTATTTAATCAAACGCTATATGAATTACATGTATTATTACATTATTAGTAGCCTACTGATTGCACAAATTACTTACCAGGCAGGCTGCAGATGACATGACTAGCGGTGTCGCAGCTCCGCTGCCAGCTGGTCCCTCATTGCCCCTGCTACTGCTGACACTATATCAGCATTTGGAGTCGGCACCTGCACTTCAGCTTGCCGCCTTCTATAGTCCGGTAATAATCTATCCTCAAACTCCAGCATCATTCCATGGCGTAGGGCAATGTTGTGCAGCACACAACATGCCACAAAGAAAGATGCTACTTTCTGAGGACCATACTGTAAGACCCCACCTGACCTGTCCAAGCAGCGGAACCGCATTTTGAGCACGCCAAATGTTCGCTCAATGACAACTCGTGTGCGTGAGTGTTTTCTATTGAAAGCGAACTCACGCACACTTGTTGGCTTAATGTATGGCACCATGCACCACGTCTTTAATGGATAGCCATTGTCACCCAACAGCCACCCATCCAGAGGGGGGTCCCTCTGGAAGACTGCAGGAATGATCGACTGCTCCATTATAAAAGCGTCGTGGCTACCTCCAGGATGATTTGCGTATACATTCAAGATATAACCCCATGCATCGCAAATCACCTGGACATTGATGGAATGGGTTCCCTTACGATTCACATAGGCACCACTGTTCAGAGCCAGAGCACGAATCAGAACGTGCGTGCAGTCAATGGCACCCAGAACCCTAGGGAACCCATATCTTGCCAAAATATCCCGCTTTACCCTGCGTTGTCTCTCAGGTGTCACAGGGATGCCAGTGATGTACCTACAGGCATGTCGGACTATGCTGGCAGTGACTGCAGTTATAGCCGAGCTTACGGCAGATTGGGTCATGCCTCCAATTGAGCTGAGTGGGTGTTGGAATGATCCACTAGCATAGAAAAGTAGTGCCACAGTAACCCTAACAGCAACAGGCAAGGCATACGGACAGCTGGCAGCGGTGTCTACATCATCTGCAACCAGGTGACATAATTCCGTCACTGCCTGACAGGAGAGGCGCAGTTTTGTCACGCATTCTCGTTCTGTGGGAAATAATACTTGCATTGTATGATTATAATTTTAGAATATTATATATAATATAAATCATTAATATATATTATATATAGTAATTATATATATTATAAAAGCGGAAAAAATGATTGATACAAAATACAAACAATATAGACTTACCTGAAAGGCCCAGGTAGCTGGTGCACTGGCGGTACACGTGTTCTGGGCGTCTTCTATTATTTAACTGGCGATCAAGGCGATTTAGTACTATCTCTGCCATTTTCTCAGGGGTTCAACAGAGGCTAAAGCAACATGGCTTTTTATAGGCGAGTTAATTCGGGAAGTGGAGCCGCATGTGCACGTCTACATGTGTCCAAGTGGACGCGCATTGAAGCCACCTGGGCGCTCTTGCAAAAAGCCCAAATGGGTAGCGGGTGATTTGAGGACCCGCTATTCGCTTTCCCTAACGTGTGTGGTCAAGATAGCAATTGTAGGGAAAGCGCATAAACACGCCCACGGGCACACCTCCAGGCGCAAATAAGGGAGTCAGCATAATGTATAGCGGGTAGTGTGGCCGCAAGATACGGTTTAGGGATAGTGGAAGCTGCTGAATGCGTAATTCACGGGTAGTGGGTGGTGGTAACGGGTAGGGCAGTGTGAAAGATAGAGCTCTCAAAGTCCCTGGAAGTCAAGTTTAAGGTCATCAAATAAAAGTTCATATTTGACTTCCTATAAGCGTTCAATACACATATATTCTCTATTTACAATATTATCAAGCCTAGAGGCCTTTGAAAATTGTAACATTTTGCTTGACCTCGAGTTTGGCCTTTCAGAGTCATCTGAGGTCAACTTTAATACTGCCAAATTATAGGTCATATATGAATTCCTATATGCCAATAATACAAACTTAATCTCTATCTGCAGCCATTTAGCTTTTACAGACCATTTTGCCTATTCTCTGTAAGACCCAATGTTAAAGTACAGCGCTCCCACCAGACCCACTTCCGTTGATTCAATCAAAATGGCACTTGCTCTGTACATAAAATGTACCAAGGAGTTGATTGCCAGATTTAGGAAAAAGTTATCGGACAGTTTTTGAGAAATAATTTTTTGAAATGTCAAGTCCTATCTTTTAACATTGTTAATATTTTCCTTGGCCTCAAGTTTGACCTTTCAAAGTCATCTTAGATCAACTTTAGCATTGCCAAAATTTAGGTCATATATGACTTCCTATATGTTGACAATGGCATTCGCACTGTTCATTGAGGTTACCAAGGAGAGTTGATTTCCTGATTTAGAAAAAAAATTTATCGGACAGTATTTGAGAAATAATTTTTTGAAAGTCCTATCTTTTAACATCGGGGCCAAAATTTCAAGGACCCATAAAATGGACAAAAATGATTCAATCCAAAATTCGAAAAACGTCTGGAGACGCCTGGGTCTAGTTGTATGTTTTGGCAAATTTACTGGAAATTTCATCGGGCCAAAAGAAGATAAAAAATGTCCCAGACAACGGACGCTGGACGATGGATGACGGACACCAAACCACATCAATAGCTTATCGGCCCATAGGGCCAGTAAGCCAATAAAAACATTTATGAATGTCTTCCTAACACTTGCAACTTTCAACCAGGCATTTGTGAATCTAGTTTCTATCTGTGAGTTGCGAAGGCATCTGTGGATCTCAGTCCTATACTTGTGGATATGCATTTTAAGCACAATAAGTTCTGAGGAAAACTTTCACCTGTTTGAACTAAAAACCACTTGAAACACCAGGTCATTTGGTGAACACACACGATTGACCACTGACAACGTCATTCCTGTACTTCAAAATAAGAGCACGCAGTCTTTCTATTAGCTTTTTTTGTGACCACTAGTTCTGTGGCTTGCTTTGTCAGTTGGTTGGTCGATCGACCCTCTAAAATTTCCCCACCTTCTGACGCCAGAGTTCTCGCCCTATAGAGTTGAAATTTGGCTTGTACGTCAAGTGAAGCCAAGTGCTTGTGTTCATGTCAACTGGCTTAAAATGGATGGAGCAATGGGAGTAGCCTTTTGCTAAAAGGCCCAGAACATCTAAGTTGTATTCACAAACTTACACAAGATTTTTTGTAAAGGCTGGTCATGAGCCAAAGAATAGTTGATTAACTATTGGTGCCAACTGGCAGAAGGGGCAGTGGGAGTGATCTACAAGCCACCACTGAAGTTGGGATGTTGTGTAAAACTTGAATAAAAACAGAATACAATGATTTGCAAATCCTTTTCGACCTATATTCAACTGAGTACACTACAAAGACAAGATATTTAATGTTCAAACTGTTAAACTTTATTGTTTTTTAGGGAAATATTCACTCATTTTGAATTTGATGCCTGCAACAAGTTCCAAAAAAGCTGAGACATTTTTCAACAGCGATGGTTTGCCTCGCCCCTTCATACTTTGTCCATGCCCTATTTCATTACTTATGAACCCTTTTGTGGGAGATATGACTACACTTAGCGGAGGATCCTTTTTAGTGCTGAGGGTTAGCCCCGCCCCCTATATGTTCACTGTGCTCTGTTTCATAACTTATGCATTGATCGTCATAGGTATGTGTGGGAGGCATCATTGGACTAAGCAGAATTTTTTTTTTTTCATAAATGATGTTTTGCCCTGACCACACACTTCAGCCACGCTCCTTCTCATTACTTATGAATTGTTTATTGAAGTTGACTATTGTGGGAGGCATCATTGCACTGAGCAGAGAATTCTTTTTTTCATTGGTGTGGGTTATTCCCAGCCCCGATACTTTCACTATGCCCCCTTTCAAAACTCATAGAACATTTCTTGTAGATACTTGTGGGAGGCTCTAACTGCAAAGGTGGGGAGTAATAACACCAACCAGGAGCAAGCCATGGGCAAGCTGGGATATCGTTCTATATATGGCAGCAGAGAAAGGCTCTGTGATCTTTTCATGGAAAATGAGCTCATGATTGGGAGAAGCCTATTGCCACACAAAACCATTCACAAGCTCATCTGGGTGTCGCCAAATGGAAGGGATGAAAATCAGATTGACTATGTGCTGGTAAATCAAAAGTGGCACAGATCACTCTTTGATATGATAGCTACCAGGGGGGCTAATGTAGGTAGTGACCACTTTCTTATATAGGCAATATTAAATCTTAAGTTACAAAATAATGGTTAAGTAGCTCATTAATGCTACTTAAGCTGAACCTTGAGCTGACAGCTGATATACTGCTCTTCTACCCTTGTTTGTTGACATCTGGGAGAAAGAAGAACTGCCAAGAGATTGGAAACAAGCAACCAATGCGTCTCATTCATGAAACGTTAGTAAATTTGTGCATAGATTTGCACATAAAAGCCTACGCTACTAAAAACCTACCCAGGATTCATGAACACCGCGGGAAACTCAGATCTGATCATAAACACATGTGTATGATCATGAATGCCAATCCATTGTAAAGTGACAGCATGCTCCCAGTAATCAGATATTAGCATTAAACCCCGTCCATGAATTGCCAATAACCACCATAGAAGGAGGTGTAGATGCATCCAGTCGACCTGTCAGTCATGGCGCAAACAAAGAAAGAGAGAGAGAAAGAAAAAAGAATTATTCCAAAGTGGAGATAGAAATAATTTTGGGTGAAATGGAGTTAAGAAAAAACATTTTATTTTCATCTGTTAGCAGTGGTGTGACGGACAGGCAAAGCGAAGGCCTGAAGGGAGGTGACCGATGCCGTTAATGTTGTCTCAGTAGTCCAAAGAACCATGTCCAAGGTGAAGAGTAAATGGTTTGACATGAAACTGGAGGCAAAGAAATGCATAAGCGCACACACACACAAAAAAAAAATACATCAGCTGCAGGTGGAGGAGGCTCACAGTCACAACTCGCTCCATGAATAACAAAACGTCACAAGTGACATTCCTGATGAAACCTGTTTTTCTTCACCACGAAGTACTACAGCGCCTGTAGTACTTTGTGGTGCAGAAAAACAGGTTTCATCAGGAATGTCACTTGCAACCTTTTCTTATTCATGGGGCGAACTATCAACTGCAGACGAGCGCATCGCTGGCATAATTGGGGAGACCTCTCTGTCAGGAATTATACCTGACGGAGACAGCGACATGCCTCCACTTTTATTTTTTTATTATCATCATTCAACATGTAGAAAGAACGTGTAATCTATTGAGTCAATTCACATAGATAATTCACAATCATGAACCTAATCTGGATCTTAAACCTGCCAATTGCCAACTAATTTAACTAAATGTGTTAGCCTATATTTTTAACCGTCATGTTTAGGCTATATCACGTGTTTCAAAGGCATCTGCGTATTGTGTACATAACAGAGTGCAATATGAATTAAAATTGTAATTTCCAATAGTAACAAGCATTATTTATGTGCATTCTTAAATTTACACAAGCACTACGCGTGGTCAGCAGCATGTGTAGATTTTGTTAGTAGCTACGAAAATATTGATGAATGCAGAGATGCACGTAAATTTCCGTCTGCAGACAGTTTACACACAAATTTGTTCTGCTCACATTTCATGAATGAGACCCATTGTCAAGATCCTCTAGAAAGGAGACCAGGCAGACTTCAAGTTCTGGGAAGGTGTTGCACTTTTTTCAATACTAAGCAAAGTGTTCTGCAAAATGATTATGATGAGAATAAATTAACTCATTCCCTACGGAATACTTTTATATAAAATTGTCGCGTTTGTACGGAATACTTTTCCCTAAAATTACACAATATAAAGTATTGAAGTACAGGTGGCCCATCCAAGTGTTCAACCAAAAAACACAGTCCCAACAGTCAAACACGGTGGCGGGAGTATCATGCTCTGGGGTTGCTTTTCAGCAAATGGGCCCGGAAACCTTGTTAAAGTGAATGGCATTATGAAACATGACCAGTATATCCAGATCCTCAGTGAAAACGTCAAGCAATCCACCGAAAAACTTGGTCTTGGGCAGGAATGGATCTTCCAACAGGATAATGATCCTAAACACACGGCCAAATCCGTCAAGAAACGGCAAATGGACAACAAAGTGAACGTTTTGGAGTGGCCAAGCCAGAGCTCCGACCTCAGTGCTATCCGGAATCTGTGGAGGGAACTAAAGACCAAGGTCATGTCAAGAAAAACCTTAAACTTTAAGGATCTGGAGAAGTTTGCCAAAAAGGAGTGGGCCAAAATCCCCATGGAAACATGTAGAAACCTTGTGATCAACCACAGGACGCGTTTGGAAGCTGTAATTGTGAATAAAGGCTTTGCCATCAATTACTGAGAAAAGGGTATGAATAATTCTTGACATGGCATTTTTTGTAAATCTGTCGAATAAAATACCAAAAAGTATTGTATTTCTCGAAAAATTGTTTACTGTATTTCTTACAGCCATATGTCAACTTACTGTGTCATTTCTGCAAGAATACATTTGATTTGATTTGTCAAAAAATATCTCGAAAAAAAACAAAAATGGGTAGGTGTATGAATAATTTTGGGCATGACTGTACATGCACACAAATGAAGTTTTGATGTAACAAGTGGCGTATAATGTTAAAAATGAACATGCGTAATGCCATTGCGCACGCAGCAGAACGTCTGAAAAAAATCTCCGAAACGGACGCAAATAAAGACCACTAAAACAGATAAGAAATCATAAAAATAAGAATGAAAACATAAAATCAAATCATAACATTACATGAGTGAGGTCATGTAACATTACATGACATTGTACCTCATGTAATGTCATATTATTTCATTTTATGTTTTCATTCTTATTTTTCTGATATAATTCTGCGTATAATTATGCAGTTTACATTGTTACTCTTAGTTACTCTTGTTACTCTTACATTGTTACTCTTACCCTAAGAGTAACAGCTGATATGATGCTTGCTGCACTGCATGGCGGCAGTGGGCTTATTTTATTTAGTGTTTTTTTTAATTATTTTTTGGTGGTGGTGGTTGGGGGGTGGGTGGTGTACAAGTACTCAGTGGACTGGTTGGTGACTGCAACGTGAAAGGGTGGGGAAGTGGGGATGTCCGAAATCAGAACAGGTTGATGAGCTCCTGTCTGACCTGGAGACCGGCTTGGTGGAGTGCTGCTCGGGGTTCATGGTGGTGGTGGTGGTGGTGGTGGTGGGTCATCATTGTTCTCCAGGAAATATTCGGGAAAAAATTAGGGAAATACGGTAAAATATTTCAACACATGGAACCATAGAGGAGAGATGTAAGTTTTCCCTCATTTTAAATGCTTAATGGGTAGTAGGGGTGCATGAAAGAAAGGGGGGGGGGATAAAATAAGGACGAACCGTATGCACCGCATTAATATCTCCTTGCTTAGTGTCACATGGATTTGCCTGACGCGGCTGTATCTGCAGTGTTTCGTCGCTATGAAGGGTGTTAAGACTGCTCCAGACCCTTCTTTCAAATTCTTCTTAACAAAACATCATCTTAGGCTAAGAAGGAATCTGGGAAACGCATTTGCTTCTTACAGGAGCCTTAAGAGGGATCTAAAGAAGCTCTTAGCGCTAAGATCTTCTTAAATGAATCTGGGAAACTCGGCCATTAACTGTTTGCTTCTTGTTTTTGGCCCTTATGGGAGTCATCACTAAACTCAACAGTGTTAATTTTTTTATGGGTGATGGTTTGCCCAGCCCCCTTTACTTTATTAATGCTCCTTTGCATACCTTATGAATCGTTTGTTGATGACTCTTGCAGGAGGCATGCTTGGACTCAGCGGAGCTTCCGTTTTCAGTAGTATTGGCTAGCCCCGCTCTCTATACATTAGCCACGCCATCACTCTGAACCCATGAATGGATGCATGTGTGTACGTGATCACTGCTATAGTGAATTCAAGTTTGTTTTAAATAATCTGTGATAAGTCACAAATTCCATGATTTTATAATGTTAATGTGACACAGTAAGTACTAGTGCATGTTATTTGTTTTATGTACATTATCTAGCACACACTTAAGTACACATTTCTGTTCGAGTATGAAAGGCAGGAATTTGCTTGTGTGCAACTTTCAGGTTCCTGAAGTGGAGGGCTTGCCCTGTATCTTCAGTTGGCAGCGATCTAGCCTCTGAGGGCCAGAATACTCATCCTTTACATTTTTCATTTATTCTTTCAGGTGGATAAAAGTCACAAAGCACTTTACATGTCATTAGTAGTTTACTAATATATGTGATATCTCTGTGTTAAATGCTTCGTATTCCATTTGGTTACATTGCTTCAGTTAGTCTAATTACTGGCTATAAGATCTGACAAGTGACGGCACTCAAGGTTTTTGATAGTACGTGAGGTGCTTTGTGACTTTTTAAAATGCAATTCCACAAACATAGAATTGAGATCTACTTAGGACTTTTTGATTCACAAGTAAAAACTGAATTCACAAATGCCTGTTGCAAATGTTAGGAAGATAATCCCATATTCTAATCATTAATTTGTTAACTAATTTAATTTATTCTCAGATAAATTTTAGTAGTGGAATTTGTTGTGAATTCACAGACTGACTTTACGTTTGCAAAATATTTTTGTGAGTTTACAAATTTTTTTTGCATTTATGGAAAGTGTTTTATATTCTCAGATAACACATTTACAACCAGATCATCAATCTTTTCACACATTCAGTATTGTGACAATCTGTCCCCATATAAATGAAACTTTTTTTTTTTTCCAAATTATGTTTACTATTTAATTGCTGCAACAGTGCATTAAGAAGGAGACTGAGTGTTTAACTGCCGAAGGATTTTTCTAATCATAGGAAAACTTGTTTATCAAGGAAAATGATTGAAAACAGGTCAAGACTACTTTGATAAAAGGGATTTTTATGTGCCTCCTCAAATTTCGGCCGACCAGTCATCTCTGAAGTGATTGAAGTTGACTGAAGGATATGGTGCTACCTGCGTTAATTTTAGCTCCAACCTGACACGGAAAAAAGCAGCTGAGTGATACCTATTATTGATGTGAGAAAGACCAATTTCACCATGGAAATCAGAGGGAATTGATATAAAATGTCTTCCTGGGAAAATGTTATTTGCAGCAAGAGATTTCAAATGAGCAAAGTAAATGTAAAACAAGGTCTGGCTTTTTTTTTTTTTGGATGATGATGGTGACAGTGATAATGAGAATGATGATAGTAATGCTGATCAATATTTCTTGCAGTTGTAGCAGTGTCTGTATATCATGTGGTTTTGTCAAAATCACTTATCATCAAAATGCAAAAGTTTAAAACTTGTTTTGAAACAACTATTGTTCCATCATTAGCTCTTGTAAAGAGGTGTAAAATTGCTCAAACAATGAATGCAGCATTTCAAATGTTGAGTGAACCAAGCATTCATTTTAAAAAGCACTCACTGAAGAACCATTGACAGGCTTTGCACTTGTTACAGTTTTCCATCATGGTTCTGTCCTGCGTCAAGATATTCATTATCCTGGGTGCCATTTAGCTCCAGCAGCAATAGCGTACAAGCAACAGTGGATAAACACCCTTAACAACAGGCAGAAAAAATCAAATGCGTTCATGTCCTTTGACAAGGATGTAGATGCATGCATCACTGGGGCATGGGTATTACTTATTGTAATGTATTAATATTCAAAACCATTGCCAGTTGTTCACAAGCAGTGGAATTAATGTGTTGCATTAGCTATTAGGTGAGATGCAAATGAAGCAAATTCAAAACTTGATTATTTTTCAAATGTGTGTAATGCTTTTTCTCAGTGGGCAAGAAATAATTGAAAATCAAAACAGATAATTTAAGCTATGTTGTAAAATGCCAATGTTCTTTTTCCAATTTATTTATTTTTTCTCTGGCATATTTACTAATAGAGTATATGTTCAGACTTTGCTTGAGCTGTTGAAGTCTATTACTGCACATGGTTCTGCACGGATTAATTTGTGTTTGCACATCATTGAGCAAATTTTTTATGCACAAGCAAGCTCACAGCTGCCCAACACAATGTTCACCATCAGTTTGCATAAACAATGGGTCAGACACGCAAACCACACCTCTCCTGTAATGAGATCAGGTTGTCATACGGTGGTACCATATGGTACTTTCCTTTTAATCCAGGCAAACTTGAATGCATTAAAGCGAAATAAAATTTTTTTTCTGACTGCTGCCGATAATGCCAATTGCCTCATTTAATACTCCGAAACCCATACACCAACTGTTGCACGGTCTCAAGTCTATTAAAAATGTATAAGATTAAGAACTGTAAAGCATGCTGAATATCCAACAGCAGTCCATAAGCTGTTATGTCTACTCACAGATGGTGTTAATGGTGTAATATTTTGTGCACTGTTGATCATTCCAACAAATAAAGTGGTGAAGATACTCAAATGTGAGTGTTCTTAGACCTCTGTCGACAAGAACTTTTATGTCACGGGAACATTTCAGATAAGTGGTACAGCTTCAATTGCACACCTTTCACGGACACTCTTATCTTGCAGATAAATATTCTGTTAATTCAGAGACAATGCCTTTTTCTTACTCAAATCTGGGACAAACAGTGCTATTCCTCCATTTTACCCTCACCAATTACAGACTTGCTTCAAATATTGACAAAACTCTCCAAGAGCTAAATAACTGAAGAGACTTGATATAATTAAGTGGAGGTGTTTGTGCCACTAGGGCAGATCCAAGTTATTTAGTTGCTTCCCTGACAAGTCCAGTTGTAAATTTTGACTTTTGGTGCCATGATTAGAAAAACAACTACTATTGATGGAGACCAACAGTTCTTCAAAAGCCATGTAAAATATTAGGTAAGGTTACTCAGAAATAAGCATACATTGTGGGAGTGACTAATTAATATGATAAGAATAGGCACCTATACTCTGTGCAGCTGTTTACAAGATTAATTGATGTGGATTTTCATCTAGTCAATCAGACCAGTTCATCAGCCCAGTTCATCAGCCTTCATCTTAGGCCCCAATTACGTTATCACAACATCTTGATTCCTCACTGTTCTGCATGCAATTATTATGGAGAATCTCGTTTGAAATTCTGGAGGTGCACTGCATTTTCCCTCTGCTTTAAGCATATTCCTCATCTGCAGTGTACAATCAGCTGTAAAAGCCACTGGGTATAGTTCCCTTGTAGGGAGGGATATGTAGGCACACGTATATAGTATATCTCTCCCTATAAGGGTGTGTGATATATGCACACAGTCAGGTGCAGAATTATCAGAAAACACAATAAAAAGTAAAAATACAGGTTAGATAAATAAAAACATTTTTAATGACGCTTAAGTTGGGACATATGGCAAAAGTACATCCATGTACTACAGCAATGAGTTTTTCCTCTAAGCACTAGTTAGGAGAGAGAGCACATTTTCGGGATTCTAGACCACTCCACTTTGCAGAGATTTTCAAGGTCACTGATATCGTTGGAATTGCCCTCCTTAGTTGTTTTCACTGAACCATTTCTATTTTGATTTTGATGTGATTTTTTAAGGCATTGTCCCGCTGGGAAATCCATCCATGACCAAGTCCACGTATGTATGGTTTTGTGCTGCCCTCGTGCCCCTGGACCACTGGCAAGACAACATGCCCAAAGTATCAATGACCTGCCTCCATATTTGACTGAACCTAATATATTAATATTCATATTAATATATTTACTTGGGAGGCACATAATTCAGTTTGTCCGCACCTTTTCATGAAAATAAAAATGGTTTGCACTCCAGTTTACTCGTGGTTCTTGCGTGGAATACATGACTTGTTTGAGCGCGTATCATCAGATATAGTGCATGTCAAAAAAATCAGGCCCCTCCTGTTTTACATTTTTTGATTATACTACAGTTCCTTTCAAGCGTTCTGATTGGACAAAGAAGCTTTGTTGTGACAATATTTAGTCGAACGTCACTTTGACAGGTAACCTTATGTATCACTGCACTTGTCTGCGTTTTCTACATAAATTTCCAACTAATTAGAGCACAGTTCACTCCTTATATTGACAGCCATCATTAGTTAACTTCAGGACAGTTGACAACGTCAGCAGTGGACATGGCAAACAGTAAAATTAGCAGACAAGAATCAGATCATAATACAACAGAGGCAAAACCTGTCCCTGTCACCAAATTTCTACTTCTCTGGTTGCAACTTTAATCCCTTTGCGCAGAATACAAAATTATGCCAGCAGCCATACCACTATTCGATCTGCTCCAGCTGTGTGGCTGAAGCTAAGCAGGTGTGGGCTTGGTTAGTACTTGGATGGGAGACCACCTGGGAAAACCAAGTGGCTGCTGGAAGAGGTGTTGGTGGGCCAGTAGGTTGCGATCTTCCCTCTGGTGGAATGATCCCCAATGCCCCTGTACAGTGACAGGGATACTGTACTGAAGGAGACGCTGTCTTTCCGATGAGACGTTAAACTGAGGACCTGACTCACTGTGGTCACTAAAGATCCTATGATCGATAAGAGTGGGGGGTTCCCCAGTGTCATGGCTAAAGTCCCAACCTGGCTCTTTCGACCTGCCACCTAATCATCCCCTGATCTAATTGGCTGTGCAAATTGTCCTCTCCCTCCCCACCTCAACCCCCAGGGCTCCCTTGAAAAAGAGATTTCAATCTCAACGGGACTTCCCTGGTTAAATAAGGGTTAAATAAAAATAAAATAAATGTCAATTTTTCCTGTTTTGCATGAGCCTATTCAAGCTTTATAACTCAGTATTTGCGTTACAGATACTTTTGAAAATTATTCCAGTGAAGCTAGACATTTGGAAATTCAATTACAGAATTGTTGAGGAATTAAATTTCGGAATTTACGGACGCTGGCGTCTATATCTGCGCAAAGGGGTTAATGAGAATGGACAAATCAATGAGACAGCCAGGACGCGAGTAACTGATGGACTGTTAGCCGTGCGCTCTATCCAGTTTGTTTACTTTGGGAAGTATTATTATTACTGTTGTTGTTGTTGTGTTTTTGTTTTTATTACTGAGGCCTGAGCAAAGAATTTTGCGAAGGCTCTATTCTGATGCAAGGAATAATTTTTCCTCCATATTAATGACATTTTTGAGGGCCTCAAGGCGCTTGAAAACTCACAAGGATTTGTACACGCATTGTACACTTTACTGTATCCGCAGTAATTCTTTTCCCTTGACATTAATTATCTTCTTCACATTTTAAAACAACATATAGCATTGTAACAATGATTCTGTATTATCAGTAGTACATTTGTATTTACCCATTGCAGTTACATTTGTTTTTAATCTGAGTGGAATATTGTGCCTTAGGCAGTACTTTGGGACTGAGAAAAAAAAAAAACGACTTGCCAGTTTTTTCTGCTGAAATTAATACAGTTGCCTTCTAAAACTACATTGTTTATTTTGCTTAATGAACACGTTTGTCTTGTTTAAGCCTCTTTCAAAAGGTGTTTTGTTTTTTAAGTAGCATGTCTAAGCAGTTTCAACTTGGGGCCTTGCAAGGCCTAAAATGTTTTTTTTTTTTTTTTTTTAGGTGAGAATAGATTAAAAATATATCTTGTTTATAGATTAAAGTGGAACAGTCATCTTAGAATAATATACTGAGTATTTTATTCACCATTGTGCTTGTCAGTACTTTGGAAATAGCTGGGGTCAAAGAAAATGAAGCCTTTTTGTGACATTGCACAACATCTGATTTTTGGTATTATTTTTGTTTTATATGATAACCAACATGCCATGTATATCCAGTAAAGACATATCAATATAAGTATAGACAAACAGTACTCTGTCCAAAAACTGGTCTTTGAATTTAACATCAATTTTGACAAAAAAATGTGCTACTTTCCTGACATGTCAGGAAGCTAAATGTGACATAAATAGTTTTTTCTGTTTAAAAAAATCAATCAGGATTTCAGCTGTGAAAATGATTAAAAATGTGGAACCACTCTGAATTCAGGTGTAAAGAGCCCAAGTCACATGATATCTCATCAGGGCTCAGGCTACCTGTAGCTTACTGATTCACAACGAAGTTATCATGGGTACCCACAAGAATTTTTGGCAAAGTCTGAGTAAACAATTCAGATACAATCTCCCCTGCATAATATCACATGACCATGCAGCACATGTATTTCATACAGAGCTGCAGGAAGTGCTACGCTTCCTTATCAGCCATAAACCTGTTGAACAAGTTTTATTATGAGCATTTGCTGAGGCAAGTTCAGACAGCGCAGAGACGGAAAACAGCTGTGAAATGAGCATCTTCAAAAACCAAACATATTGAGATTGATTCTGTCATACCATTAAGGAAAAATGATTGGACATGAAATGATGAAAATTCAGATGCCACGGGTATGGAGTGTCTGCAGAAAGACCAGCAGCTGTTAGCTGTGCGGCATCCATGTTTTTTAGGTGCCGAAGTATCACATGATTTATCATCCTCACAAGTGCAGGGAATTGTGACCATTGCATCTTGGTCTTTGGGTTTGTTTCCCTCAAAGATGTTGGAGATAATTGTGCATTTGCAAAACAGACTGAAATTTGAGCCAGCTCACCTCGGATTCAATCGTTAAATGTGTGCTGTTCAATCCTTCTGTTGGGGATTGTGACTGAATAAATGCTCAAGTGTGGCCCCAGCTGAAGTTACTCAATAAACCAATTAACTAAGTTTATTTGATAATTAGCTTTAGATTTTACGTGTATAATCATGTTAAATTAGACTAGATACATTCAGACTTGATTTCTGCCTGCCCTGTTGAATCTATACACCATTTTAATAAAGCCTTTTCAGCAATTTAAAGCAGTTCCAGAAATTTAAAAGTCTAGATCAGTGCTTCCCAAACCTCTCCTGGAGGCCCACCTGTCCTGCATGTTTTAGGTTTCCTGCTGCTCCAGCACGGATTCAAATGATCAGGTTGTGATCAAACAGCTTTAGGGGGTGATAAACAAGCTGATCATTTGAATCACCGGTGCTGGAGCAGGGAGAAATGTAAAAAACATGCAGGACAGGTGGGCCTCCAGGAGAGGTTTGGGAAACACTGGTCTAGATGAGCAAACATTCTATCCTATGATGAAAAGAAATTCCAGAAGAGATGAGACAGAAAGTTATTGAAATATATCAGTCTGGACTCGGGGCCAATTCACAAAGCAATTTCAAAAGCTCTGGGACACCAGCAAACTGCAGTCATTATCTTCAAGTTGAGAAAACCAAACATATGTGATTCTTCCTTGTTTGGACCGGCCGATTGAAGTTCCTCCCAGAGTCTATTGGTGACTCATCAGGCTAGTTACAAAAAAACCAAGATGAACATCTAAGGAACTGCAGGCTTGCCTTAGATAAAGTCAGCATTCATAATTCCACTGTGTAAAAACTGGGCAAAAATTTAATGGTATTGCATTCTACATTCTAACATTAATTATGAATGTATTTTCCATAACAGTATCAGTGGTAAATTTGAATTGCCAAAACCTCTGTTAGTCAAGAAAAATATAAAGGCTTGTCTCACATTTGACAAAAAAATATGACAACCCCCCCCCAAAACTTCTTTGGAGGACTTGGGTCCTATAAAATTTTGCATAATACTAACACAGCATAACTCTGTAAGAACATCACAATAACAGCCAAACATTGTTGTTGTGTGATTGTGTGGGCATGCTTTGCTGCTTCAGGGCCTGGGTGACTTGCCATAATTGATGAAATCATGAGTTCTGCTCTCTGTCAAAAAATCCTCAGAGAATCAAACCCAGGAGAGAAAGTCTGCCTTTGAATGGCCCAGAGAGGACAAACAAAGCTTTTTGGAGTGACCCAGTCAAAGTCCTTGAACCCCTTTTTAGAAGCTGTGGCAGAACCTTAAATGACTACGTCTTAGATTTAAAATGGGGCGGGGCTCCACAGCAATGTGAAAGACTGGTATTCAGTTTTCAGAAGTATTTGATGGCAGTTATAGCTGCTAAAGATGCAACAACCAGTTTAAAAAGAATTACTTTTTTATCATGGGTGATTCATGTGTTGGATAGCCTTCCTTCAATAAATGAAATGGTCACTTTGAAACTGTTTTCCCTCATGGTCTCCCTATCTTATGTTCCATTATGCATGAAGATCTAAAACCATTTAATGCAAAAAAAATCAGGATGAGGGCAAATACTGCGTTACACTGAAAATCTCTTTACAATCTAAGGTTGACTGTACAATGTACAAAGTGAGTTTCGTTAGTTAGGAAGTTAGTGAGCTTCGATGGTGGTGCTTGGGATTTTGGTCAGGGATTACCAGTTAGCATGCAGCATGGCCGAAGCCAAAGTTCTAATATTGGATTTCTAGGGAAGATCACTCACTACACTGTGGTAAGAAAAGGCTTGGCGGAGAGAGAACTCTCACAGGGACAGCATACAGATTCTGATAGTTATATGCAGTCAGCCTAGAATCTCCTACTGAAGTCATAATATACAGGAGGCACTGCTGGCTGGGAAATATAGAGATATGAGGTCACACATTTTTTTTTATGTTTGTGGCTAGGCTTGGTATCATCCTGAGGGCAGCTCAAACTGCAGTAAAACACAGCTGGATTTAATGCACAAATTTAGCAGGTTGGCCTCCTGATTTACTGAACATGACAGAATATCTACCATCTAAGGATGTGAATCGCTTGCAGCTTAGAGTAGCCATTGATAAAATAACAACATTTACAGAAATATTAAAACAAAACAAAACAAAACAAAAAAAGACTGAAAAAATATATGAATAATTTAATGTGTGTTATGAGGTATTTACATTATCTTGCACTCATTTTCATCTTAATATAGCCAACGCATTTGCCAAAATGGGGCTGCTTCCAGGCCATGACAATTGTATCAACAGTATGCATAGTTTTCCCTCTTGCTGAACATACATACGGACTTGAGCATTTTGGTTTACCATAACACGTTAGCACAGTCAATCAGCTGGCTCTTTCTAAACAACTTCAAGCTGGTTATAACAACAGTGTCACTATTGAGGACAGATAACACTTGATGTGGTGTAACGAGTCATTCATGTATAAAGCATTAAACAATACAGTGGTGCATTGAGGTACATGCAATTTCCTAAATCTACCATGAAAATGCACTGATGTTTTCTTTGGGTACTAATAATTACCTGTTTCAATCAGAACTATAGCTGAATTATGTATTGCAGGCTTGGGGTACAATCTTATGTACCTGAGGTACCACTGCTGTGAAAAACATAAGTAGCTTTTTATATATCATTTGTATCTTACTCTCTGAGAGTGCAGTTTTTGCCATGGCTAATTACTGTTGCTGTACTCAAAAACTATTCTGGGTAAATTAGCAGCAATGTAATGACCAATAATTAGCATGCAAGTGGAAATTGTAAATTAATATGAAAAGCCTCTACATCGATTTGTTCTAGGAAATCAAAATCCACTGAAGCGGTCAAAGCCAAACATTGTTTCCGTCTGCTAAACAACATGTATTCATTAAAGAAGCACCCACTGGAGTGGAAAATTCAAAAGAAATTATACACTTCTAAAAAAAAACTATTCAAAAATAAAATGTATCCAAAAACTTCTTGTGAACACCCGACTGTTTCATGAAGGTAGCCTAAAACACGAAGGAGCAGTATACTTTGGAGGGCTGAGATTGTACATTTTGGCGAGGAAACTAAGCATGCAACATCCAAGGTTCAGGCTTTCCAGCTGAGGTCCTTTGCTACAGTATTCACTGATCAGCCACAACATTAAACCACCTGACTACTTGTTGTGTACGTCCCCCTCATGCTGCCAAAATAGCTCTGTCAAACTGACATTCTCCTGAATTTTCAGACCCAGGGTTTCCAAGCAGAACATTTCCCAAGGCATCACTCTCCCTCCACCTGCTGGTCTTCTGCCCAGAGTGCATTCTGGTGCTATTTCTCTCCCAGATAAATGGGGCACAGGTATCAAGCCAATGTACATGAAATAAAAGAGAATGGGACCCACAAGGCTCAGCAAACTTCTTTAATTGCTATTAGGTCCAGTTCCGATGCTCACATGCCCATTACAGGCAGTCTTGGCGGTGGACAGGGGTGTAAAGTCCAAGTTCAGAGAGTAAAAATCCTCCCCAGAACTTTGTTCCAACCACCTGGATTTACTTCAGACGGGAGATAGAGCTAATATGAGTGATCAGCTCATTCTGTGGCAGGGAGGAAAAACTTGGCAGGACTTTTACTTTCTGACCCCTGGATTTTACACCTTTGGCGGTGGATTGGGATTTGAATGGTCACTTCGACTGTCTGCAGCCACAAAGCACTATACGCAAAAGGCTGCCATGCACTGTGCGGTGTCACAAATTCCTCACTGAAATACCGTTAAAATTTTGTGGGATTTGTGCCACAGTAGCCCTTTGGTCTGTTCGTACCAGAGGAGATGGTCTTTGTTGCCCATGCATATCCACGAGCCTTGGGCAACCAGCACCCTGTCACCAGTTCATGTTTCGTCCCTAGCACTGTCGCGAGGTGCTCATCATTATTGACTGGGAGCACCCCAGATGCCTTGCCATTTTGGAGAAGCTTTTATACACACACATATATATATATATATATATATATATATAAATATATATATATATATATAAAATGCCTGGCTATAATGATTAGTCATACCTGAGCTAGTTGTCATAGTAGCTCACGTCCCTGTGGAGGAAATAAAGCAATTTCCGAGTCCAAGGTGAGCAGGTTGATCAGAGTTGGCTTTATTCAGCTGAAGAGAATACACCCAAATGACATTTTAGTTATGCTATCACTCTGTACCTGAGTCAGACATCACACTTTTTATATATTCTGATTCAACTGTCCCATCATACTTTTTTCCCAAATAAAGAAGAATCTGTAGGCTCCTCAGCCTCATTATGTACATCCATTAAATGCATGGAATATAATTTCATTTGGAAAAGAACAGAGAGGACACGTCCGATGCTTGAACATTATGCCCGGTACTTGAACCCACTTTCATAAAATGGGTTTGTAAGTCTTCACAGGCAAAAAGGAGAGTTCCTGCAATAAATTTTTCTTGTTATTAAAGGGTTCACATGACATAGCTGAAGTCAAAAATTTATGATGCTTCCTGCGAACACAGAGATGAACAAGATTAGAGTGACAATTTTTCTCTCACTTCCCATTTCCTCCCTCATCAAACACATGGACATTGAGAGCCGACTGTTCAATTGCAGTCTAAGGTCTATCTGCAGACCTTGTCATGCACCGTTCTAATAAGATTGTAAGGGTTGTGCTCTGAGCACTCGTGATGTCCACGGAGGACAGGACGTATGTAGCACTGGACTCAAGGTGCGAAGATGGACTTGGTTGTATTTATTATGCCCTCCGCACAGCAAGAAGGCAAGGCAGGATACAATACAAAAGGAACAAGGAATGGTGGTTCCTGGATAATACGATTAGTAATACAAACACTGGACTTTAAGTGCAGTACAATGTATTACAAAGAGAAAAGAACAAGGAATCGAGGTTTCTGGATAATAATAAAGTGCTGAAATTAACAATAAACAGCAATAAGTTCAAGTGTGTGTGTGTATATATATATATATATATATATATATAATATATCATATATATATATATATATATACAAACATCAGTGGTGGCTGGTGAACTGGCGATAGGGGAGGCTCAAAACAATCTGTTAAAATTAATGATTGCTCATGACCTGTTTTCAATAATTCATTTAAATTACCATTACAGAAACTCTGATAACTCTAAACATTATCAGATGTGGCCAGTTTTCATTTATAACCAAGGGCATAGGTTTAATGTGAGAATTGGTAGGGACACGTATGTGATGCAAGCGCGCGTAGAGTGAAAATTTTTCTAAATCTGAACGCAGATACTGCCTTTACTCTATACAGAGACTATCCGAGTGAGTGTTTCTCCGTTTTTTTAAATTATGCTACACAAGTTGCCTGCAAAATTTTCATACAAAGATGCCACATACATAAACTTGTCACAACCTTAACTGACAGCTGCGAACCATCTCAGCGCACTCATGAAACCTGCTCAGATCTTGTAACTTCGACACTGATACCAAGTGATTGGATATATAATTACGTTAGCAAGCTAGCTCGCAATCCTTTCTATTAAGCATCTTAATTTGCGGTAATGCAATTGCAGCCGCCATAAACACCTCAAAATGGACCACCGACAATGAATTGGACAAGCTGCAAACCGAGTATTAATCGGACTGGATCATGTTAGATTTACGATTACGTGTTTCTTTCATTTCCCCCACTGAGCCAAAGTTGGTTGGGACATTTTGACTTTCAAAGGTTATATTTGCTGAACATCATGAGACTAACTTTAATGCTTTCCCTATAATTACACAGAGCAAGTCATAATTATGACCTCACTTGAAGCCCTGATACACCTGTATCCTCAACAGCTTGCTCTGTTTCTCTAGCTTGCTGCTGTGGTTCTTGCATATAAAATAATTAATTAATAATGGCACCTTCACGGGATTTCTCCACTGAAATTCACCTCATAATTTGACATATCCAACTGGCTTATATTTACTACTGCTAGCAACCCAATTACTAACCAACATGTGACAGAAACCAGGTTTAGTTCGCTAGTTGAAACTAGCGAACATGTTTAATTAACATTCGTTGACATTATTTTCCGGTTAAAACTGACTTAAGGTAGCTAGCAAGTTTTCACTTTAAGTAACTATCTGTTTCTGACTAGTTAGATCACTTATTCAACCAACATTACACTTGGCATTCAGTTTGGCGAAACATTAGCAGCATGACTTAACATGGAGCGACTTTTTTTTTTCCTCACGCTCTCAGACAATGAAATTTCCACAAAAGTGATACGTACCTGAGGTAATATCAATGTATGTCATGAGTTGGGCCATGGGAAAAGTGCTATAGTTACGTGATGAAGAAAATCTGGAACAAATACCAAATTACGGTTCTCTTCAACGGGTAAGCCACTGCAAACACATGTAATCAAAGCTGGCGATCCAGTTGCAGGCCTCAAGCGCCGCTTTGGACAAAAATTAATATTCATGACCTGAATAGCATAGTCAGTTTTCTCTGGACTTTTAGCCTTCAGATAGCCCCGCCCTTTCAACCAATCAAATGCTACAATGCATAAATAAGTTGTCTTGGAGACGTAGCCTCCACAATTGGGTGTTATATGGGTTGTCTGTAAAGATGATAAGAACGAGTTCGCTGAAATATTGGTAGGTACAATCTAGCTTCCCAAAAAATTGGTAGGGACATGTCCCGACCTTCCATATACAAACCTACGCCCTTGTTTATAACGCATACCGATTACGACTCCTTCTTTATTCAGGGATTGGAAGCCATGCATGTGTTTCATTATCGTTTAAATGAAATAAGATCATTTGAAACGTCTTTATGCAATTCCATTGCTTCCAACCCCTCCAATGCACAAGGACTTCAATTTCGTGCAAGAATCTCTTACATACGCGTTGATTGAATAATTGCTGACTACAGCAGAGGAACGTAAATATGCCAGTTAAACTCACACCAAATGCGTGAGTCTACAGGCATGCATTTTAAATGAAACTGGCCACACCTGATAATGTTGAGAGTTTTCGGAGATCTGTAATGGTAATTTAAATGAATGATTGAAAACAGGTCACGACTAATCATTAATTTTAAGGGATTGTTTTGAGCCTCCCTTATCACCAGCTCACCAGCCGCCACTGATATACACACCTGCCAATGCGGGAGAAAAGTCTATACAAGACTAGAGAGTAAACACAGCCTTGTTAGGCTTAGGAGACTTTGCAACGACTAAGTGCGAAGCTCGGTCTCAATGGAGGAGACCGCACTTGGGCAAAGTATATTTTAGCGGAGAGCAGAATTCTTGAAGTGTCTAAACACAAATTTTAATTTAATAATAATCCAGTGCGACGCATTTTTAAACCAGTGAGTCTTCAAATAGGCTTCAATAGCAGGGGGCAAACATTTTTACTTGGGGAACCTTCTGATTTTGAATTTGACCTTTGGAAACCTCACCTTTAAAAAAATGCTTAATAACCTAAACCTCTTGCAGTTTACATCTCCCGATTAGCCACAGTTGCTCAGACTAATTGGTAAAAACCGAGACAGTCTAATTTACTTTTGATAGCATTGTTCTTGTTACAATACAGTGAATACTTGATAATTTTGTTTATTGTTTTGGCAACCGCTCACTACCAAAGCTCATTAAATGGCTGTGCTGAACCTGAGTTAGCTCGTGCTGCTGGCTTTCTTGGGAGTGGGGGGCACTTATCATGTTGTGTCTTGGATTCCCCTAGACCTGGGGCATGACATGATTTGGGGGCTCGTCCATTCTTTCTGCAGTTGATTACCTTTGTTTGATAACTTTTTGTTTTTTCTTGTTTCGCTGCTTTTCTGGTTAGCAGTTTTCCCCTGGTGAGAACAATAAGATGGAGTTTAAGTTGGAGGACTTTACCGTAAGTCCGACTCGTGAGAAACTTGAGAGATGCAAAAAGGCTGAATTCTTATTGATTGCAAATTTCTTTGACGTGTGAGTGCCACTAAATGCCAGGAAACTGGAGCTGAAAGAGCTGCTGTGTGAGAAGCTGTCTGGAAGGGGGACGCTTGGTGAGCCAGCTCCTACAGGATTTGAACTGGGTGATGTAGCAGGTATTTCTACCCCACTCCGAGACCTCCCAGCTCAAGCCAGCTCTACAGAGGAGCCGAAGCTGACTCTACGCATAAAGAAGGGAGCTCAGACACCAGGAGTTGGAGGTAGAAGCCATTCATTTGAAGGTAAGAGCTCTGGAGTTAGAGCGGGGAGCAGCTATAACTGCCAGTCCGTCAACCTCACAGTCCCCTGTCTCTGGGCCTCCAGGATGGTTTTGATGTCAGTCGGCACATTGTATTAGTCCCACCTTTCAGAGAGTCTGAGGTAGACTCGTATTTCACTGCATTTGAACGAATTGCAGCTGCATTACAGTGGCCAAAAAGTGTGTGGCCTCTTTTATTGCAGTGCAAGTTGGTGGGAAAAGCGCAAGAAGTTTGCGATTCACTTTCAATTGAGGAGAGTTTAAATTATGAAATTGTGAAAGCCACTGTCCTACGTGCCTATGAATTGGTGCCTGAGGCATACAGACAAATTTAGACAATGTGAAAAAACTGCCACCCAGACTTATGTAGAGTTTGCTCGAGAGAAAAGAGTCCTTTTTGATAAGTGGTGTCAGGCTAGTAAGGTTATGACTTTTGACAATCTGCGTGAGCTCATATTATTGGAAGAATTCAAAAATCAGCTTCCAGAGAAAATTGTGATCTATCTGAATGAGCAAAAAGTCACATCCCTTACAGCCGCTGCAGTACTAGCTGATGAATTTGATCTCACGCATAAAAATGTTTTTTCCCCATTCGGCCTTGATCTTGTTCCAGTTGACAGAAAGGGTAAATCCCCTCAACTTGTTTGTAATAGTCCGGCGATAATTGCTGAAAAGCGTGAGTGTTTTTACTGTCATGAGCCAGGACAACTCATTGCTGTTTGCCCCACTCTAAAAAGGAAGGAACAATCAAAAAATCCCAAGTCTCCATTTCCTATTGGACTCATTCAAACGCACCTTGATACTGAAAAAAATATGAGTTTGACAAAAATCCAAAAAGACAAAGTTGATGAGGATTTCATTTGTCTCACAGGGATTTGTTTCTTTGATGGGTTCAGATAAAAAGGCCCCAGTCACTATCCTGTGGGATACTGGTGCTAAACAATCTTTAATCTGTGGCGATGTCTTACCCTTTACAGAAGAGTCTTACTGTGGCACAGACATTTTAGTGTGGGGTGTTAAAATGACAGTTCTGCGTGCGCCACTGCATATTGTTGATTTGTGCTCCAGATTTGGGTCGGGGAATTTCAAAATTGCTGTGCGACCCCAGTTGCCAATAGCTGGCATTGATCTGATACTGGGAAACGATTTAGCAGGTGGAAAAGTTTTCCTATTGCCTGAGGTAATTGAAAGCCCTGTAACTGAAGAGTGACTCTGATCCCGCTGCGCATGACGCGGCCCCCCTTTACCCTATGTGTGTTGTAACTCGTGCGCAAGCACGCAAACTTGGAGATGCAGTAGATCTCTGTGATTCTTTTATGGACAATGCTGATCCGATGCAAAAAAATGAAAGAAAACATCCCTGTCTTGATTGAGCTTCAGCCAGATGACAAAATCCTGCCACTTTCTATACATAATGAGCAGCTAATTGCAGTGCAGAAAGCAGATGACACCTTCTCTTCCTGTATGTTGCAAGTGACACAACTAATCAGTAAAAATACTGTTTATTGCCTTCTTGATGGGGTTCTAATGCACCGTTGGTCTCCTAGTTCTGGTGTTACGCCTGAGTCCGTGTGCTAAATAGTAGTTCCACAGCCATTCCGTCCCCATATTCTAAGTTTAGCACATGAGCATTGTATGTCCGGGCACTTGGGTATTAGAAAAGCATATGATCATGTCCTCCATTATTTTTTTTGGCCAGGGCTGAAATCTGACGTGACGAGATTTTGCCGTTCGTGTCATACCTGCCAAGTCTCTGGTAAACCTAATCAGGTAATCCCTGTTACACCGTTAAAGCCAATCCCTGTTGTTGGAGAACCATTTGAACATGTTATTGTGGACTGTGTTGGGCCCCAACCTAAAACAAAGTCAGGTAACCAGTACATCCTCATGATAATGTGCGCTGCTACGCGCTATCCTGAGGCGATACCGTTGCGTTCATTAAAAGCTTGTGGCATTGTAAAGGGTTTAGTGAATTTTTTTTCCACCTTCGGTCTACCTAAACGCATTCGGAGTGATCAGGGATCTAACTTCATGTCCAAAATCTTTTCTCAGGTCATGACAGAGTTAAATGTCAAGCATCATGCCTCAAGCGCATATCATCCTGAGAGTCAGGGAGCATTGGAAAGGTTCCACCAGACTCTGAAAAGTATGCTTCGCAAGTTCTGTTTTGAGTCGAATTGTGAATGGGATGAGGGTTTACCGTGGTTGCTGTTTGCTTTGAGAGAAACTTCTCAAGAATCTTTGCGGTTTAGTCCAGTGGACTTGATCTTCAAGCACTCTGTTCGCGGCCCTTTGCGTCTGGTGAGAGAGAAAATGCTCTCAGAGAAGTCCACCTCTGCTCAAAATATTTTGGACTATGTCAGCTCATTTAGAGAGAGAATGCATAAGGCATGTGCGATGGCTCGCGAGTCTCTCTCAGCCACCCAGTCCAAAATGAAAAGCAATTATGACAAAAAAACAGTTGCGCGGACATTTCAGCCCGGTGATCGTGTTCTGGTTCTGTTACTCGTCGTTGGTTCTGGACTTCAGGTAAGATTTTCTGGCCCGTATTGGTGGACCAAAAACTTAGGGAAACTGACTATGTAATCCAGACTCCTGACCGTAAGAAAAAAACTCGTGTGTCATGTAAACATGCTTAAAAGGTATGTTGACCGCGAAAGTGATGTTAATGCACCTACAGTCGTCCCTATTGCCTCTGTGTCTGCCGCCCAACCTCCGTATTGTCTTAGTACTGATGGGCTAGAGGACAGCAGCGGTTCCATTTCTTGTGCTCGTCTAAGAAATTCGGAAATCCTGACAAAACTCAATGCTCATTTGGCGTATTTGTCTGATTCCACTAGGTCCGATATATACAAACTTATCACCAATTATCCAACCCTGTTTAGTGACATTCCGACCAAAACTACAGTGTTAAGTCAAGATATTGATGTAGATGGACATAAACCAATAAAGCAACATGCTTATCGTGTGCATCCCACTAAGAGAGAAATAATGCAAAAAGAAGTTCAGTATCTCATTGAAAATGGTTTGGCTGTACCCAGTAACAGTCCCTGGAGTTCACCCTCCCTCCTTGTTCCGAAACCTGATCAGACCCAACGTTTTTGTAATGACTATAGAAAAATTAATGCCATAACAAAGCCCGACTCGTATCCACTTCCACGTATGGATGATTGTGTGGATCGTGTAGGATCGTCCACATTTGTTACAAAATTAGACCTTCTTAAAGGTTACTGGCAGGTCCCTCTCACACAGCAAGCATCCAAAATCAGTGCCTTTGTTACCCCAGACCATTTCTAACAATATACCCTCATGCTGTTCGGGTTAAAGAATGCTCCAGCCACTTTCCAGCGGCTAATGAACACTGTTCTTAGAGGAGTCAAAAACTGCGAAGTATATCTTGATGATATAGTTGCATACTCATCAACCTGGACTGAACACATGAAAACCCTGAGTGAAATTTTTGAACGTCTGTAATGATTCTCTTACTCTAAATTTGGCAAAATGTGAATTTGGGAAGGCTGTTGTTACCTGCTTGGGTAAAAACGTAGGATAGGGTCAGGTCTGTTCAGTTGCTGCCAAGGTGCAGACCATCTTAGATTTTCCAGCTCCCCAAACTCGCCGTGAGCTCTGCCATTTTCTGGGGATGGCCGGTTATTATCGTGCATTCTGCAAAAACTTTTCTGCCATTGTAGCTCCATTGACAAGTTTAGTCAGCCCCAAAGTGCCATTCAAATGGTCAGAGAAATGTCAATCTGCTTTTGAAGCTGGTAAAGCTCTTCTTTGCAGTGCCCCTGTGCTTGCTGCCCCAAATTTTGCGCATCCTTTTAAGCTCGAGGTAGATGCTTGTGCCTCTGGAGCAGGGGCCGTGCTCATGCAAGAAGATGTGCGTGGCATTGATCATCCCATATGTTACTTTTCAAAAAAGTTCAACAAACACCAGGTTAATTAGAGTACTATTGAAAAAGAGGCATTGGCCTTACTGTTTGCACTTCAGCACTTTCAGGTTTACATTGGGTCGTCTTCAATCCCAACTATTGTTTACTCTGACCATAACCCACTTGTGTTTTTAGCTCACATGCAGAACAGCAACCAGCGTCTCATGCGTTGGTCCTTGTCACTTCAAGATTTTAGTCTTGATATTCATTACAAAAAGGGTAAGGAAAATATCATGGCTGATGCGCTGTCTCGGATTTAAGTAATCAAACATTTATTTTTAGGGGATAAATGTTTGATTTTCAGGTGGGGAGGTGTTACAACCTGAGTCTTTTTGTAACTGTCCCTTTAAACTGTGTAACTTTGTCTCCTCCCCTGTGTAGTGTTGGTCTTTGTGTGTGGATGGTTTGTATCGGGTGTTATGCGGGTGTTGCAAGGCTACAGCTGATTGGACCATTTGAACATAATTGCTGCTGCCTGACTGAACCGTTCAAATGGAATTGCTGTCGCCGGATTGGACCACTGCACCATCACTACTCTTAAAGTTCAGCTGCTGCAGCCTGTTGACCTTCCCCCTTCACTTGCCATTCCCAACAAACCTGCATTAGACTTTGTTGTTGTACCTATGTGAGACTTGTGTGTAAAATATTGTTCGATTTGTGGGTGTGATTTGTTTGTTAAGGTTCAGTTTGTACTGAGTTTGTAAATAGACACTGTAAATAGAGCACCTTACAGCAGAGTGGGAGTGAGTAGCCTTTTTGTTTTGTCCTTTCTTTTTGTTTACCAGGAGTCAAGTAATTCATATTATCATTTGGTTTAAGTTTTGTTTGTTTTCTTTTGTATCAGAGAAGTTCAGTGAATACTTGATAATTTCGTTTATTGTTTTGGCAACCGCTCACTACCAAAGCTCATTAAATGGCTGCGCTGAACCTGAGTTAGCTCGTGCTGCTGGCTTTCTTGGGAGTGTGAAGAGTGGGGTGGGGAGGGCACTTATCATGCTGTGTCTTGGATTCCCCTAGACCTGGGGCATAACAGTTATGCATTGCACCACAAAATTATGAGGCGTCTTCTTCTGCGCATAAATGACGACGTAAAATACCAAAATATCTTTATAATTTCAGTGCTTGTGTTGCAGCACATACTTGCGTAAATTAGTTTGCGAGGCTGCGAGGCTGAATGTTATCAAGGCTAATGGGCACTGTAAGGCAAGTTGCACAGCTGTGTGACAATCCTAAGGATGGCAAAAATAAATGCTGCAAAGTCAGTAAAAGTTTTGGATTGACAATGGCATACCAATTATATAAATGTAGGCAATGGCAATTCACCTTTTCATTATCATTTCTAATAATAGGTTGTAGCGGTTTATTTTTAATATAATAATAATAACGCTACTGAATGCTTAAAAAAAATCCAAAAATGTGTATATAAGTGCGTGGATATAACATATTTTCCCATCCGCCGTATTACTTTAAAACTCCACCTTGCAACCCATGACCTCGGGATATAGTGAGGTGTCCTAATGGGAATGATGGGTTGGTGATGTCACATGAGGAAGAGGCGGATAATCGGGAGGTGGTAGCTGAAGGTGGTTGCAGGCCAGTGTCGGTGCGGGAATTAAAAATAAAAAAATAACGTAAAGGAAAAATTGGCAACGAGAATTCCTCTGGCTACTTTGCTTGTGGAGTTTCCCCGAGGAGGATCTTCAGTTGTGCCTACCAGTCAAGTCCTGGACGGTTTACTCTCAACCATGGCTTACAGCATTCACACGGAGAGACGGCATCTTCATGGTTTGAAAAGAATTTTTAAAATCTATTTTATCAAGCTGGATTCTTGTCTCTAATGCACAAAGTTCTTCAAAAGCCTGCACACTGCTTCACACTGATATCAAACTCTCCCGAGGCACTTATTCAATTAAATATTCACTTTCTCATCAAATCAACACACAGTGACTTTTCACTCTGGCCCACTTCTACACCAGACCCATTCCCTTATTTCGTTTATTTAAATACCGTTCCTTATTTTGGAACTTCAAGTCTTTTAGGAAGAGATTTACCGAAACACTGCTTCTAGAGCGGAATCCGTGGAAGGAGAACGGTACCCTGAACGCAGCGTCTGGATGCAGTGAGAGAGGAGGTCTGCCATTAGGGGTAAACGTTTGGTCGGAGCGGGAGGTTCTTGTTTATGTAAACCTCTCAGCAGTGTTTACACGTGAGAGTGGGAAATAGACGAGCACGTATAACCAGTGGCCAATTTGACGAAGAAGTTGATGCCGCTTAGGAAGACTTGTATTGGGACTGGTCGAACGTGGTGTATGGAGTGAATGTATGAAATGAAGCTCGTAAGGGAAACGATGTTGAATGCCGGGAATGGCAGTCGGAGGGCTGAATGGAATTTCTTGAATTGCTTCCGTCCTGCAAAGTACGGGGAAAGTAAGCATGGAGCGAACTTGTTTAGAATGGTATCTTGAGATAAAGCGGCGAATGGTTCGGGTTGTGGTGTCAGGGGTCGACAGTCGTGGAAAACGGAGGAACCGGAGTGGGGTGACTGTCCAAGTGCGGTGCTAAGCATCTGATTCTCTGCCAGGAGAAATGAGGAGGGACGTCAGTGGTGGCATTTTACGGTCGGGAATATGTGCGGCTTTGAGCATGGACTGGTGTTTTGTGAAAATTAGGGTTAGTTTCCTGAGGAACGGCATGAATAAGAGGGAGCGGGAACAGCCTTTATTTACGGTGTCTACTGTGGTCGGTTGTCATAATGTACAGTTATACATTTGGTGGCCCGTTCGTGACCCTGAATGAGGGAGGAAGCGATGATGGAATATGGTGAGGCAAACAGCGAAGTATTAAAGCTCCTTCCCGGAAACACCAAAGGAACCCCCAAAAAAGCATGGGTCGAGTGGGACGGCCCAAAGCGTTTGCGATATCGGCTTTAGCTAACCATGCACCGCGACCGGCGAGGCAAATGAGAGTGGTGAGACGGACAGTCAGTAAAGGGTTAACCACTGTTGGGCAAGCGGCAAGTCGGATTGCATGGAGCGACGTGCTTGAGCGTGGAGACGGCAGATGGACGGTGTGCAGGCGAGGCGGAACGATGGATTGCGGGACTGAAAGTCGGCCGAGAGCGTGAACCTTGCCACTGCGGGTGGCCGTGAGGTGGAGACGCGTAGTTTTCGTGAATGTTTGCCGGCGAGGTGAAGTGCACCAACAAGCAAAGTGCCAACGAAGCGCTAGTGGGCTGCCACTGCGAGTGACCATGAGGAGGATACATGCAGTATCCGTAAATGTTTGCCAGCGAGGCAAAGTGCGCCAATTACCAAAGCGCTAATGAAGAGTTAGTGGGCTGCACCACTGCCAGTGGCCATGAGGAGGATACGCGTAGTATCCGTTAATGTTTGCCGGCGAGGCAAAGCGCACAAATAACTGAAGCGCTAGCGAAGCGCTAGTGGGCTGCGCCACTGCTAGTGGCTGTTAGGTGGATACTCATGCAGTATCCATGGATGTTTGGCGACGAGGCAAAGTGCACCAATAACTGAAGCGCTAGTGGGCTGTACGAATGCGAGTGGCCGTGAGGTGGATGCGCGTAGTATCCGTTAATGTTTGCTGGCAAGGCAAAGAGCACCAATAACCAAAGCGCTAGCGACCTGCGCCACTGCCAGTGGCTGTAAGGTGGATACGCGTGCAGTATCCGTGAATGTTTGCAAGTGGCCGTGAGGTGGATACGCGTAGTATCCGTGAATGTTTGCCAGCGATGCAAAGAACATTAGCAAAGAACAATCATTTGTAATGATTTTACAATTTTGGACATTGTGCTCCAAAATTATATGGCATTTTCTTCTGCACATTGATGACTACGAAAAATATCAATAAGTCTTTGAAATTTCTGTGTTCGTGTAGTTCGAGAAAACAACGCAGATTCGCGTAAATAAGTTTGCGAGGCTCATAGAGCAATAAGCCATGAGAATCCATTCTACAGCCTGAATGAAGTGGCAGCTAAATGGCCTTGTTAGGTACAATGCACAGCTGAGTGATGGCGAATAAAATTGCTGCGAAGTCAACGATAGTTTCTGATTTGCAGATTGTCATCCTTGTGGAGTCACATCAATTATATCAATGTAGCCAACCGGCAATCACTTACCGTACAGCCGAAGCATAAAGCGAGATCGAGAACAAGTGTAAAGTAATCGTCCAGTTCTTGCCTCCGATGAGGAATGGACAGGGGGATTGTGTCTCGGTAGAGTGGGACGGCGTCACAGTGAATGGTGAACTCGATTCGCGTGGGGTTCCCGGAACGAGCAGGGTTCGGGTGCCTGAGCTGTGCAGGGTCGATGACAGCTAGGATTTATTTATTTTTTAATATGCTACGAAAATATGAATGCGGAAACGGGGGCAAAATGTATGTGGTATGATAAATTCTTGTACAGCCAAAACGAACAGCGAGACCGAAACCCAGTGTAAGGTAATCGTTCGGTTCTTGCCTCCACTGAACGAGGATTGATGGCTTGTGTCGGTTGAGCGGAATGGGGAGTGATGAACTCGGTTTGCATATATTTTCTGAGCGCGGCTCGGGTGTTTGAGCTGTGCGAGGTCAATGACGGTTTGGATTTTTTTTTTCTCACAACTAAAATATGAACGCGGAAATACGATGGTTGAATGACCTGGGCCAGGTCGACCTGCCTACCCGATAAAATCTGTTGTCTAAGTGTGAAGGATTATGGCGAAGAGTTTGGAATAGGCTACGAGGGGTGTATGGGAGGTAAGGCGGTGGCTAGTGTGTGTTGAAACTGTGGTGAGGGGAAAACTGCGAGAAGCTGAAGTAGTTTATGGGAGGGCTGGACCTGTAGGATGAAGCACAGAATTAGTGACATGGGAAACGGGGAAGGGGGGGGGGGGAAAGATAGTGCGGGAGGGAAGAGACGAGCGGATGAGGCAACAGCGGGTGCTTCTTCGGGTGTAAATGGGTTAACACCGGAACTGCTGGAGCCTTGGAGAATTCGGTTGTGGGCAGCAGGAGCGTAGAAGCCGGGTTTTGTCCGGCGAAAGTGATGGGGGGGGTGAACGGGACGCATGTGCACGGGGCAAAGGTGCAGCCTGCGAACACTGGGACGAAATAGGGGATGAAAAGAGACCGAAGAGGTCATAAACGGAGGGAGCAGGCACGGGGGGGCGGGAGAGAGAGAGAGAAACTGGCTGGTTTGCGGAAGGAGTGACTTCCGCCGAATCTGTAGCGGGGAGTACGTCTCCGAGCGTGATGATGTTGGCGCTGGGGACGTTGAGCACGGAACCCGGAAGTGCTGTGTGGACTGTACACATCTGGTCTGCACGTGGGGAGGATCAGCTACATTGCTGAAAGACTTGGTGTATAATTTTTTAGTAGTCTGGCCTTGTTGTCGGAGCGGTGGAAGGGAATTTTCTACTGCTTGAGTACCCAATGGAGTCTGGTGACTGTCCGACGTGGAGCCTCGGATGAGCTTGGATTGCGAGTCGTGATAAGCCTTGCTGGGGAGCCTTGGGTTCTTGCTTCTGGGCACCGCGGTTAACGTAGCTGGAATTCCTGCGGTGCGGAGCCCGAAACAGGGAAACGGCTTCATTCTTCATCGCAGGGGAACGTGGTCCGGTGTATAGGCATTCCGGCTGCGTCGAGCGGGTGATGCTTTGTGGTGGAGGTAGGAGAAATGGAGTTGCGGGAACGGATTGAGGAGATTCCTCTGGAACATCGGAGCCTTGGAATTATTCTGCGCCCGAGGGACTCGGTAGGATTTCGGATTTCGTGCTTCGGGTAAGAAAACTCTTGCTGTGCGCTGGCTGTCTGGTTAGCTAGTGAACTATGTAGAAACGAGACGAGCGGGGATTGTGGGAATGTAGGAGGTATATATAGGCGTAAGGACGTGCATTGGGAGTGGCCCTGTTCATTAACCTACGTTATCGGGAACTCCCTTTAATACCTTTGTTTATTTTCCTGAGTTTTGCTTGAGGAAAAACTTAAATTGCTGAATTTGTGATTGCTTTTCGGGATGTTACGGATGGACACTGATTGTTAAAAAATTTTTTTTCGCTTTACTTTTCTTCCTTTTTTTTTCCCCATGGAGATCGTTTAGGAAGATTGACGGAAATTCTATGGTTTTGTCTTATATTAATACATTCCAATTTCACTCGAACATACTTGTTTTGATGTTTTTTCTAATATTTGAGGTGAAGCTGCAGGGTTCTGCCCAGGACGCTCGGAGTGCTGGTTGGAGAATTGTTCGTATGCGAGCGCGCATGGCGCACGAGATGTAAAATTCTTGCATCAATTCGAAAGCAGGTATTGCTTCTGAGTCACCGGATTACTGTTTCTTTGATGTGCTCCTCGGTGCGTAGCGAGATGCCTATAATTTTCATTGATAGATGCCATATTCGTAAACTTTTTCTTCTAATTTCTATCCAAATACTTTTGATTAAATTTCTGAATACGACTTAACTGTCATTCATGTTTCAAACATTTCTTCAGTGGCACCTGTTGGACAGAGAACAAGGAGGGCGATAAATGTCTTTAAACTGCTTATTAGTCTTGATATGTTTCAGTCATTTTCCTTGATAAAAGATACTTTAACCCTCCCTTCTCAGGTGTAGCTAATTGTCTTCTTTAAGACGAGAGATAAAACGCGTCAACTGAAGTCAAAAAAGTGCGCATTTCTTGCTTTGTAAAGCGTGCCGCACACTGGAGCTATCTGCTGAGCAAAAAGTTATTTGAGACTGCTCAGCAGATAGCTCGCTTTGTGCACGTAATTTTCGGTGAGTTTTCTGCCTTACAAGGTGTTGAGGCGAAGATCCAACATGTTTGATATTTTTCGCCTCGCGAGGTGAAAACCTCATCGTGTGCGCGCTACTTTAGCTACGTGCTCAAGACAGAAATTCAGGTGGCCAATCAAAACGCATCCTTCGTTCACATGATTTCAAGATGGCGGCCCTCAAAGGACTGGCAGACATGAATGTAATCATGTAATGTAAAGGCTACACAAAATGTGCACTTTTGTCACAAGTCACAATGCCACAGATGTCACAAGTCATGAGGGATCGTGCCATTGGCATGCTGAATGCTGGGATATCTGTGACAGCGGTGTCAACATACTTGAATGTGCGTCATTCCACCATCAGCCGGTTGAGAAGTCGATTCAGAGAGACTGGCAGCACTGTGAATCGTCTACATGCCCCACGACCACGTGTGACCACGCCCACACAGGATCGGCACATGCAGCTCCAGCATTTCCGTGATCGGCTCCAACCGAGACCGTCGGACTGCACAACAGGCGGATATCAGCTCAGACTGTCCGAAACCGCCTGAGGGAGGCAGACCCCCGAGCCCGCCGACCGCACTGAGGTCTCGACCCGACCGCCGTCCATCATCGGTACAGACTCTACTGGGCCAACCGTAACCTTCGCTGGACGCTTGCACGGTGGAGAACGGTGTTATTCAGCGATGAATCGCGATTCCAACTGTACTGCGCAGATGGCAGACAACGCGTATGGCGACGTGTGGGCGAGCGTTACGCTGATGCCAATATCGTGCGTCGGGTGGCACATGGTGGTGCAAGTGTAATGGTATGGGCAGGCATATATGCCATGGACAGCTTACCCGTCTGCTTTTCATTGAGGGCAACTTGAACGGGCAGCGGTACAGTGACAAGATCCTGAGACCCATAGTCATACCGTTTCACGTGACATTCCAGCACGATAATGCCCAGCCACACACTGCCCGGATCTTCTTGATGAGGAGGATGTCCCTGTTCTCAATTGGCCAGCATATTCACCCGATTTGTTGCCAATTTGGGATGTTCTGGATTGGCGGGTCAGACGTGTTCCGGTTCCAGATTTCTTCCCACTGGGGAGTTTTTTCTTGCCACTATTTAAGGATTTTTTTTGGGATTTTTTTTTGTGCCTCAGAAGACATTTTGGGGACTTAGGCTGGGCATCTGCTCTGCTTCTATTTTGTGAAGTGATTTTGTTACAGTTGTACTGTGGAAAGAGCGATACAAATAAAACTGGACTAAACTAAACTGAACTTAGTGCAGCGCTGTGGCAAGTAAATAGGCTAGTAAACTTAAATCAGAAAAATGCTTTACTCAATTCACAAAAAAAAAAAACTATTTTGTTAACTCCTGTGTTTACTTTTACCACATCCTGGAATGCATATCAAACCTGAGCTTCATGATTGTTTAAATTGCAAGACGAGAAAATGAAATTTTGAAACATGCATCCACAACTGAATATCATTGATTGAAATGCCATTTCCACATTGAAATGATACATTTAATTTCTCATCTCACCTTAACGAGGAGAACTGGCTGCACCGGATAGGACACTGTTTTTGGAGTTCACGTGATGTTCATGTAAAATAATAAAAAAAGAAGTATTGAAAACAGGTCAAGACCAATCATTACTTGAAAAAGATGGTCTGTGACTTTATTTTCAGCTCACTGACAGACACTGATCCTATCCCAGCTAACTATGGGCAAAAGGCAGGAACACGTCCTGGACAGCTCAACAATCCTACCCAGGGATCAAACACCACTCACTCACACCTATGGATCTGTGTTTGTGCCGTTGTGCAGCCCTGGAAATCCTCAAAGAGGAAATGAATTCGCTCCTGTAAAAATGTATCTATTATATCTAGAAACCATCAGCCAGCAGATACAAACAGAAAAAAAATGTTAATTATTTAGAGAGTAATATTTCTCTGTAATTTAATCAGCTTAATGAATTTTTGTACAGATTTCTTGACCTTCTTCTTTTCACTGGCTAGAATAGGATCATCTGAGTTACGCATTGATATTCTAGTTCTACAATTATTTCAAATACATTACACATACTCCCAATTAGGACATACATTCGGCGGTTAGCTCGGGCTTAGCCATTCCCTACATCTCCTATTTTTTATTCAATGTTTAAGAAATTCAGTAGATGAAATGCTGGACTTCGGGGGTTCTGTGATGGTTGTCTTTAATTGGGGTAGTGCAAGTGCCTTACGATGAAAGTTGAAAGAAAGACGCCAATGTATTTGCCCTGCAACCTCTGTGTGCAATGTGTTCATCCAGCCAAAGTAAGATGAAGGAGAATTTTTGCGCTGCGATGCTGTAACAGTATATGCAACCCCAATTCTGAAAAAGTTGGCACAACATGGAAAATGCAAATAAAATCAAAGAGGACCAAATTAAAAAGTCCTTTCACCCTCTACTAAACTGAACATACAAGTAGTACAAAAACACATTAGAGGTTTTAACATTGATTTTATGGCTTATTGAAATTACACTATGTGATAACTGCAACAGACTCCAAAAGAAGTTGGCACAGTGTACTCTTACCACTTTAATAGCATCATGCCTTCTAATGACAATCATTAAGCATTTTGGTACTTGAAAACACCAATTGGTCTTGTCTAGCAAGCAAAATTTTCTCTCATTCCTCCATTATGCAGATCTTTAACTGCGCAATTATGTGAGCCTTTGTTGCCATGTATTTCACTTCCTAATTCAGCATACGTATATTACCTATGATGACAGATCAGGACTGCAGGCGGGTCAATCAAGCACCTGCTGCACTCTGTGCTGATGCAACTATGCTCTTGTTATCTTAGTAGAATGTGGCTTTGTAGTGTCTAATGAAAAATGCAAACACGTCCCTGGAACAGACGACATCTACAACCCCAATTCCGGAATAGTTGGGACAAAGTGTAAATTGTGAATATAATCAAAACGCAACAAGCATTCAGAGAATTCATAGTCTCGCCCAACAGCCCGAAATTTGTCATGCCGTGAGGTCAGCCCAAGGTGTTTACATATGAAAGATGATTGAAATCGGTCAAGTGGTTCTGGAGATATCTGCTTGGAAACACACATACACACAGACAGACAGACAGACTCACAAGGTGATAACAATAGTCTTGCAAACCCCCACGGGGGTTCGACTAATGACTTTCAAATCACACCAGCCAGTATTTTATTCACAATAAAACTGAGATAACATAGCAAATGTTGAAACAGAAATGTTTACAATTTTATCCACAAAATGAGCTCATTTCAAATTTGATGGCTGCTACAGGTCTCAAAAAAGTTGGGACAGGGGCCTGCTTACCATGATGTAGCATCCCCTCTTCTTTTTAACTCAGAGTGGCATCTGGGCATTGAGAAGAATTTGAAGCCATTGGAATTTGATCCTACTCGTTTAATTCAGGCTTCCAGCTGCTGGAGAGTTTTGGGTCTCCTTTGACGGACTTTTTGTTTAATTATGCGCCAAATGTTCTCAATTGGTGAAAGATCAGGACTGCAGGCAGGCCAGTTCAGCACACGGACTCTTCTGCTACAAAGCCATGCTGTTGTAATCACTGCAGTATGTGGTTTTGCATTGTCCTGCTGAAATACACAAGGCCTTCCCTGGAATGGATGTTGTCTGGAGGGGAGCATATGTTGCTCTAAAACCTTTATATACCTTTCAGCATTCATGGTGCTTTTTAAAACATGTGGGTGTCCCACACCATATGCACTAATGCATCCCCATACCATCAGAGATGCTGGCTTTTGAACTGAATGCTGATAACAGGAGGGGTGGTCTTTCTCCTCTTTAGCCTGGAGGACACGACGCCCATGATTTCCAACAAGAATGTCAAATTTGGACTCATCTGACCACAGGATACTTTGCCACTTTGCTACAGTCCATTTTAAATGAACCTTGGCCCACAGAACACAGCGGCGCTTCTGGATCATGCCCAACAATGGCTTCCTTTTTGCATAATAGAGTTTTAGGTGGCATCTGTGGATGGCACGGCGGACTGTGTTTACAGACAGTGGTTTCTTGAAGTATTCCTGGGCCCACTGAGTAATGTGAATGACAGAATCATGCTGGTGAGTGATGCAGTGGCGTCTGAGGGCCCGAAGATCACGGGCATCCAGTAAAGGTCTCTGGCCTTACGCACAGAGATTTTTCCAGTTTCCTTGAATCTTTTGATGATGTTATGCACTGTCGATGATGAGACCTTCAAAGCCTTTGCAATTTCACATTGAGGAACATTGTTTTTAAAGTATTCCACAATTTTCTTACGCAAGCCTTCACAGGTTGGAGAGCCTCTGTCCATCTTTACTTCTGAGAGACTCAGCCTCTCTAAGACATCCTTTTATAGCCAATCATGTTACACACCTGATGCCAGTTAACTTAATTACTTGCTAAATGTTCTGTTTCAGCTGATTCTCTTATATACTAATAGCTTTTTCAGCCCTTTTTTTTTTTTTGCCTGTGTCCCAACTTTCTTGAGACCTGTTGCAGCCAGAAAATTTGAAATAGGCTCATTTTGTGGATAAAAATGTAAAACGTCTCAGTTTCAACATTTGCAATGTTATTTATGTCCTACTGGAAATAACATATTAGCTCATGTGATCTGAAAGTCATTGCATTTAGATTTTATTCACAATTTACACTTTGTCCCAACTATTATAGAATTGGGGTTATAGATGGCAGCATATTTTTTTCTAAAATTTGTTCACATCCTTCAGCATTAATTATGCCCTTGAAGGTGTTCAAATCACCCAGGCCAGGTGCACTGACACTTCCAGACCATGACAGAGGCTGGTCCCGAGACCTGATGCTGATAATAGGTTGGGCTGTCTCTGTCGTCTTTGGTCCGAGGAACGTGCCGTTTTTTTTTTTTTTTTTTTTTCAGAAATCACTTTAAAGGTTCACTCGACTGGAAAACAAGCTTTCACTGTGCTACTGTCCTTCTGAGACAACACCAAGCCCAGAGAAGTCGGCTGCAGTTTTGTAGAAAGTTGAATAATGGCTTTGGATTTGCATTGTAAGCTTTAACCTGCATCTGTGGATGCAGCAGCAATTGGAGTTGGCTGACAAACTCCAAAATATGTTTACCAAAATATTTCCAAGCCCATGACATAGGACACAGTCGCATGAAGAGTCTTAAGACAGTGATGTCAAGGGATCGGAGATCACACGTATTCGAAAGTGGCTTTCAGCCTTGCCCATTTACACACTGAGAATCCATTCCTTCTTTATTTGAATGAAATTACTCACGGTAGGGGGTGAAATTCCCCAAATCCAACTGATTTGTCTTTGAAAAACCTTGTTCTCAACGTAATGGATTATAAGCTTACGCAACTGTTGGCAAAGTTGCGAGCCTTGACCAATCTTTGCACTTAAGGGACTCAGTAATTTCCTGTCATGTTATGCCATATACTTTTTCTGTCTCTTTTCTCTCTTTGCATGTTATTTGTTAGATTAAAATTCTTATTTTCTTAGTTATTCTTTATTCTCAAGTCATTGGATTTCTTGCCGGCTCCACTCAGCCGCATAATCACGTCCATTCTTTCAGCTGCACTCAACCTCAATTAAAGAGAAAGGCAAAAATGGAATACACATGGAGGCTAATTGAGTTTGATTATGGCAGGTGCTTTTGGTATTTTTCAAAGATTTGACATATTTATTTAACTACATGGCTTGATATTGGATTATATCAATTATGCCATAGGAATAAAAAAATAAGACGGGACATTTCAGGGTTAAGGAGCAATTTATTTAAATTTATTCTTGGGTGGGCGAGTTGTGGTACATCTGCAGTTGCTGAACTTTTATACTCTTTCAAAGACATAGATATTCAAATAGTGATATATGCTTAAGCAAGTATGCTGAATATGCACAACTGTGCAACTTGATATGCTTATGTTTGTGATTTTATTGAACATTTCATAAAAAGTTGATGCACCCTAAGCATTGCTCTAGGCAGTGAAAGAACATTCTCTGTACTTTGTACTGGGGGTGTCATGCAAAGCAAAGCTGTTCGCTCTTTCTTTATCGATGTACTTGGCAATACGAACATTACACTTCATGGACTGAGCTTTTGTCATTTATCATTTACTAAAAAGCATTTCTTTACCGCAAATATAAATACTGGTTGCTCAATCTAAGGACGTGATTGATATCATTGCAGAGGAAGGGCCTTGATGCAGTGAAGTTGTCGAGAGCCTACCACACATCATTGCTGTCAGTTGAAATCACACAGGTCCAAGAGTCCCCATACATTTCCCATGTGAACTGTGAATTGTTTCAGGTAGATTTTTTTTTTTTTTGCCCCGCCGGAAGGATAATTTCCCATTAATCTTGAGGGTTTTTAAGACAAGCTTGTTCATCCTTCTATTCCACTGTTGCAGTATTTCTTAATTTTGATTCTCTGGTGGATAGTCTAGTAATTGTTGATTGATTTGCCTGATGTTCTCAAAGAACTCTGAACGGCTTTGATATAGCATCTGTGACTGAATCAAGAACATAAAACAACACCTACACATTCAACTAGTGATGGGAAATTCAGGCTTCACAAGCCACAGTGTAGGTTTTGAGTTAGAGCTGGCAAACTTCAAAAACAGTCATGCCCGTACATATTTAGACAGTGGCATGATTTTCATCATTTTGACCCTGCTGCCACCACAACGATTTGAAATGAAACAATCAAGAGGTGCTTGAAGTATAGACATCCAGGTTTATGGGCTTTGTAAAAATATTGTTTGAACCTGGGTGGAATTAGGACCATTTTAATTTTGCCCACCCAATTTTAGTGGCCCGAAAGTAATTGGACAAGTTACCATTATCATGAATTAAATAACCTGCCTGAAGTCTGGTGATTCACTGCCAAGCCTTCACTGCAGCTGTCCACCACTCCTGCATGTTCTTGACGCAGTGCTCATTTTCATGCTCATTTGGATTCATGTCAAGTGAGCGACCAGGCTGTTTTTTTTCCCCCAAAATTCCACTTCTTTGCCTATAAAAAATCTTGGGTTGCTTTACCCAGCAGTTGGCTGAATCTGAACAGATAATGTAGCCCATTAGGACTCATATTTCATCCTTGTGTTTTTGTCAGCAGTTACATCATCAGTGAATACTAGGGCAACGATGCAAGGAGAAGTCAGACCTCATCTGCAGATGATAATCAAGCTCACAGGTTTTATTGAAGAGCATGGTCAGGCGATCTGGTCTGTTATCACACAGGCAGAATGCAGCACTGAGGGGCAAATCCAGAATCTTGATAAATTTCAGTCCAGTGATCAAAACCAGGAAGTCAGGATGCCAAAGCCAAATCACAAAGAATAATCAAAACCAAAAAGCCAAACAGGAAATCAAACACAGGTAATCACAAGACATAAGGAACAGGACTGCAGTCCTCAACTGGGGACAAAACGGACGGAGGTTCCGGCCTTCTGCCCAAGCCAGACGAGCGTCTCAGGCCTATTTCAATGTTGGCTGCTCCAGCTCTGTCGTGCCCAGTGTCGGCCGCTCCAGCCCTGTCCTGCCAAGCGTTGGCCGCTCGAGGCCAGTCCAGTCCAGCCCCATTTTGCCAGTTGTGCCCAGCCCGAGCTAGTTCCACCTGTCCAGCTGAACGCATTCTTTCGTTATGTTCCTCCTGTCCCGCCCCCTCCTTCCACCTGATTCTACATGGGGGTCTGTTCCTTGTGCCTGCTCTCTATTTTACTCTCCTGTCTCTCGGTGGCCCCTCCCTAATTACCAAATTACCTGTCTCTGCCTTTCACAAAAGTTTCTTGTTTTTAATCTACCCCAGTATGCATATACCCCTTTTCTTCCTTTGTACATGGCCAGATCTTTAGTTGTGGAGAGTTCTTTGTGATTTTGTGTCCTGTGTTCAAATTCAAGGTGTTTTCACTGATGCCTGTTCAAGATACTAATTCTGCCTGCTGTTTCTACTGATGTGCTGTTGACCTTGGCCTGAGTCCTGGATTTTGATTCTGCTCACCAATCATAATAAAAACTCTTCTAAAGTATCTGCCTGTCAGCACCGTGTATTTGGGCCCAAGTCACCCCGTCTGCCTCCACCATGTGTTCACCTGAATTGATAATTTTTCAACACATTTACTTGCAACTGTGCATGAAGACAAACGCATCATCATTTCATGTAAATTAAAGTGCAACCTCAATTTTGAAAAACTGGGCACATCATGGAAAATGAAAAAAGAATCAATTAGGACTGATTTGAAAAGTTAATTCTCCTTATACTAAATTGAAAACTTAAAACACATTATTACATTATTATTATTATTACATTATTACAAAAACACATTATTTTATGTTCTTACATATGAACATAATTGCTTATTGAAAATATGCAATGTGATAACTACAACAGAGTCATAAAAGGCTGGCACAGTTGACTGTTTACAACTGTCTTTTCATCACACTCGTTGAAGTGTTTGAGCTCTGAAGCCACCGGTTGGTCATGTCAGAATTTTCCCCCATTTTTCCCTTTACGTGAGTCTTCAGCTGTGCAAATGTTTGGGGCCTTTGTTTCCATTTATTTTGCTTCTTAATGCACCATACGCTCCCAATCAGAGGCAGAACAGGACTGCAGGCAGGCCAGTGTAAAACCTACATTCTCTTCTTACGCAGCCAGGCACTCGTAGTTTGTCCAGAGTGAGGTCTGGCATTGTCTTGTAGGAAAATTCAAGGACATCCCTGGAGCAGACAATATCTAGATTGTATATGGTGCCATCTAGACTCCCCAACCAAACCCCAAGCCACAACTTTCCGACCTGTCTCCAACCAAAAATCGCGCACCAAACCATGTTTGAAAGTTGACGGCCCCGATGCAACACTTTAGTCCATGCCTACAGCAATCCGCAACGTCATGACTGTTTTCTTGACATTCCATTCATTTTTGCGAGACCTTGCTTCTTGTTTTCTTTGGTATTGGGCTGCCTGACTATACATGTCTTATGAAGGTCCTATATGTGCTCCATGCACATGGCTAATGCTAAAAAACAGTCCCGGAAAACCGTGATGAAGCCTTTTTTTAAGTTTTTGCCAGTCAGAGATTAAATATAAACAATGCATTTGCCCATCACATTAAAAAAAAAATTGTTACAGCAGAAAATGTTACAAACCCCAATTCCAGTGAAGTTGGGATGTTGTGTAAAACGCAAATAAACGGAATACAATGATTTGCAAATCCTTTTCGATCGATATTCAATTGACCTATATTCAAATACACTACAAAGACAAGATATTTATGTTCAAACTGAAAAACTTTATTATTTTTTGAAAATATTCACTCATTTTGAATTTGATGCCTGCAACACGTTCCAAAAAAGCTGGGATGGGGCAACAAAAGACTGGGAAAGTTCAGGAATGCTCAAAAAACACCTGTTTTGAACATTCCACAGGTAAACAGGTTAATTGGAAACATGTGAGTGTCATGATTAGGTATAAACGGAGCATCAACGAAAGGCTCAGTCGTTCACTAGCAAGGATGGGGCGAGGTTCACCACTTTGTGAACAACTGCGTGAGCAAATAGTACAACAGTTTAAGAACAACATTTCTCAGCGTGCAGTTGCTAGGCATTTAGGGATTTCGTCATCTACAGTCCATAATATCAGCAAAAGATTCAGAGAATCTGGGGAAATCTCTACACGTAAGCGGCAAGGCCAAAATCCAACACTGAATACCCGTTACTGTCGGTCCCTCAGGCGGCACTGTTTTAAAAACCGACATCATTTTATAAAGGATATTACCATGTGGGCTCAGGAACACTTTCGAAAACCATTGTCAGTTAACACAGTTTGTCGCTACATCTCCAAGTGCAAGTTGAAACAAAGCGAAAGCCATATATCAACAACACCCAGAAACGCGGCTGGCTTCTCTGGGCCCGAGCTCATCTGAGATGGACTGACCCAAAGTGGAAAAGTGTGCTGTTGTCCGACGAGTCCACGTTTCACAAAGATTTTTGGACATCATGGACGTCGTGTCCTCCGGGCTAAAGAGGAAAAGGACCATCCAGAATGTTATCAGCACAAAGTTCAAAAGCCAGCATCTTTGATGGTATGGGGATGTGTTAGTGCCCATGGCATGGGTAACTTGCACATCTGTGAAGGCACCATTAATGCTGAAAGGTACATACAGGTTTTGGAGCAACATATGCTGCCATTCAAGCGACGTCTTTTTCAGGGACGTCCTTGCTTATTTCAGCAAGACAAAGCCAAGGCACATTCAGCACATGTTGCAACAGCGTGGCTTCGTAGTAAAAGAGTGTGGGTAATAGAGTGGCCTGCTTGCAGTCCAGACCTGTCCCCCATTGAAAATGTGTGGCGAATTATGAAGCACAAAATACGACAATGGAGACCCCGGACTGTTGAGCAACTGAAGTCGTACATCAAGCAAGAATGGGAAAGAATTCCACCTACAAAGCTTCTACAATTAGTGTCCTCAGTTCCTAAACGCTTATTGAGTGTTGTTAAAAGGAGAGGTGATGTAACACAGTGGTAAACATGCCCCTATCCCAGCTTTTTTGGAACGTGTTGCAGGCATCAAATTAAAAATGAGTGAATATTTTCAAAAAAACAATAAAGTTTATCAGTTTGAACATTAAATATCTTGTCTTTGTAGTGTACTCAATTGAATATAGGTTGAAAACAATTTGCAAATCATTGTATTTGTTTTTATTCACGATTTACACAACGTCCCAACTTCATCCAGCCCTACCTGGACTTCACAACCTATCAAGCCAAATTTTTATGAACCAGGCAAGGGGCCAAATGCAAATTCAGGGTACAATTCACAAGGGAGAATTTATAAATAGGAATATGGCAATAGAAGAAGGAAAAGCCATAGCCCAGAATTGTACAGTGGCAGTCCACCTATGTATACTGGTAATGACGGGAGAGGGTAGAGGCATGTCTGCGCCCAGGCCAGTGGCCGTCCCAGGGCCAGGTGGTGAATCCCCTGCACAGGTGCAGGGTAGAGCAACACCGCAGTCCCAATTCTGGAGACCGCTGAAGGCTTGGGAGGTGATCCTAGTAAACTGACTCAGAGGAACAGACAGGAACGCGGTTAACAAGACTATGTTCCCAACCCTGGAGACTGATATAAAGGCTTGGGAGGTTGTTCCAATTAATAAGACTCCAAAGAGTAATTATGTCTTTATTTATCGTTAATTTTACAAAAAACACATGGAAAATAAACATAGCTCAATACTAGAAAACAAAAATTGACTGGAAAACTCAGTAGGGTATTGAACCATGACAACCCAGCAACCATACTGAAACCACAATGAACCTATGTAGATGAGACATTCACAAAAGGGGCGAGGCGTACAAAAGATAACAACTGGGAGCAATTGTAGAGAAGAGATAATAAATCAAACAAAAGAAGGAAAACTTAAAAAAACACATGCAGACTGCTGGGACAGGGGAGGAACCCATGAAGGACACACAAGGGTTGTGACACTAAATACTGTCATGTGCTGTTTTGAGTGGCCAAGGTTACCCATCAGAGGGCGCATCAGAAATTACAGCACAAGGTCATGTGAATGAACTTCGCAGATGTTTGTTAAACAGTTTCAAGCTTCACTGTCCTACAGTGACTCCACATTTTCCCCATTCATTTCATGTTCCTTGTGTTGGCGTAAATTAATACTGATTTCTTATTTACTATTATCTACTTTCAGTCACACAAGAGGCTTTCATATGTCACCAATTCTTTTCTTTTTTTTTGCATTTCTAAGTTTGCTAATGGGTAGTACAAGATACTGTTAAACAGAAAAAATATATATAGGATGTATAAAACACAAACACATGCATGCAAACTATGTTAAAAAGGAATGTATACTGTACATACACTATAATTCCTAATGATTTTATGGATCTAATGGTAACCACTACCAATATTAGGACTTCAATTAGTGATGATATGTCATTTATTTTTAAGATGGCACCAACTATTGGGAGATTCCTGTTTTTAAAAAAACAAAAACAAATAAACAAAAAAAAAAAACTACTCACAGCATGATGAGTTGTGACAAAATGTCAGCTTGCTTATTGATTAAAATGTTGGCAAGAGCTTTATATCCCAGAAAGTTGAAATCACAATCCAATTACGAGGGCATCTTAACTCTGCTAATTCTATTTGTGAGCATAATTAGTTTGCCAGTGTTCATAACTAGATTACGATTAGGCTACACAGTCATGTTAATAAGATTTCTGCCTATTGCTGCCTTTCTTTATCAGATTTCTACTTCAGCAGATTAAAATATGTTTTCTTGTTATTTCTCAGCGAGGCAGGCCTGACATATATGATAAAACTAAACCCAGATGAAAAGCCACTTTTCTCTCCACTGCTTGGTAACTCATTAGCTGCTAAAAATACCACTGAGGAAAGTGAAAAGAATTCAGAGGTTTTGCAATAACCCATTTAGTCAATTCCATTTCTGTTCCAAAAATCAGGGGAGAATTCCTTTCTTAATCATGATCTGAACTACCAAGTTCCTGATTCACTTATGATTTCATAATAATTAACTAGGCATACAATTATCTTCTCCACAACCCAGAATAGAAGCCAAATGAGTACCTGTCACCAGAGGTGATAATAAAAAGCAGTTTAATGTTCTGATTTAGTGTCATCTCTTTCCTTGCTAAGGCTAATAAGAAAGAAATACAAGAGGTTGAAAAATTGATTTCTGTGTGAATCACATGTGGGTAATTCATATTTGGAACATTTACATTTGTGCACAAAATATGACAGAAAATTTTGTTTGTTTTGGAAACATTCCTTAATTTAAAGGCAGCCTTTTAGATGTGCAAACATGAAATAGCTAAACCACAGGCTGGAAACTAGAAACTAGGTGAATAAATAACTGCATTTAGCATGAAGTGCACTTTGGTATTAACACTGTGGGAGGTATTTGCCACATTTTTTTAACTTTATTTGTGCTAGAAATATACCTTCATTCAAAGGCAGCCTACTACATGCCTAGGGTTAAAAGAGCTAAACAACACACAGGAAAAAAACTACTTAAAGGAGCTGTGTCACGATTACTGCATGTGCTCAGAATATGCTCAATATCTCTCAATGTTCGTACAAAGCACATTACCCGTTGAATTGAACATTATCCCCCTACATGCCTCCATGTATTACTACATTGGAGCTCATTCCTAGAGGACTGAAGGAGCAGCAGTAACACAATTAAGGTGCTTGTCCTTCACCAGACAAAATTGCTAGTTTGCCATGGCATTAATGCGCAGGTTTTAAAGGGAATGACAGCGGCGAATCAAATAGGCCTTAACGGAGCCAAACCCCGCTACACCCACAGGTAATTTGTCTTAGTCCAACCCTTTTGACAACAGTGTCACAGCTTCACAGTCATCTCCTGTTGTGAAATTACCAAAATGGAGTTAGACAAACTGCCACGTCCCTTCTTTCCGTTATTTATTTTTCCCCGCAACCTAGCAGTCTGCATCTGTTTCCGTTTGTCTTGCTGATTGATTTTAATGATTGTCTCATGCGTCACCCCTCCTCCTGTGCATTCTGCACACCCTCTCCTGCACGTGATTCCCATTTTTACTTGATGTCTCTCTGCAGTTGAGTTCCTGTCTTTGTCTTTCTCCTCGCCAGATTGTTCAACTCGTGTTTTGTATTGTTGTACTTTCTAGTGTTTATTCTTTGTGTTTATTCCTCATTCCAGTTCCTCCCTGTGTTCTCATGAAGTTTCTCTCATCATTTGTCTCCCCAGTCAGAGTTATCATTTCCTCTGTCTCCACCTCCCTTTGTACTGATCAAATGAAAGCGACTCTGGACAAGACTTCTATCCTCGCCTTGCCTGACTGCCTGAACACAGTTTGCTGCTGCTTGACCTCCGTCAGTCCTATGACCAAGCCTAGCCTGCCTTCCACTGCTCTGTCTGCCACCGCCCGACCCTTGCTTGTTCATGCCCTGAATAAAGCTTTATATTTATTCTAACTCAGTTCTGCTCCCATCTCCATCTTTTTGCCAGTGCCTGACACACATGCAGTTTTAATATGCGACAGTGTTAGCACTTGCGTTTGCGGACTGTATTTGTGTTGTCAGAATAGGGCCCAAGATATTTAATAATTTTTCTTGCCAGTCTCATTTAATGGTGAATTTACATCGATTCCTATCATTCAGGCGGCAACACATTCCAAAAAAATTGGGACGAGGGCAACGTTGGCTGCTAGCAGCCATACCACAACTTGATCTGCTCCAGCCGCGTGGCTGAAGCTAAGCAGGTGTGGGCTTGGTTAGTACTTGGATGGGAGACCACCAGGGAAAACCAAGTTGCTGCTGGAAGAGGTGCTGGTGGGTCAGTAGTTTGCGATTGTCCATGTGGAATAATCCCCAGTGCCCCAATACAGTGATAGGGGTGCATGCTTAAACTGAATACCCGATCGCTCAAACGGTACCCCATCAAGAACCATCATTTATCCATAAGAGATATACCCACATGGGCTTAAAATATCTTTGGAAAACTTTTGTGAAACACTAAAATAGGTTGTTACATCAGCAAATGTCAGTTAAAACTTTGCTAAGCACAAAGGAAGTATTACTTCAACAGTGTCCAGAAGTACTGTCAACTTCTTTAGACTCAGAGACATCTGTGATGGGCCATCACACAGTGGAAAAATGAATTTTGTCAGACAAATCAATATTTCAGGTTTTTTTTTTGTGGAAAAAATTAGTTTTATTTTATTATTATTATTTTTGGAGGAAATGAGCGTTGTGTGCCGGTCCAACCAAAGAAGACAGGGGCCATCCAAACTGTCACCAGCAACAATGCTCAGTCATGCTCTGTGAAGGCATGGGGTTTTGTCAGTGACCTTGGCAAAGGTAACTTGCACTTCGGTGAAGCCATCATAAACGCTGAAACGTACACTGAGATTTTGGAAGGACATATGCTTCTATAAAGACAATTATACATACAACGTATTATACTTAGATCCATGAACCAAAAAGGAACCTGACAAATTTACAACACTTTTCAAAGCACGAGCCTGCGCACGTGTTACAGTGCAGCTGGGGAATACCGATGCAAATCTGTTTGCAACATCAGTTTTAACAGGGAGAGAGTCTGGCCAGTTGACCACCACAGTATGGGGAAAAGCTAAACCACCTGCCAAATCATTGCCCAAAACTCACACTCTCCACAAGCGATTTGGAGCGTACACCAACTTTCATAACACCGGAAACCAAATCAGATTTTAAAAAGACCATATGTTGGGGTACTGACACACAGCCCAATTTGATTCCCTGAACAAGGACAAAGGTTCCAGTCAACATTTCCCGTGAAAACTGTAAGATACTTTCAAGAATAAACGATTGCGCAGTGCCAATGTCTCCAAGTATCGAAATTGGCTGGAACTTTGCATCCTTTGAAAGCGAGACGGTGTCAAATAACAGAATGGGAGCAAAAGATGTATCCCCAAGAACTGGGTTACTGGTTCCTGACAAAGACTGAGCAAGTATTACGCCTTTTAGTTGATCCATACTCAACTGTTTTTGCCTTCAAGCTGCACAATGCAAAATAAAATGCCCAGGATCAAAACAATAAAAACACGCATGTTGGTCACCTGAATGCGTGGGACCTGACCAGGTCTCATTTGAATACGAATCCTTAGACCTTGAAGGAATGTGAGAAGACTCCATTTCTAGTTCCACCCCTTTCCTCTTTAGAACTCCCCAATCCCATGAACGGTAAAATACTCTCTTTACGGATATTTATGACATCTGGGTTCTGTCGGGTCCAATCTTTCGAAACTTCATCAGCAGGATCACCTGTAAGATGAAATAAACCACGGCAGACACTGAAACGGCGAACGCTTCCAAATATAAGTCCTCGGACGTAACAGATACACCCGCTTGATACATTTTTGCCTATACTAGTAATCAGTTTTAAAACATTTCAAGTAAGCTGTAATCCTCCCAGCAGAAACTAAGAAAATGAGGATTATTCTCTCTCCTGTGCATAAGAACTGTGTAATAAACCTTTATCAACACAAGGGCAGAGAGCTTTGAATTACAAATCTCTTTGGGACGAGTACTCCAACGCAGCCATACAGCGCTGTTCCTACTAAAGAATCGCATCAGTGGACATTATCAGGGCCAATTTACACTAGCTATGCATGCATAAATAAAACCCCATCCCCAACTCCACCACAATGGAATTAATCATACTAACTGATTTCTTCCTAATTGGCTCCATATGGACTTAAAGCCCCCTTGTTCCGAGATGGAATTAAAGTTTTTTTTAATGCTCAGCTATTTGCAGTGAAGAAACTGAGGGAATCCACTGGAGGTTTACTGGGGGCAGTATTTGTTCCCACATCACAATGCATTCCTTGTTTATGTTCCACTTTACGCACTTGGCATCCCACACATAAAAATATCAGAATATAAGCTTCTACACCTGTGGGCTAAAACATCATGAACACTTACCGATGAAGTGGTTCGCAATGATTATCTCATAACAATGTCACAAGTCAAGGTAAGCTAATAGTTGGTTCTCGTAGTCGATGTTTTGGATGTGGGAGAAATGGGACTTGAGCAACTGGGACAAGGGCTAAATAATTATGGCCTTATAACTTGGTAGGAGAGTCTCCAAAGGGGCAAGGCTTGTGGGGTGCTGACTGGTCAGCAGGAGTGGCTACCAACTCATACTGGTCCGAGGAGCGAGAAACCATGCACTGTTGCACTTTAAACCCAGATAGTGCCGCAAACTCAAATGTTTTGTGGAAACCAGTTACCTCAAAAAAATTATGTAAGCCAACTTAATTGCATCGTGAGGACAGTACTTAAAGAACATAAGGTAAAAGTTATTCTTACTACATTTTTAAGTGCTGTGAACACAAGATCATTAAGTTGGCGCACACAATTTTTTTGAGGGATTGGGTATCCCCAAAACAATTGAGTGCATCACACTTACCAGGGTTCACAAGGTGGGAGTCCAAGGCTCATCAGTGTGCGAGGTTAACAATGGCTATCCCATCCGGTCCGCACCAGCAGAAGGGCTTCTGTGTCACAAGTCACAGAAATTTTTGATGATGTTCACAAGAGGAATGAGTCACAACACACAATGTATTGCACCCCCTCTGCGTATTCAGCAGCGTAGCCACAAACTGGTCAGAATGCCCATTCTACCACTGTTCACCTCTCAAAGCGCACAAGCGTTTGAACTTGACCTCAGAGCAACTACAGCAGGTTGCCAGCTCCGATGAGTCCTGTTTTCTTTTTCCATCATGTACATTGGCCGAGCGCGCGTGTACCATTTATCATGGGTAGAGATGGCACCAGGATGCACAGTGGGATGAAGACAAGCAAGTGGAGGAAGTGATGTTCTGAAAAATGATCTACTGGGAAACTCTGGGTCCAGGAAATCAAGTGAATGACGGATAGAGCTGCTTCGGCAGCACTAGCGGAACCTACACTATATTAGGCCGGTGGTTTCAATGTTGTGGCTGATCAGTGTATATATACTTAATTAAAATTTAGCTGCTCTGCATTAACACTGTCCTCTTTGCTTATGTTGAAATATTGAATTCAGTATTAGGAACATTGCAGTCTTTTATTTTCTCAGTCAGAATTTTATCCTTTCACGCATAACAAGGCTACTGAGTTTAACTGTGATAAGGACTTGAACAGGGCCTTTTTAGCAGGGGTAATTGTTACTGTAAACACAACACAACATGTTTATCTCATTCGCACAAATGTGAGAAGTAGTTCAGTCCAATGAATCTAATGTTGGACTTTCACTGGTAACTTCTAATGCCCCCTTTGAGATGTTTATCCTTTTGTTTCTATTCCTTCATTAACCTGAAAATTACCCTCCATTGATGACAGTGCACATTCACATTCAGGCTGCTTGTCAAATCCGTTCATGGCTTGTAAATTCTAAAAGTAAATATTTATTTCTATCCGGAATGACCTACTGTTTTAAATGTGCAATTCGACTATATTCTTGTAATGGAGTCAATTAATCTGTCCAAACACAGGATAGTAAATATGCCCTCTGCATGCAAAACTATTCAGAATATACTAAGCAATTGATTATATGTGCCTGATTATGAAGAAATTTACAGCAGGAAATCAGACAGAAGACAGACGAAAGTCTGATATGGCGGAAGCACTGCTGATCTGTTAGTCAATAAAGGAAAAAGAATATGCCAGTAACAGAGAGAGTACCAAGAGTGAGCCAGACTTTTTCCTCAAGCCTCACAATATTACTTTCTAGACTCACCTTGCAGGGTCCCCTTTGAGACCTTTATTAACCTGCATTGCCATCCTGGCAGTAACATTGTGGTTAGGCTCTTTTATCCTGCAGTTTCACCACATTCAGATGAGACACAGGATGTTGTGTCACTGTCATTGTTTGTGGCATGACACATAGCAGGTAAAACACTTTATAGTTACAACATTCATCAAGAGCTAAATAATCATATAGTGTATAATTATACTTGTGTTCTTTCAGCTTTTGCACTATGTAAAAATAGGTAGCCCGATTACATAGTTGTATTTTTTCAAGCTCCCAATTTAATTCGTCAGAGTGAGAAATCAACAACTAAACCCTTAAGATTGCTAATAAAGCTATGTATCATATAAGGGTCTGCATGGATTATAAACTCATTAAAATGGAGCAACTGTCAGCCTATTATCTCTGATGTACATGCCATCCGCACGTCTGGTTATGCATATAACTGTGTCCTGGAGCCAGCATCGCAAACCCCTGGGAATAAGGCCATCCCCCTCATGCGCTTTCAGAGGATAATCAAGAGTGAGGTCACTCAGTGGCACAGTCAGGCACAGCCTGGCATCCCGATGTAGCGGATCAAATCACATGTCCTTTACTCCTACTTTAACATCTGCTGCCACTAATATCAGTAATGACAAAATTGGCGCGGAATCGGTTGAGCCCAAACAACCAGTGTCCTTAGTTGGTGCTATCCGGGCAGCGTGTTGAACATTCCCAATCAAATTTGAGTGACCTCTACTGTAGCTCATGATTTGGTTAGACCTGATAACAATCCACTGAGCCTGGAGGACCTTCCGGGACCTTCTGTGCTTTTTCAGCTCAGCACCTTATTAATTGGATGCGCGTGTTATCCGCTATCTCCAGAGACCTCCATTTTCCCCATAAACTGCCGGATATATGTCAGTCTCGCAAGCAGGATTCCCTGACCCAAGTTACTAGCTTCCGCTTAAGGTTGGGTCAGACTGGGTGCAGGCTGCATGGAAGGCACACAGCCAGAAGATGAGGAGAGATAAGGCAGCAGATATCTTCTGTTTGCCTGCCAGGTCCCTGTCCGTTCACAGCTAACAAGAAAAAAATCCAATACCACCAGAATCACAAGCAAATGCGAGTCCAGCAGAGTTCAGGGTCCAGCTGAAAGACATCCTTTTGTAAAAGGCCCCAACAATAAGAAAACAATTGTGTAGGACATTGAGTTGAAGGCTTTTAATGGCCTCATTACACCTGCAGATTGAAGCGGAATGGAAAGAGATACAGCTGGGAAGGGCAGAATCGAAAGCGGGGCATCTCTGTGCTTTCCCATTCTTTCGGCAGGGACCCCAATCGATCTCTCACAACACGGGTTAATGCAGTGCCTTAAAAACACACTCACCATTCATTCCTGCAAAAGTGCACAATCTGGTAATTGCTTTCAGTGCCCACTCAGAGAGAGAAATGGCGCAAACATGGTCTGGTGCCCTCTGTTGGAATTAGTTTAAAGTACACATCGCTACATGGAAGCTGGTTCTTTCAACATCAAGAAAAGTCATGCTGCAGAGGCTATAAACAATGCTGAATGTCTTCATCCCCATGAAAATATTCTGTAGTTATTTCTTAGTAATACTAGAGTATTTCTGGCATAACTATAGTATTACTTTAGTTTGCATTGTATAACTAGAATAGTACTATAGCCATCACATTATAACTATAGTATTACCACAGTTAACAGTACCATGATATTACTATAATCCACACAACTGTATTGCTGTAGTTTGAGCAACTATAGTATCACTATAGTAATACTACACTATGGAGGCGAAAATACCATCCATTTACTATAGGATAACTGTAGCTCAGAGCTAGTAATTTTTCATAAGGGCAGTTGTGAGAAAATGCCAGACATGAGTAAAGGTGTTTGATTTGTTTGTTTATTTGTTTGTTTCACCAGTCCAGCCAAAATTATGAAGGTAAGTTGACGAGAGAATCTTAGCCCACACAGCAGTCATGCGCTGAATTCTGATTAGTGATGCACAAAATACCACGTGCTTTCATGATACAGGTCTCCTCGGTTAAGAAAAGATAAGTACTTCATACTTCAATTTCCAATTCACCGCTCAATTTTGAGGTTTTTTTTTTTTGAGTTTTGTAATATTTCCTCTGTTGAATAAAGTATCCAGTTGTTCTTAAATTAGGTGATTGATTATATGTCTAGTATTAACAACTTAGTTTTGGATTATATTAATAGAATTAATAAAATGAGGTCTATGAGAACTGCACCATTGCCCGTGGCATAAGTTAACATGTTCAGGCCATGCCCCAGCCATACTATTTGTCTACTCAAGTGTTTTTGCATTGCTGCTGTCCAGATGATGAAATCTGGTCACATTTACATCTCTGCTGGGCGCTTAGTTTGCCGCTTGGCTCGCACATTTGCATGACTCTGATCTGGTTAATACTGTGGGTGGACTATTGCAAATAGAGAGACAAACAGTACAATATTTCTTTGTCTTTGCCCTGCCCAATATGCTTTGGCGCACTTTTCCAATCAATATTGCACTCCTAAAAACTTCACATTGACTTGAACCTCTGAACCCTCACAATTCTGCTTGTTTCACAGAAGTAGGCAATAGCACTGCAAAATAATATTGTTTCGCCATGAGTTTAACAGTTGGAAAATAACCTTCAGTACTGTACACCATCGCATTTCCTGAAACAGACATTTCTGTCTGACACAAATGGGAGCACAGGAGTTCATAATCTGTAGGCTTCAGCTGAATTCACTCTAAGGTTTAATAAAGGAAGCTTGTTGAACATCAGTCTCCAGTCCCCACCATTCATAGCCTCTCACAGGCTATGAGACAGGTGGAACTCTTTCTCTCCATTGTAATGAAACTGCGCATAGTGCTGTGTCTGCTCGGCCCATGCGGCACCTTGTGAATGATCAGACATTGTTAAGGGAGTTAGAAATAAAACGATCTTCACCTGGAGGCTGAGACGTGCGAAAGCCACGAAGCCGTCATGACATCATCCAGCTGCGACTGCGGTTTCGCTAATCTCCCCTTGTGTGGTGTTCATAAGCAGCTGGAGGTACTCAGATTGCCCCGGCATCAAATGAAAGCGTGTTAGCAGGGGCCAAAAATGTGAAGGCAGTACAGGGAGGGAAAATGCAGCTTCAGCATATTCATTTCACGGTAAAATCAAAGTGCAAACAAACAAATATATGTGGGTTTCACAATGTTGGACCCAGCCAGTTACTAAATCTATGATCATCTACTGCTATATTTATGCTCACTCCGGCCAGACATTATGCACATTCCATAGCTCAGGCTTATCGCTCCTGGTTATTCAGGGCAAACTTTAGCCCTTTGTTGCATGTTGTCCAATATTTTGGACATAAGTTAAGTGGGGTTTATTTTCTCTAGGCTCATAGATAACCTGAAAACACAAAATGTACATTTTACTGGACATTTCCAGATAATAATTTCCTCAATAGGTGCCTCTCTGATTAGTCACATGATTCACCACAAACAATCACAATGGCTGCATCCACAAGTAAGAGGTAAGTTGACGAAAGTCAGAAATAGTCTTATATTGTCCAAGTTTTGATCAGACTTTTTTCTGTTGGAGGATGGAAATACATTATAAAGCACAAACTGAAAACACATAACCTATGTAATGCATGTCTATTTGTTGGCATACATCTGAGTCTATGCTCTATCAAAAATATTGGACATTATGCATGCCGAGTAAATAGCTCAAATAAGCAATGTCCAGAATACAGATAGATCATCATGCATATCAATGACCAGGTTTCTTCAACTTCACATTATTTCTGTCACTCCGCATGCATAATGCCCAAAATACTGGATGGCAGTGTGCATCCCACAAGCATAATGTCCAAAATAATGGACAGGCAGACCACCCACTTGCACCCCCCCCCACACACACACACACTCACACACAAAATATTGCACCAAATCCCAACAAATGGTCCAAGGCATTAATTTACAGTGAGGAATGACAGGATAATTAAGAGTTTGAATCATTCATAATTTTTTTCAATTTTAATGTCCGTCTAAATCCCTGGATAGCATGGCGGTGCAGTGAGTAGCATTGTTGCTTCACACCAAGAAGGCTCTGGTGATTGAATCCAGTCTCAAGCCAATGAGGAGTCTGCATGTTCTCCCTTCTCTCTGGTTTCCTCCCAAAAACAACCTAGACAACCTAACTGGAGTCTTTAAGGACCTGTCCACACTTAAAGGTACTTTGGCAAATATACCCTTTTCTATGCTTTTTGGCTTCTCATCCTCATGCAAACGGCATTTTAGGTCACTAAAACAGAGATTTTTAAAGCAACGTCTAAAGTGAAGTTTTTTGTAAAACTCTGGTTTTAGACATGAAAATTGTGGAGACATGAAAATTTGAGTGTTTAGGAAACGATGTCACAACTCAATTTGCTCCTGTCCATTGTTGCTATGGGCAATGCTCTTTTCCACTTAGACATTAATGTTGATATTATCGCCACCTACTGGCCAGGCATACTTAATTTGAGCGTTTGTAGTCATTCTTGCGCTTTCGCGTTCAAAGGTAATGGCCGGTAGTGTAGGAGGCCAGGAGCAGCAAAAAGAGAGAACGTAAGCAGCGAGTAAACAGTACAAACACAGAGAACAACGCAGACCAAACGCAAGAACTCGCGCCTCCAAAGGACATCTAATAGTCCGAACACCGGAGGCAACGCGAGAAAGAAAAAGGGAGAAGAAACTCCAAAAATTAGAGAATAGGAAGTCTTTCAAAACCTGACTAAAGATTTCTTCAGCTATAGTGCGTAGTTAAACACAGACACTCTAGCGAAGGAGATGTGCCGGACTTCCTGCTTATATAGATTTTGGGGAAGCGCCGCCCCAGCTCAATCAGCCAGCTGGGCAAAGAATTCGATAGCCCAGGAAACGATATCGTCCCGGGACGAGAGCCACAAAGAAAAGTCCAAAACACACGCACAAACATCCAGAACCATGACATCAAAGATATTTTGTTAAACAAGGTCATTTGGACAGAATTTTTTCTTAAATGGAGGGGGGGGGGGGAATCCATTCAGAGAAATACTATGTATACGAGTGTGGAGAAGGCCTGAAGTGCCTGTTCAGTAGGTATGAGCATGAGTGAATGGTATGTGAATAGTGTGTCCACGCTGCGATGGATTGGCAAGCTGTCCAGGGTGTGTCTCTGCTTTCTGCCCATAGTCAGTCAGGATAGGCTCTAGTACTCCTGTGACCCTAGTGCAGAAACAATGTAGATAATAGATGGATGGATGAATGGAGAGATGGATGGATGGGTGTCAGTCACTGTGGCTCAGTTTACTTTAAATTTTTCTCAAGAATGTCCTTTATGCTTGACCCAGTGGAAGACTGGCTTGTTCCAGTCGAGGCCCTAACTGATCCTTGTTGAAACGTGAATGCGTGAGTGGGCGTACGAAGCACGCGTGCTGCCAAATTCCACAGAGAGGCATCCGCCTTGACAGTGATAGAATGAAAAAAGAGATAATGTCTGCTTCCATTACTTGGTAGTACAAATAGGTATTTTTGAATTCTCATTTTTCACAAGTTTTCTTCCTTCTTGGTACCAAAACCTCAAATCAGTACCTGCTCACCATCAATAAGAAGGTTCCAATCTGTTAAATGAGTAAGGAATCACAGGATTCACAATGATATTTTGAGCAGGGACAAGAGGTTTTTTGCAATTTTTTTTTTTTTTTTTGAATGCGTGACGTGTTAATGGTTGACCTCTAAGTCTACCTCCTCCATCTGTCACCCATCTGCAGTTCTTGTAAACTGACATTTAAAGGAGCAAGGATGGCACATTTCTGTAACTCATGGTCCCCTGCCTGCACTCCCTTTTATTTCCTGATGTGTGAACACTATGGAAGAGAAAAGGCAGGAACTGATGACCTGTGATGACTTGGCCATAATGAAAGAATTGTGGCATGTCTTTGCAGAGTTACACACGTTCTTTTCTACATTTTTTTAAGCAGGGGGAAAACTGTACCTGCAGCAAAGATGAAAGGAAAAATGTTATAATGTTAAAGTTTTGCTAATTAAAAAGATATTTTTTCACATGGTTAAATGCTTGTCAGGACATCTTGGCCGTAGAGGCTAGATGCCAATGATGTGAACGGTAGGGAGTTGAATATTAACATAAATATTATGCTATTAACTGCTTGGTCCTTTTTTTATAAGTGCATTTGAAGGGTTGATTTCCAGAAGTGCACAAGTCCGTTTTCGTCTTTTTAGGGAAACAAGGTTTTAAGAATTTGACAACTTCTGGGGATCATGTTACATGTGTTAAGCTGATGTAAACATAATGAAATATCAGAAAAGATGTCTTAAAACATATTAGGAGACCTTCTAGCCACTATCTTGATTCTTAGCCCAGATATTTCAAACACCATTCTGCGGACTTAAGTACTTCTAGAAGCAAATGCCTCAAAACAACGAAAATTGAACTTGATTTTAAAAATTCATTGTATTCAAATTTTATTATTTCAGAGTACTAAAACAGAGCATCACCATGAATTATAAACGATACTACCACCATCCAAACATTTTTAAAGACTTAATTCGTCAATTGATAGGGATGTGGCGTGGTAATTAGAAAGTTCAGCCAAAGAATAAGCAGCTAAAAAAGATTACCTTTTGCCTGACTTTTTTTTAGCTTGTTTTTAGCCCATGCTCCTGGCTGCCTGGGTCTTTTTTTTTTTTTTTTTTTTTAATTTTTTTTTTAGCTCTTTTGCGTTGAATCCACCCACACACATCCTGGCCTGTAGAGTCGGTCATTTTGGTTAGGTAACAAAGCTACAGCGGCTGCTATTGGCCAACCAATTTTCTAAGCGATGCTTCGATTGGCTGACTGGACTTGTGTACTTGTAGAAGTTTCAGACTGGACTTGGTCACCACAAGAAGTAGCTTCTTGGGGAATTTCCAATTCACTGCTTATTTTATATTGTACGTGAGTGCTTCTTGGCCAAAATTAGCTTATTGGGCTTATTTCTCTTCAATGAAAGAATGGATTTGTAGTGCGATCTGATTTTTAATGAATACAGACTTGAGCACTTATGGAAATAACCCCTTCATTTATTCAATAATATTGGAGAAAGTCATATGTGGGTTCACACTGTAAGGAACCCAGTGAAATTGCAGAAATTGCTGTAATTTCAGTTGGTATAATTCACTTACCTTGAAACTGAGCCCTCCATTGCCACGCTATTTTGCCATTATCAACCAGACGCCATCTTGTGAGGCAAACAACCTTTAACGCTAAAAGCAAGTGTAGTGACCAACGCCCTCAAATGTGTCACATTTCCGCTGTGTTTTTAACTGCTGAAACTGGTTAACTCGTGAAAAAAAATGTCTTATCATTCTATATGTAAGTCCTAGAACTTGGGGAGAGCACTCTGAAAAAATTTCCAAACAGGTCAGAGAGATGGATATCTCAAATCAATCTAAATACCGCATGGATGCCAACAAACATTCCATGTGAAATGTGGCGGATTTAGCAACTTGGGGGCCTAAGATGACCACAGGTATGGGGCCCTCTGCATCTGTTGTTCTCCACCTTTTTCAATCCTTATTTAACTAAGAAAGTCCTACTTCATGTAAGGTTTTGTCCGTGCAGTCCCTCCCCCTGCTGCATTCTTCACCTCCACCTTAACGGGCAACAGCTGTGGCTCGTTGAGGTGGAGGTGAAGGTCTGTCTATTTAAGGGTTGGCTGTGCCTCAATTAAGTGCAGCAGCATTCTAGTTTTCAAGCCCTGTTGTGTTGTTTGTGCTGCTGCACCCCTGATGTTTGTTTTACTTGTTAAATTAAAGATTTTTATACTTTTACTCAGCCTGTGCGTTTGGGTCCCTTTTACCTGCTTTTGGGCCCATGGTCCCAGTGCCTGCCGGCTTGTCGTTTTCAGCCGGCGGGGCAGATCCATGACACTTCACTGGTCTTCAAACAGCAATTTTTCTTCATTTTAATTATTTAATTTACTTATGTGCTATGTGTATCTTTCATAAATTCCTTGTAATTACTGACAATGATGGCGGCGGTCAAGTGAACTGAGGTCGAGTGAACTGAACTGTTGCTCACTCACTAGACTTAATGATGTGATGCATGAGGTAGCAAACTTGGCTAATTAAATTTCTCTTATTACATTTTGACAAATTTTTTTTTTTTCAATTAGATTTATTGGGCGTAATATTGTTAGTAAACAAATATAGTGACGCCATTCTCAAGGGTTGTTAAAGTGGCATGATACATAGACTGCATTTAAAAGATACATCGGTGTTAGTTACAGTTACAGCCAGCTTCAGCAATTGTTATTTGTCAAACACTGACATTAGATTTTACTGAGAGGCTCAGCGATGTCAGAGCATAGCTATATTTTCTTGATGACAACCCTAACGGTTTGTGACCTAGATAGAACATTATTAACCCCTTTGCACAGAAGCTAAATCTAGTTATTTATGTGTTACCTTTAAGGCTTTATAAGATTGCAGCTTCACAAGGAGGAAGGGTATGGCTCAACTGAGTCAAGACACTTGAAGCATCTAGAATTCCATCGTATTTCAGTTTGTTTTCTTGATTTTGGTAGAGAAAAAGGGCTGCAAACATAAAATCTTCATGAAAATTCAGCATTGAAATTGTAAAAAAAAAAAAAATTGAAAAATGGCTGAGGATTAAAACTATACATTTCTGGGATCAGGAGCATAGACTCCTTGACCACAAGTATAATTAATCTCAGCATTAAATTATAAATTACCTACCCTCTAAGAGCTAAATAAGACAGCTGTCCTGGTGGCTCCCAAACTGTAACATTCCCCAAAATGGTGCACTGTCAAATCATAAAATAATCATATTTACCACAAATCAACTTTTGACGAATGAAATTCAAAACGAATGATTTTCTTGTTGAATTTAGCATGAGTTTATCAAAAAAGGTGCAGTTGGACATCAATGCTCACCAGTAACCTTTCCAAACACAAAACATGCCTTTTCTCCATGAAGTTCAGAATTTTGTCAATTTTTCTTCAGAGTCCCACAAGCCAGCACGCATAATCATTGAAGGAACTGCTTATTTAACGGTCAGAACATTCACCCTGCAATGAAAAGCTAGCAGTTCCCACTTCCGAGCTCGCAACCTTATATAAACACTTTCCACACCTTATAAGGATCAAGCATAACTCACTAACTGTGAGGTAGCAATCTGGAACCAGACACGAGAACCAAGCAGTGCAGTAAAATAGGATTTTATTATGGAAGGGGGCGAACCCCCGCAGAGCAGGAGGCAACAGTACAGAATCCACAATCCAAAAATCAAAATCCAAAGGGCGAAATCTGAGTCGTAACGAGGGCAGCAATCACAGTACTCGTAGTCGGGCAAAAAAAGGGTTTGATACACAGATGCAGCAAGAAATCCAAAACAGAGCCAAAATCGTAAAACAGGGACGGTCCAGTCAGAAGTGAATCACAAAGAATACGAGGCAAAACAACCGTAGCACAGGCAAACCAAGGGAAACGTTCTGACGGGGAACTGCTGTGAGAAGACTGCTTAAATACACACAAGGGAAGTCACATGCTATGATTAGGGACAGGTGAATTGGATCAGACTAATTACGAAGGGAGCAAACACGAGGGAGAACCTAATCACATGAAATTGGCAAAAGCCAAAACGCGGACAGGGATCACAAGACAGCCTATTGACAAACATACAGCTCCGGTTAGGGAGTTCTAACGTGCACAGATAATGAGAGGCAGAACAGAGTTAAGCAGGTGCGGAGGATCCGCTGAAACGCAGCCAAGTAGATTGAGTGAGTACTGGGGGCGGAGACTAGAATAGGGCGAGTGCTGAGAGCTCGTTAGTCAATTAGTAAGGTGCAGCTATACAATCCCTAGTGCTCGTTAGTAAGTTAGTATTATATACAATGTTAGTCAGAGTTAGTAGATTTAACCAAAACAACAAACTGTTAGTACTTGTTAGTAATATAGAAAAGCAAGGTGAAGGAAGCAAACGAGATTGGAAGGAACGATTGAAAACCCAGAAACCATGAAATCACCTGAAAGTGTGGCACGCAATACTGGAGGAAATAAGCTGTCACATAACACAAGACAGGGGAGACAAAGTGCAATGCATGGTAAAATACAAAACAATGACCGGAATCTAAGTGGGGAATGGACTATGGCAGGAATAAACAGAAACAAAACATGGCATGGAACAAGGCATGGCAAAACATGAACAGAACATGACAGAACAGAACAGAATCATAACACTAACTCAGTAATATCTGAAATATACCTTATTTTAACAGAATAGACATTCTATTATCAGGAAAAATCAGGCAATATTCTACCTCAGATTGAACAGAATGGTGCAATAAACGTACCAGGGGGTCTGCCGAAGTGCGTGAGCTGCTTACATTATAAACAAACCAAAACCTCGGCATTCGATTTAGTTGAATAAGGTATAAATTCTAAAACAAAAAGCCACATTGAGCAAAATGCTAACACAGTAACAGTATAACCTTTCTTCATTGAATCCCTCCTCCAGTGACAGATGTATTGGGTAGAAGGAACCCTCCAGTCCTGTTTCATTTGGAATAATTCCCATTGACCATGTTCGTACCTCATTTAAATCCCGTAAATGTAACAGAACACTTCAGGCCGGTTTTGGATGTCTTTTTTTCTTTGAAATCACGTCATTTTCATCTACACAACCATGCCCAACATTAGGAGAATAAAACCTACTTTGCTTTTACGCACAGGTTAGTATACTATTCGGAAAGTTTAAACTCTTTGGAATTGGATAAGAAACGAGTCAATCAATACATTATTACCGCAGAAGTTTCACGTGGGAGTAAACTATTTGTGTGCGTTGCGCAGATGAGCCTTAGTAAATAATTGAGTGATTAGCTATCAACGTGTACTTAGGAGGATATAACGGAACCCTGAATTCATTGATGGAGAAGTCTACGCATAAATCCACGGTAGGGAACTACACGTTTTTCATATGTGATGACTATAATTGATAGTAGAATGACATAGTATTAATACCATGTCGAATTTTTGCTTCAGAAAACTGATTTTTCTTAACTACTAATTGAGATACCATTAGCTCACTGTAGCTGAAGTGGTTGCTACAGAGTACAATGATTTTTTCTGGAGCAACAGATCTTTTTTTTTTTAACTGCTGGATAGATACAATGGGGAAGTATATGCAGCAGTTTGCACATCAGGCTTAGCCGAGGAGTTTAATTCAGGCAACTCCTGAAAAACAGGGAGTGGAGTGAACTCATCCAAATTCTAAACCGCTTTCCGTGTTCAGTGTACAGCTTGCTTGTGAATATTCAATAACTGATCTGCGTGTGCCATCTAGTGATAGAAAATTGTAACTGCCTGCATAAATTTGCAGCTCTATGTTCGCTGGCAAACACATCTGCACAAAGGGGTTAATAAGATGTGATGCCATGCTTCATTATTGCTGTGACTGCTTCAATGACAACTCATAGTTCGCTAAATTCATACGCTAACTTTTTTTTACCATAATCAAATAGACCTTTTAATTGTCAGATAATGTTAATGTACACAATGGGCTTAGCAGTAGGTTGAGACAACGGTACCTTATTCCGAAACACATCGGTTATAAACAGATGAACAGATGACAAGAGTAGGGAGAGTAACATCAGCAGTGCTGCTAAAAATATTGTACTCCTCTCTTGCTTCTTCCTTTATTCACAGTCGCTTGGGTAGCTTCACTTAGGGCTGAATTTCATTTCATAGGGTAATCCCTACACACTAGACCAGTGGTGGTCAACCCTGGTCCTGGAGAGCTGCAGTGTCTGCTGGTTTTTGATGTTACTCAGCACTTAATTGATGAATTAAAGCAGTTGATTACACACTTAACTCATCTAACCTGGTGTCTTAGGTTTAAATAGGGTGGAGAAAACCAAACTCAGCACACCCTGTAGTTTGTAGTTTGTCCTACAATTTATTTTAAATATAATTTGTTGACACAAAACTTTCTGGGCCTATTTGTGTAACATATAGATTTAATTAGCATTATAACCATGGACAGTTTCAGGACTATAGAGAAACTAACTGTATTCCCATTGTCAGGTAGGCTATCTTGCCGTTTATTGAATTGGACGGAGGAAGCATTTTGTATTATTCCATCCATCCATTATCTATACTGCTCTTTCCTCACCAGGGTCACAGGGACCCACTCTGGGCAGCTCACCAATCCATAGCAAGGCGCTCACGCCATTCACACTCCATTCACTCATGTACTCATACCCATGGGCAATTTTAAGTTTCCAATTAACTTGACATGCATGTCTTTGGACTGCGGGAAGCAACCGAAGTACCAGGAGGAAACCCATGCAAACACAGGAAGAACAAGCAAACTCCACCCAGGAAGGCCCCAGGCCAGATTCAAACCTTCTTGCTGTGAGGTGGTAATGCTACCCACTGCGCCACCATGCCACCCATTTTGTAATATTAACGTTACCAATTCGTTGGCCGAGGCTTAACTAGGTCTATCTGCCATTTTTGTGTTTTCGAGGAAATTGCGATTAAAGATTTGGTATTAAAAATATCCCCTTCGGGTTTTTCCGAATTAAAAGATTTTTTGCCCTAAACAATTAGAATATGACGAGACTAAACTGGGCTAATTTACATACCCCTATTTGTCTGGCAACATTGAATTCTGGGGACCCAATTTTGCAGATAGACCATTGCAACTTTAGAATTCATAAAATTCCAGTGTTACTTTGGTCTGTCAGCAGATTACAGGTTTTAAAAAAATAAGGAAAAGAATTAAGTCTCTGAAAACCACATTTTAAAGAAACCCCAATGTTTATTAACTAATAATACTTATGAAACAACTTTTAAACACTGTCACAGTAAAAAAGGAATACAAGATTAACACTTTTTAGGCCTTTTTCAACATGACCTAGTAATGAGAGAGAAACATTCACGCATGAATGATCTCACATCAAGAAAATATGAACATTATAACTGTGAACAACTTAAAGTATATAAACAATGTAATTTTTTGACTCTGCCAATTTCTCTGATTGAGTGAGGCCTTTGGGTCATTATTCTTCTCTTTGATCTGCAAAGAAAAGGTAGCCTTGAACTCAATTTACATGATTAACTTGACAAAACATAATTTTTCAGCAAATCATTTAAGATTCAGCAAATAACACTCCGTTCACTCTGACTTCTCGAAGCACTCACCTAAATGAGGAAATGCAGCAATTTCTCTCAACTCTGCTTCAGTAAATTTCTTCTTGGCAGCCATTTTGTCTCTGAGGCCTGAGGTCACATGATGCGATCCCTCTAATATTATTGGTTAATTGCAGATAGACCTACTTAAAACTTGGTGAAGTGGCAAATTTGAAAATAGACCCTTCTAATATTGACCTTTGACATAAACTAAGTGCATATCTAAGCAGGGTCTAGCCTGAAATAGACCTTGTCAACTTAAAAATCATTATGACAGAATATCTCAAATATTCACAAAAATGCAGATAGACCAAGTTAATTCTCAGCTGACGAATTGTTTTATTATTTATTTTTCACACAAATGTAGTGCTGTAAGTTCTAAAGCTGAAGAAACTTTTGCGCCGCTCTCATACTCTCTCGCTTCATTCAAACAAGAAATGTGCCCCACATGAAAGAAGTCAGATCCTTCCCAGTCCATGTCCTAGCCGCAATCAAGATTGGTTGCCACGCAAGATGAAAGCTCATGCTGTTGTAAATGGAAAGATAATAATGTGTGATGTCATTGGCAGTCCTCTATATAGAATAATTTTGACAGCTCAAATAAGATTTTTAATGATCAATAAAATGACCTGCAATGTTACCACAAGATAATGGTGCATCTTTTTTGTACCAGGAACAACCGGCCGCTGCTGGATGGACAAATAAGTACACAAAATCTTTATCGTGTCATTGTCTTCCATGTTTATCTCAGTGTATTAACAAGCCTGATCTTCCTCTATGGAAGCTTCTAAGAATGGGCTCACCCATTCTGGCCTCAAGAGCATATCAGAATACCCACTTCCTCTTCAAATAAACCAAATGACTGATAGATTCAGGTTGAAATTGAGGTGAATGAATATGAGTGGGAGTTGGGAAAGGAATTAAATAGTTTTCCATGAAGGAGGTCACCCAAGAGGTGAAGGTGTGAAGGTGTGCCTTATTCATGCGCTGGGGGGGTTACAAAGCTTGAGCAAATTTTAGGCTCTTGTGCGTTGCTTAGTACCAATAGTCTGTAGAAAAAGTGTGCACATATTTTGTGCTGTGTTTTTGTTCATAAACTGCCTCAAACCAAGCAGTTCCTGGGTGGGGGGCAGGTATGATATTGTTTGAGAAGATTGCATCCACTTACTTTTGGTCCTGTACAGGGCTATTATTTGTATTTACGGATATCATTTTTATGTGAAGGGTGAAGATATTATACCAGAATATTCTCCACTTTGTTAACCATACATTATTTTATCATTTAAATTAACATATAGTATTTAAAATGTGTAAAATGTCAGCTTGAACCTTGTGTCTAACTGTGCAATAACATCACAAATTAAGCAACAGAGTCTACAACATTATTAAATTTGTACGTATATTGTACTATAAAAAGCTTAATATAGTGCCCGTTAAATGGCTGGTATTTTAGTGTGAGAACTCAATAATCTTCACAGTCGACACAAATTCATATATTTTTGAGATTTAGGCTTAGAATTAGCTGTAAAAACACAGCCAGTTACTTGCAGTCATAATGTGGCACCCTGGCGGAAAAAAATAAAATGAAGACTGCATATTTTTTGATATTCTCTCCGATATTAAGAAGAGCAAAGTCTGAAAATCACTAAGGAAATATCAAAAGTAAACAAAAGGTTAAAGAGAAAAAAAAAAGTTTAGGGATCAATTGCCAAACCAAAAGCAAGATTATCCTTGCGAGTTTACCGAAGTCAAGAAACTTTATACAATGAAGTTTATTCCAAACAAGCAACACTTTGCCTGCATGATTCATACATACTAGGGGCTTGTCAGAGTTTCGTGGAGGAAATGAAGACCCTTTAGGGGAGCCGTGAGATTTGACTCCTAATGCATTTGGCAGCTCTGTGTTGTGGTTCTTGGATATCTACAGTCAGTGTGATCTCTAAGGTCTGCAGGAATGTAAGCACTTCTGCCAAAGAAAATGCTCCTTTGAGAGATAGACTGAGATGGAACGTGTCTGCTGTGACTGGAAGAGCTGCCTGATAACTGCGAGAGCTGCGTTGTCTGGTTTTACAGTGCTTCTGCATTGGCCATTGTGAAAGTTTGTGTTCTCTGTCTCCAGTGCTGCGCTGACAAGCTCATTAAATTAGATGCTGCAGCTGTGCTGTCCTTTGACGGCACTACCGGACAGAACAAATCAGTGTCCTTAGACTCTAGTCGGTTAACTAGCCAAGAAAGACATTATTTGACCCAAGGAAAACAAAACTTTTGCAAATCCAATGATGTATGCCGAACACTCTGAAATCAAGCTGTATTACTGATCTTTTTTATTTGAAGGATGCTTTTTTTTATTATAACGAAGTCAAGTGACTGTTGCATTTAATGAATTAAATTATCTTATTCATGTTTGACCAACTCTCATTCTCTACGGTAGCTGTGTGGTACTCTCGCAATGTTACACTTTATTTAACCTGACTTCTTATGGCTAGATTTGAAGACTGAGGGGGATTTCCCTTTGGACAGTTTGAGCAGTTTTTTTTTTCTTTTTTGAGGACATCAAACTGTTGAAGAGCTCAACATTTATATTACCTGCCTGATTTCAGTATGCGAGCAGTTCATTTACACTCAAGATACAGCTTTATAGCCCAGTTATTAAGCTCCTAATTCATTAAAAGATCATAGACTCCTAAATGTCAAGAAAATACAAAGGGGGTATTTAAATGACTGCAGCCATGTCACTTAGTTGTAATAAACTACTCCTCATATTAATTTATTGGTGACAAAGCATCTATCCAGTTGGTTTCCTCATTTTCAAAACACCTTCTGGGCCCTTCATAAAAGAAGTTGATAACTGCTAGCTGTCAGAAAAATACATTAAATCAGCACTTCCTGCTGCAGCAGTGAGATTTTTTATGCCAATTAAGTATTGGATATTTATGAAATCTTCTGCTAATGCAATAAATGACGAAAGCTGTTCAGCAGAAACCAAGGCGTCTGCAGAAACCCAAATTCTCCTGGACAGAACTGAAAAATTTTACAGAGGATGTGCTGGTAAATAGCTGTATTAAAGTTATTTGGAGAAAAATATGTCAGCTTTAATGGAGTGAAAAAAATTTGCAATAAATTGCTAACAATTGCAAATGATTGCAATACCATTTCAAATGTAAAATGGACAGTGTCACATCCTGAATGTTTTCCTAATTGTTTCTCCTTGCAGTCCAGCTTGTTTTGTTTTGTATATTGATTCTCATTATTTAATTATAGTCTCGTTCTACTCCCCTCCCTCCTTGTTTTATTCCCTGTGCTTCTCAAGCATTTCGCACTTTGTTGATTGTTGTCTTGTGTATTTAAGTTCCTGGTCTTTGGCTTTCCTTTGCAGGATGGTTGTATTCTGCCCTCGGAGTTATGTAAAGAATTCTAGTTACCTATTTATTAAGGATATTCTTTCGTGAGTGTGTGGTCCTGGCATGCGGTTTCCTCTAGTCTCTCCTTCACCCTAGTTCATTTGGCTTGTCATCCCAATTACTGACCTCGGACCAGTTCCTTCAGACACACCTTGCCTGACCCTCCATATTCCTGTTCCCCCCACCTGGCTTCTGACCCTCTACAGATAATTTCCAGCTAAAGCCTTTGGGTTTGTCTTGTTCCTCTTATTAATAAAAACCAAACACAGCATTATCTGTGATCTGTACCTGGTTCCTCTTCTGAAACCCACAATGTGACCATACTTGTCAAAAATGTTAGCAGGATAAATAAAAACCTGCAATAACAGAAGCATAAAATACATCTTGGCTGCACAATGCATGCAGTGGATGTGACACTTAGATTTGTTGATCAAATTATAAAATTGTCTCTTGTGGGGTGTTTATCATACATTTGTTTGTACAATGTAATTGTGTGAAGTTTTTCATATGTGTCTGACTTTCGGGAGTTTTAAAATGAGCATGTCACTAAATTTGTTGGACTGAATGGCTTGTACCTGTCACTCTGTTACGTTGTGTTAAAGTAAATAAATGTTTGGTGGTCTGACAAATCATGATTTCTGCCATGACAAGCAGATGGTAGGGTCAGTGTTTGATGTAAACATTGCGTATCCATGGATCCATCCTGCCTTTTGTTAATGCTTCAGGTTGCTATTGAAAGTGCAATGTTGTGGAGAATATTTCTTGGCCCACGTTGAGTCCTTTTGTTCCATTTGAACCTAATTTATATGCCACAGCCTACTCAAGTATTGTTGCTGACCATGTGCATCTCTTAACAGCCACACATCTTCTAATGCTATTTCCAGCAGGATAATGTGCCATGGCACTAAGAAATGAGTTCACTGTACTCCATGGCCTCCGCAGTCACCTGATCTCAATCAAATCCAGCACCTTTGGAATATGGTGGAACAGGAGATTCACAGCATGCGGGTTCATCTGATAAATCTGCAGCAACTGCACAATGCTATCATGTCAACATGGAACAGAATTTCTGAAGAATGTTTTTGGGACCAAGTTGAATCAATGCCACAAAGTCTTAGGGATGTCCTACTCAGTATTATAATGATGGACCTAATAAAACGGCCACTGAGTGTGATTGTGGTGCATAATCATTTTAATGGATAATAGATGATAATATTCCATAGTGTTTTTGATGAATTTGGCAAGTGCAGGTTTCCAATGAAAATAAGGGCAGTTCCCTCCGTGTGTTAGGTACATAGAACCAATATAAATTACAGTGCATCACTGAATGGAAAGTGAAGATACTTCTCTTTAAGTTATAGCTTTGTGTGCAAGGGTTTCAGGTACATTTCTTGTCCATGTTTTGTTTTACCATGACATAATAGTTTAAGGTTTATACTGCATAAATATTGCTACTAACAATATATATTTAATTCTATAATTTACAGTCAGTGCATATGCAAGAACCTACTTCTTTTTTGGCATGCAAATATTTTCTTAACAAGCCTTAATTTGGTTTTTATCTAAACAGCAACTGGTGGTATTTTTACGAGCCAACGGTACTGTATGAATTGACTCCATCACATGCTGAAATAGAGCAGTGATGATACAAAATCCAACGGATGGTTTAGTGACTCGTTCATGTGCTTAAGAATCAGAAAAACACTTAAGACTGTATGTGGTGTTTCCGTTGCATAAATGTTGACAAAAAATTTTATGTATTACGTACTAATGTCAGAAAAAAATATTTTATATTGAGTTATTCCATTGACTTGAAATATGTATTGTCCATTCACAATTAAATTAAAATGGTTAACACCAAACAATATCATTTGACTTTACAGTGTGAGGCATGTAAAATGTGTAATTATGCGGCATGTGTTTTTCACCATAGTTAAGTATGTTTTCTTTGGTTCCTAGCCAAAAGACATCCTTGCTATAGATATACACAAAGCTCAGGCGAAAAGGATTATTTTACCATGATAATGAAGAGAAAAAACATCTGTTCAAAATCGGCTGTGCATCATCTCACTCAATCAAGTCTTTCTTCCATTATGGTGCTTGTATTTCTTCATAACATCCTCATTATTTCAAACACTGCAGTTACAACATGTCAAACATTCGCTGGTTTCCATACTTCTTTTCACATTCCATGTCAAACTTATATGTGCTTGCGCATCCACTGTTTGCTTCCCACATCAATTATGTGTATCTAGCCCATCCATAATCTTTTGGTTATTCTCAAGAAAACATTATACACACAAATTACATGCACAGCACTTATCTGCCTCCAAAGGCTGCACTCATTCCTTTAAGGGAGCAAATGACTCCAGACAGGCTACACAAGGACCCTAATACAAATATCAGGAAGTCAATTGTCTTGAGCTTCATGTCCAGCTTCTTCCACTTGAGCTGAAGGTGGAAGAGTGAGGGCAGAAGCAAGGTCATGGCGGCTCCTGTCATACTCCCCGTTAGGCCCATTAGTTGGGAGAAGTGGGGCATGTACATGGCAATGAGAAAGGTGAGCAAGAGCAGACTGATCCGCAGGACCATCGCACCTTCCCGTGCCCCAATCCAGCCCTGCAGCACTTCAGCTGCCGTGTAGAACGGCAGTGGGTAGGACAACAGGGCCTTAGCCAACAAACTGAGGTTCACTAAGATGCGCAAGGTTGGGGGAAGGTTATCGGTGATCACCTCCTTGGTCTCTTTACCCCAGGTGAGGAAGGCCAGCAGGGCAAAAGTGGTTTTCACGATACAGGCCATGATGTGTGTCCTGGTTATCATGCCCGCAAAGCTAGCCCTGTCAACCATGTTGCCCTCCAGGGTGGGGAGGAAAATCTGAGAGGTATAGCTGAAGATGATCACCCCCACAGACATCAGGAGCTTCTCAAAGTCCACAGGGCCAAACGACCTCGTCCAGGACCAGCGGTGGACTTGGGTTAGGCAGTACACGATGACGATGGTTGTGATGAAGAACTGAGCCATGGAGCAGAGGAGGCTGAGTCGAGACACCACCCGCAGGTCCCGGATCAGCATGCAGGGCACCAGAATCAAGAAGGTGACCAAAGACCAGACCGTGGGGGACACCGAGATGAAGGGAAAGGTGTGGCATGCAAGGTTGCTGCTGACCACTAGGTACAAGATGCAGGTCATCATCAGTTCCATCACTTGAGCTGCATTCACGATCTTCCCGCACAGACGAGGACAGAGCTGTGAGCAGCAGGCATCAGCAATGTCCTCATAGGTGTCCCTTACCCGGACTAGGGTCCCATCTTCACTGTCCTCATACAGGCAGGTAATCAGGATCTTGCCTGTGTAGCTGCAGAGGGCTGCAGCTAGGACAAGGAGAAGCAAGCCTAGATATCCACTCTGCAGAAGAGCATAGGGTAGACCAAGGACAAAAATACCCTGAAAAGAGAAATAAAGAACCAGCAGAATACTGTATGAACAAGCAAACTTCTGGTACTTCCTTGGGACACTGTTTGTGAAAGACTTTATTTTCAAACCTTAGTTCCAAACTTTAGTTGTTCTTGAGTTGCACACTTCTCAGTCCAAAACTCCACATATTATAATTCATACAATAAGTGCTTTGAAATTATATTATAGCTCTGAAGGCCACAAAAACCTCAGAGGTGGTGTTTTGGAGCAAGCATTTGTACATGTTGCCATACAAACATTTCAAGAAAAAGTTTTTGAAGTAAAATGCTGTATAAATGCATTTTGACATAGCTTTTGCAGCTGTAAAAAGTAAAAAAAAAATTCTCTGAAAGAAACAGATGCTGAAATTCTGTATGAACATGTTTTATTATGACTTTTTATAAAACAAACTGTCCGATACAAAGTCTTAATGTTTACAGATCTTCAATAGTTTACTGAACCTATTTGCTGCTTTTCTTCGACTTACATTTCAAGAATTAAATTAAATCATAGAACGGAGTTATTTTCACTATACCCAAGCAGTGTGAGATGCAATAGTTTGCTGATCATCCAGTGCATCAAGTATATGTAATATACAGGATTTTTATATATGTTGCATTTTTATATATAAAGGAAACACATTCCTAATGCACAACATGAACTACTGAGGAAACCTCATTTATGGTCTAAACAAATTGCATACTGGGTATTACTTACAGTCAAGATCCAATGGTGCATTTAAATGAATACGTACAACTCATGAAATGATGAAATACATATATCCTGTCCTAACAATATTTAATCTCTATTTCAAGAACAAGGTATTTTGGAAGGGTTGCAACTTTTAAATTGGCCGCAGTTCATTTGGCACCAGTTTCCATTTTTATTTTAACAGGGCATGCACTAAATGCTGACTGCATGCTGACTTATCAGTTATGGCTCTAAAATTTGATGACTGATCTCATATATCGATTAACACTTCACAGAGTACCCTGAACCCCATTTACCGTCTTGAAAATAACTGCGTAGATGTGATCTAAGGATGGTGAACATGGCAAAGCATTTTCCTAATAACACATGGATGGATAAAAAGGACTACTGGCAATAAATGTTGTCTCAGCACTTTGTGTTGTGAACCCAGTGTCAAAATAAAGAGGATGCAATTAAAAGACAGTGAAATATCATTCAGTTAAAACTTTGGATTAACTGCATACAGTAAAATTTCAAATGCAAATTTCATTCCGGAATATTGAATATTTACATGAGATTTATTGATATTTTGTATTTGATGATGAGACACGCTCACACACACAGAGTGACATGCAAAATCCAACTGAAGTGTAATTTTTTATTAATTTTATTTTTCTAATTTACTCCCTTAGTGTAAATTATAATTTAAAAAAATAGTTTGATTAAAATTATTGGATTTTAATTTAGGATCTGGTTACCTGTATTGCATTGGTGACGTTCCAGGCGGCTTCCCAGGTGGTTATTTTGGGGCTGGGCTGGGCAGCCCCAGTCAGACTGCAGGGGGAGTCCTGTTCCTCTATTCCCAGATCCACCGCCTCTTCCCCGTATGTTCTGCTCAACTCATCCTGCTGAGCAAACTCCAGGCGCTCCTCTTCTCCGTCGAGGCCAAAACTGTTTCTCAGCATCTCTGCTCGTGTCCCCAACCACCTCAGCCATAGGCATGACATATTTAAGCTCTATACTTAGTAATCTCTTCAGCTAGGTTCTTCTGACCCACTGTGACCAGACCTGGCCCTCTGGCTATCTGGAGAAAAGTGGTGATTCAAATCACATACTGAGATTAATAAGGTTCCCTCTGTCAGTCTAGGGGTGCTGGGCCTTGACCAGTGAAAAGGGTCCAGTGCACACAACAAGTATCAGAACTATTTAATTGCCCCTTATGACATTCAAATCACTCTACATGGACTCAAGTGGTGATAGACAGCTTCCAGAGGAAACCACGCTGTTACAGGTTCATAAACTCAGCTATAATTTGCAATAATAAAATTCAATCTGCTGTTATCAGGATCAATGTATTCTTATCCTTGGAAGCAAAAATACTTTTCTGGTCACTTCTTGATTACGTAACAAAATGGATTGGTAATTTTGCTCAGAGTGTTATGTCAGTGTATCTGTGTCTTTGTTATGCTTGAGATAGCAGGAATTCCTGCATGATACCGAATTGCCCAAACCCCATCCAAGTATACAAAACGCTAGAGGGAGTAATGGAGCTTGGTGTCAAAATAAAGTATGGACTGCACTTTGTTCAAAACTTTAGAGGAACTTGAGCAATTTGCATCAACTTTTACTCAATATGAAACGCAAAAGGCAAAATAATGTCAAGTAAATTAAACAAAAAAGATGTTTGCGAATGATCGCATACTTTAAGAAATTCTCCAACATTCGCCAACATAAAGGTTCTGCTATCAAAGCGCGCGAACGTTGCAATTAAATGCATCGCAATCACTAGTAATTACAACACATGCTTTATTGTGGTTCGTATTTCATCAGACATAACATCATGTAAATTGTTATACAGTCTCTGGAAGCGTTTATTGATTGAGCTCAATTTCGGAGAAACCCTTCTCTTCAAAGACAGGGGGAGCGTTTCCTCTTGAACTCTTAAAAGTCACCGTTTGACATTCTCCGCAAATACAGAGTGCTCACATTGCAGCGCAAAAAGCGCCTCCGACAGACAGTACAGTAATGAAGAAGTAACTAAACAAAATGAAAAGTCAACTGTTTCTTGCACTCTTGGCGTTGCTATGGCAATGCAGCCTGGCACAGCAAAGAGGTGAGTGGAAACTTTACCATTATAATCGCTTAACTTTAGGTCTTATTACTTTTTCGAATACTGAATTTTTATGTTGGAGTAGTAATAGACTTCAGCATCAAATTATGGAGCTCCGAAAATGAATAATTATCATTGGTTTCACTCAGCTGCCAAGTTGCTGCGTTAATGAACGTCTTTCATTGTCTCATGCAAATGCATTACATTGCAACTAAGTCAATAACTGGTCAATGATTGAGAGCAAGATGGTTCTATTCATTAAAGCTGCCTATCGTTGAAAGTGCATGCATCAGTATTAGTACACGGCATATTTATTTTTCACATTGATGAAATATAATCTACTATCTTATTAGAAGTTTTTCAGGAGCTGGGAAAATGGGAACCCTCGTAGGAAAGAGTTAACTGAGCCTTACGCTATATGGTCTCACAGTACATCATTATGACTATTGGACAGCTATGGACTTTCCTTGGATAAATTAATCACTGTTGCTTAGTGTTGACCAACAGCTTGATATCTCAAGCTATTTAGCCAAAGAGGCAAACAATTTATTTGTTCCCGATACTGATTTCAAGTCATTAATTTCAAGGGGAGGGTTTTCAGCAAAGGAAAAGAGGGAATCTTGTGCTAATTAGAACTGTAGGCTGCTAACAGTTGGCTGGCCATGCAGAGGGTACCGTGGTAGTCATTTCGTGTTACACATGCCCTGTGTGATCTATGTGACAACAGTGATCTAGATTCCTTTGGGAACTACTTGTCTTGTGGCTCCCTGAATTAGTCAAAGGCATGCAAAGTACACATGTCCGTTAACAAGTGCAACAGTGCTGGACTTGCTGAGATCCCAAGCAGCTGGGCGATACTAAATATAGATGGGTGAAAAGACAAAACAGTGTCATCTCGTCCTCGTCCTAAATTTAGGAACAGAAAGCTGAGGTAAATGCCTTGTTCACACTCTATGCACAGTGACAATTAGCAGGATATGTCAAGTGCCCTATGGGCACTGAGTAGTACTTGACCGCTGAAACAACCCCTTCTGAAATCAGGCACCATTCTGTCCTGGGCTCCTTTTTTAATCTGACAGCCAGAGGGGGGCAAAAACCACTATGGACATATTGTGAGCAGTTTTGCAAAAACTCCTGAGCAAACAGTCAATAGATTTCAGATTTTGGTTTTTTTGGAAGGCACAAGTCATGAGGGTTTTCCGTGGCAGAAACTTTGTCTTATTTTCTGCATTTTCGTTCATTTATTAGCATCCTCTCAGGACATCCTCTCTGTCAGATCTTGACATATGAAAATGAACGCAGGGTGCCTTGTGTATTCAAAGTTATTTGAGACCCTTTCACATTTTTATGTTTTATGTGCATTTAACTCGGCATCATTGGGGACCACTTCAGGGCATCAGATATATTTGCTGTTCATTGCGAGGGGAAAGTACTTTGGCATTAGAGGTAATAATTAATTTTGGGAAATGATGCTCGGTTTGTTGATTCCATTGTTTTATAAAATATTTTGCGTTTGACATGACTATCCTCTCTTGATTTTTACTTTGTTTGTTTTTCCTCTCAAACAATACTTGCTTTTTTCAGAAAAAAAAAATCTAATGCATCTTCGTATTCATTATACATGTTCTTAGAAATGGATATCCAAAATGCTTTTGCGGAGATAGAACTTTATAACACACTGAGAAGAAAATCAATACTTAATTCTGCTGCAATGACAACAGAGAGCTGAGCTGACTCAAAGCTGACTTTATTTTAGTCAATACTGATGAAAAGATGCTAAGAATACAATGTGACGAATTGGTGCAAGTGCTTTTGTGATCATTTGAAATTGCAGTGTTTGTCAGAACCATGAATGGCTGCAGGTACCTATTTCTGTCCTGGAACAAGATATATTGAGTATAATTGCAGGAATATGTAAGCAGGAGTTCCAGGCTTTACAAGATTCGGCAGATAGCAGTTGCTACAATGTTTGTCTGTAATGAAATACACTTGTGTGTTCTTAAGTGTCTGAGGCTGTGTCTAACGTATACATGTTTTTAGACCCTAGACTATTTAGCTATGGGGACCTTTGGCAAAGAGGACCTTAATTATTTTTCTAGCAAGTATGGAATAAATGAGATTCCTATTATATAGATTCACCTTGAGGCGGTCCGACATGTGAACACAGTATTGAATCTAAATTAGCTCAAAAACCTCTCAGAGAGGAATGCTGTAGACTCAAGTTTTTTTTTCCAAATATTTTTGTTTCCTTTTTTCTCCATAGAGCCCTGGACTTTACAGAGGAGGCATCAAAATAGTATTTTTTCACAGCTGATTTTAATCAAAAACAAATCTCTCCAAGACAGTCACAAACATGATGTATACAACAGCTGAGTTTACCAGTCACGTACTCTGTTGAATTGACCAGAAGATTCTGTTGTTTTCTGTTTGAAGGTTGAGGACTTAAGATCTGTTCTGAAAGGAACACTGCTTCAGCAGTGATTTTTTTGTGTGTGTGTGTGTGTGTGTGTGTGTGTGTGTGTGTGTGTGTGTGTGTATGTCTAAGACAGAGGCAATGCCACATGTTTATAATATGCAGAGAGGGACCCTAGCCCATATGTGTAGATTGTAACATACTAAAGATGGGTGTAGATCCTAATGCAGACAGAGAGGCAATCCCTTGTGTGTATTCTAACACACTGAGAGAGATCATGTCCTGTTTGTAGATTGTAACATACGGTATGTATTCATGCTACCAGGTTGTAGATTCAAACACGCTGAGGGAAACCTTGCACCATGTGTGTAGATCATAACACATTGAAGATGTCATTGCTTCTGAGGTATAAATTCTGACACAGTGAAGATGACCTTGCCACCTAGATGTAGAATCTTACAGAAGATGCCCATGTCACCTGGGTGTGGATTCTCATGCCCTTAAGATGCCCAAGCCACCTGGGTGTAAATTCTGACACCCTTAAGATACCCATGCCACCTGGGTGTAAATTCTGACCCCCTTAAGATGCCCATGCCACCTGGGTGTAAATTCTGACCCCCTTAAGATGCCCATGCCACCTAGGTGTAAATTCTGACACCCTTAAGATGCCCATGCCACCTGGGCGTAGATTCTGACCCCCTTAAGATGCCCATGCCACCTGGGTGTAGATTCTGACACCCTTAAGATACCCATGCCACCTGGGCGTAGATTCTGACCCCCTTAAGATGCCCATGCCACCTGGGTGTAAATTCTGACACCCTTAAGATGCCCATGCCACCTGGGTGTAAATTCTGACACCCTTAAGATGCCCATGCCACCTGGGCATAGATTCTGACCCCCTTAAGATGCCCATGCCACCTGGGTGTAAATTCTGACCCCCTTAAGATGCCCATGCCACCTGGGCGTAAATTCTGACCCCCTTAAGATGCCCATGCCACCTGGGTGTAAATTCTGACACCCTTAAGATGCCCATGCCACCTGGGTGTAAATTCTGACCCCCTTAAGATGCCCATGCCACCTGGGCGTAAATTCTGACACCCTTAAGATGTCCATGCCACCTGGGTGTAAATTCTGCAACCCTTAAGATGCCCATGCCACCTGGGCGTAGATTCTGACACCCTTAAGATGCCCATGCCACCTGGGTGTAAATTCTGACACCCTTAAGATGCCCATGCCACCTGGGCGTAGATTCTGACACCCTTAAGATGCCCATGTCACCTGGGCGTAGATTCTGACCCCCTTAAGATGCCCATGCCACCTGGGTGTAGATTCTGACACCCTTAAGATGCCCATGCCACCTGGGTGTAGATTCTGACACCCTTAAGATGCCCATGCCACCTGGGCGTAGATTCTGACACCCTTAAGATTGCCACCTGGGCGTACCCTGACCCTAAGATGCCCATGCCACCTGGGTGTAGATTCTGACACCCTTAAGATGCTCATGCCACCTGGGTGTAGATTCTGACACAGTGAAGATGACCTTACCACCTAGATGTAGAATCTTACAGAAGATGCCCATGCCACCTGGGCGTAGATTCTGACACCCTTAAGATGCCCATGCCACCTGGGCGTAGATTCTGACCCCCTTAAGATGCCCATGCCACCTGGGTGTAGATTCTGACACCCTTAAGATGCCCATGCCACCTGAGTGTAGACTTTGTTACCCTGAAGATGGCCATGCCTCCTGGGTGTTGATTCTGACACACTGAAGATGGCCATGCCCTCTGGGTGTAGATTCTGACACCCTTAAGATGCCCATGCCACCTGAGTGTAGACTTTGTTACCCTGAAGATGGCCATGCCTCCTGGGTGTTGATTCTGACACACTGAAGATGGCCATGCCCTCTGGGTGTAAATTCTGACACACTGTAAATGGCAGTGCCTCCTGGGTTTATATTCTATAGTAACACAATCAAGTAGGCCGGGTCCTTGTGTTATTCTTGGCATGCTGAAAGATGCTCTCCCATTGCTATGACTTCTCCGATGATCTTGTTAAACTCTTGGTGTCAGTTTCACTCCGTGAAACCCTGATACTCCGCATAAATCTGACCTGACACCCCTCTCCAGTGACACTGATGTTTCTGTTACTGCTGCTCTTGAACTAGATAAGCAACAGACACTGGATAGTATTTTCAGGATGTAAACATAGTCGGCGAATGCAAATGTATTTCGGGAAAGATGGCACCCTCTGAATTTTTTTTTTTCCATTTCATGGAATCCAACGTACCAATATATTTCCAGCCCACTGAATTAGTTTATTGTACCGTTATTATTTACTTTCAGAATACAAATTTCTTTGGAGCAGGACAACAGTACAATGAACACATTATGTGCAGTCAGATTAACCCTGTGTGTAACAACTGAACTTTTGCCCTTCAATGCATTTTTTGCTTCATTTCTGCAGAATCGATTGCATTTTGCCAGAGATTAGCATCCACAGTCTGTGATTTGTGCAGCACCGCTGCAGTTTCCCTTGTTGCAGTTCTATGTCACAGTTCACTGACTTATCAGGACACTATGGAAATTGGGAGATACAACAGAGTGACTTAGTGGATTTCATTTGCAGGTTTAAATCTTAGATAAGGCAGAGACATTGGGGGAAAAAAACAAATAATCACCTTAATGTATCATTAATGCACAGCACTTTGTTAAATTATGCATTCCACACAAAAGAGAAGTTATCATGTAAGAAAAACTATTTTGAATCTGTTTGCTTTTGATGCAGCACTTGTGAGCCACGTGACACTGGCATGTGTTAAAGTCGACAAAAATGTCCGTTCTTTAATTTGTAGTGATCGTCGTTAATCTTAGCCCTTCGCACCTCTGTCAGTTCGGGCTTATGGGGATTATGTTTTCCCTGCATATCAGTGTTTTCCAGTCTCTTGGCTTCTTAACATGCTACACCGGGCTCTGTCTGCCAAGCAGAGTCACGGCGCCTCAAACATTACATTAGCCATGTAAACAGAGGGGAAACCAAATTCCATTATTTTTGCTGGAAATGCGATTTAATTCATAATGCATCATAAGATATATGGGGCAGGAGAGGAAATGGCGTGTTATGAGTTTTGTCCTTTATGAATGTGCGGGGTGGGCTCCGCTCCCGCTAGCAGACCCAGAGGCTAGAGTAAGCCAGCCACAGAATAAATGTTATAAGCCGAAAGCGCATAAACTGCCCGCCGTTTAGTAGCTGTATTTTAACAGAAGCTATCCGGGTGTTTTTAGTGAGGTAACAGAAGCATTGCTTGACCTTAGACGACTGCATCACATAGGTGTGATTGGATGGAGTTTTAGGGATGCATTATTCAAGGGTGACATTTACTGTTGGATGTGAGCAAACAGGAGCCGACAGGAAGTGGACAGAGCACACAGTCTTTGCGCCGAGAGCGCGCTCTCCTTTTACATCCTGAGTGACATTACTCAATCACAGAGCAATGATGAGTTTGCCATGAAAGAACAGAATTAATCTTGGATAAATTATTCATTTTTCGCCGGATGTGTCAGAACTGCAAGTGATTCCTTCTGAAAATTCATAAACCAGGTTGGATTGCTCCTATGAAAATTGGAGATTGAAACTGACATCAGCCAGCCCCATAAATCATTTTTGTATTATTGAAAGGTAGAAATCTCAATTAAGATTTCAACTACTGCTGCTTCTTCTAATGACTTTTAAAACTGCCACTCTCACTAGTATTATTCTTACCTCTGTTACTAGACAACTACTTCTACAACTAGTATTACTTCTGCTGCTACCACTACTACTACGCCAATGACTACTACTTATTATTATTATTATTATAGGTCTAGCATCAGGTAGCACATGTGCTCCGCAGCAAGGAAGTTGTGGATTTGATTCCAACCTGGGGCCTTTCTGTCTGCAGTTTGCATGGTCTTCCGGTGTTCGCGTGGGCTTCCTCTGGGTTCTTTGGTTTCCTCCCACAATATAACAACTGCATGCTAGTTTAAGCCTCGGTCGCAACCGTACGCACGGATTTTTTAATCGTGTGTTCTCTGCGTTTTTTGCCGTAGGTGAGAGTCGTAGAGGATGTGGAGGTAAAAAAAAAGTAGCAGTCAATTTGTAAGGCGGGAGTGCTGCCCTTCAGGGTGACGCAAGAAGTATGCGGCAATACTCTTGCGATTTGGCACATGCGTGCTTCGTAGGGAGGACGTGCAGCAGTCTTGGGACAGCCGCACGACAGACACACTTACCAGGCATGAGTAGAAAGGACCGCACGGTGAAAGTGCGGCGCACTTGCGTTACCCTTACATCCCTCTCAATTTCAACGCTCATTTGGACGCAATGGCCTTACTGTCACCGTACGTGTTTTGTATGTTTTTGGTGTTGAATACACACATATAAAGGCAGAATGAGCTTCATCTACATCTACCGTCACCCTGGAGCAGGTCCTCTGGCTGGGACGTTGTTCCTTCAGCATTTCCTGCATCTTCTTGTCTCCTTCTTTTCTTTTTCCCTTTCCATTTTGGAGGCATCTACCTAAATGTATATACGTGTAGCTTTATCAGAATCCAAAGTCGTAATGAAAACGCGCGGGCTGCGCACGCCTTTCTATACCCCAGCTGTGCTTGGACGTTCTATTTCTACGTTCTATTTATTTCATACATTGTGTGTGTGCCCGTCTTATTTCACACTCGCGGGAAACTTGCTGTCAACTTGCGTCCACCTTGCGGCGACGTGCATCTTGGACAAACGGTTTTATTTCCACGACCAGTTAAAAAACGCACGTCTGACCTGCGTGTTTCTCGCGTGCTCCTTGTGTCAGGAGCAAGGGAAACTTGCATCCTTGGCCTTTCTCTGGAAATCGTAGAGTTTTTTGTGCATGAACAAAATCCATCGTACGTTCTTACGGGCAGTCTGCAGGCTCAAAATTTCGCAAGAAGAACCTGCGTGGCCCTTGAGTTCCTTGACGTTTTTTGCTGTAGATACGCCGTGGAGTGGAAGTACAGCCGGTTGTGACCGAGGCTTTAACTGGAGATTCCCATAGGTATGAGTGTTAATGAACGATATGTGGACCCTGAGATGGATTGGGGAGCTGTCCAGGGTGTGTTCTGGCCTTTCGACCATACTTGGCTGGGATAGGCTCCAGCTCCCCATTGACCGTGATGAGGAGGAACTGGTTTAGATGAAGGATGGATGATAATAATTTCATCAGTCAATTCACAACTTTTAATTGCAGTATTAGCAAATAAATACAATCATAGTTTGACCGTGATGCACCCTTTGGCCTATGGAGCTTGAGGGGAAGAGAGCTGGGAGTGTCTGGATATCGCCCCGCGGGAGAAATTCAGAGCCCGCAAGTGGATTCTGCTGTGGTGGAGGGATGTTAACTAGCAGCCGGCAAGAGTGGTGCAGCAACGAAAAATGATGCAGTGAACCAGCAGGCAGATGCATGTTTTGCTGTGGAGGCGGAGCTGGAGAGCAGGGTGGAGCAGCATGTGATATGTATCAGAGAGTCAATGGGAATGTTGGGATATCTCAAGTTGTCTTCCAGAACTAGCTCTGTAAGCTATACCCATTTTTGTCATTAAAACTAGGTTTTTTCCTGTCAAAAATTCCTTGAGGTCTTTTTTTTTTTTTTTTTTTTTTTTGCAGAAGGCCATTTGTATGTTTCTACCGGGCCATTCTCTGAAATATGAGCCTGGAAGGGCAAATTTTCAAATAAGCTCCATCAAATAACTAGTGCATGTGTTTCTAACTACTATTATTCTAGTTTAGGATGGCAAATGCCAATTTCAGAAAAACTGCATTTTGGGGCAAAATTTCCCAACTTTAAAGTCCTTTAGTTTTTCACCAGTTTTTGAGATATGGGTCATTCTTGAAATTAAAGTCATCTTTTTGTGATTTGGATGAGTGTCAAACTCAGCAGCAGAAATAATCTATTGTTGAGGTTGTTCTTTTTCAACTTTTGCAGCAAAAGTCCCTGCAGACTTAAAAGTTGGCCTCTTTAAGGGGGTCAAAATATATGGTGGTGAATGACGTCACACACGTAAGACATAGCAGCAAAAGTTTTTATAAAATTAACAAATCCAAGGGAAAATTTGAAAAACCTGAGATTATAAATTAATACCATACCTTCCATGCTTGGAGGGCATAACTTCCTCAGTCCCACAAATAGAATCTGTTTTATAGCCAAAAATGTACCTGTCACACACGTAACACACGTATCACATGTGTGATCAAAGTACAAAGCCTGTGCTATGACAGGACATTAATGACCTGTTTCCTTTATCTTTAGACTAAGTCAGCCACCCCATCATTTGACCTAAATATTTTGCCAGATTTTTATTTTGCCAGAACTATGATGTGTATACCCATGTGCAAAGCAGGAAAGAATTTAGATGTAATATCATGGAATATGTAATGTTCAGAAAGTAATGTGAAAATGCTGTTAGTTGGATTAAATTAACCCCTTTGCACAGAAGCCAAATATGGCTATTTATGCGTTACCGTATTTAATGCTTTATAATTCAAGATTTAAACTTCATAGAGAGGGGGAATATGGCTCAAGTGAGATAATACACTTGCAGCATTCAGTATTCCATTGTATTTCAGTTTATTTTCATGATTTAGGTAGAGCGGTGTTTCCCAAACCTCTCCTGGCGTAGCCCTTGTCCTGCATGCTTTAGATCTCTCCCTGCTCCAGCCCAGGTGATTCAAATGATTTGCTTATTATCAAGCAGCTTCTGGGGTTAATTATGACCTGATCATTTGAATCACCTGTGCTGGAGCAGGAAGAGATCTAAAGCATGCAGGACAAGGGGTACGCCAGGAGAGGTTTGGGAAACGCTGTGGTAGAGAAACGGGGCTGCAAACATAAAAAACCTTCATGAAAATTCTGCATTGAAATGATTTAAAAACAAATACAGAGGATTGAAAAATGGCTGGGGGTTAAAACAATACATTTTTGGGATCTTTAACTCTGAGACCACTGGTGTTCTTCATCTGAGCATTAAATCTTATTTGGCTTCGAAAGAGGAAGCCAAATGAGACAGCTCTACAGGTGGCTCCTTAAACACACACAGCCCTGAAAATGGCACACTGTCAAATCATAAAATAATCATATTTTTAACACAAATCAACTTTTGATGCATGCAATTCAATAAGAATTAACTATTTTCTGGTTTAATTTAGCATGACTTTATCAATATAGGCACAGCTGGACATCATTGGTTACCAGTACCCTCTCCAAACCAAAAACATGCCTTTTCTCCATGATAAAGTTCAGAGTTACGTCCATTTTTTTACAAAGCCGCATCAGCAAGCACACTTACTCATTAAAGGAACTGCTTATCTCACAGTCAGAACGTTCACTCAGACGGAAAGCTTGCTGTTCACAATTCCAATTTGTAGGTGTCTAAAACTAACCTGTGAAATGTTTATGTTGTTCACTTCTGTCCACCATGTTAATACTGCCAATCCCAATATTCTGATCATGAACACTGGCTAGTACAAAGGATGTATGTTAAACACCTCCATGCTTACTTACAAGGACCTACAATAGCTACAGATATGATTTTATTTAAATGGAATGGACTTGCGCATTGCAGGATTTGCATGCGGTCACACACGTAACAAAGGCGACACACACGTAACGCATGCAAATGAGGTTGTAGTATGCAAATTAGCAAGGTATTTTTATGAAAGTTTTCATTACTGCAAACAGGAATAACTATTGCTAAAGTTGATGAAGCCAAAGTGTCATAATCTTTGTTCAAATCACAGAACTTTTGGAATGTAAATTAAATGTAGCGATTGACCCATTTTCTGTGTCACACACATAACGCAGCGTCTTTCTCATCCTGTTCTTCCAATGTTTTAGGCAAATATCAAGTTGATGTACCACATTGATAGTTAAGCCCAGGTATCTTGTGGTTGTCCTATATTGATCCCCATCTGCAACCCAATTAAAGTATAGTGCATTGAAAAATGTCAAGAATACCTTCCAAATGTCACACACGTAACGTGAGAATCACCCTACCTACAAAATGGAGTTCATTTTTACTGCGCTAGCTGTTGTGAGTTCTGATGAGGCTCTGATCCAGATAAAAACAGTGCTTTCTGTGTGCTGTGACACCTTGGCAGCAAACAGCTGTTTATGTTGCTACTGTTTGTTTTTGATCTGGTGTTTCTGACAGAGGTAGTACTTATGTGGATCCTTTTTCGCACTCTGAGAATTCAAATTACCTTATCCGCCGTAGAGAGTACTAGTAGACAGTATGGCAGGGTACCAGGTTCATGAGATTTTAATCTTATTGAGATTACCACGAAAGGGCGCAATGTATGGTTTTTTCCCTGAAATAAATTACGGAAGGACAAACTGAGGTTAAAAGCATATCCTTCAATTGCACATAAACTATGGCTCATAAATCTGTTAGTCGGTAATACTTGGAAATGATAAGTTTTGCTGTTATCCTGTTTGTCAGCCATTTAACATTTCTGTAAAAGTTTCACAAAAATAAAATAGTTTGTCGTCATCAACTGTCGTCACTGTTGCTTGAACTTTGCTCACGTATTATTCACTGAAAAGCATACGTATTATTTTTGAATGCTGCTTTTGCTCTGCGAAGGAGAAGTGGCCTCTCCCAGGTGTATTCCTCCATCTCACCCAATATACACCAGGATAGGCTTCACTGCTCCCTGCAAATGTGACCAGGTTTAGATAATGGATGGATGTATGTGTTTACAACATTCCCCTATTTTTTACGAAGAGTGCCCCGCCACCGAAAATATACCATCTTCTTGACAGGTAGGATGGGAACCGCTCAGCTTTTAGGAAATGACTGAATTTTAGTCCCTCATATTAAATCACCAGGTCGCTGCAGATGCTGTTTCTGTCAGTAAGTGAGGTGTCCCACTCATGAGCCGTGAAGTACTGTGTGGCTTTTTGTTTGGAAAACAGTCAATGATGTGCAGGTGAGCGTTTCTGGAGATTACGCTCGCTTCGGCTGGGGACCCTGTGTATAGGCACAGGTGGAATAGGGCGGACTGGAGAGGAGCAGTTAATTTGGCAGAAAAACGGGAAATAAAATTGCTTAAAAAAGAAAAAAAAAACATTTTCACAAGCACAGATTTTCATTCTCATTTGGTCCAGCTCGAAATTTCTGGAATATTTGTTAAGCTTCCAACGTCTTGGCCATTGTTTTGGAAACAAGAGGCGCCAGTCACATTTTGAGTCAGTGGGAAACATATTTGGAAAACTACACTGTCCGCTGCCTATAGCCGCCCACAGGTCCTAAGTCCTACTGTGTAAACTGATAGGAATTTGAGGCATTTATGTTATTTTCCTCAACAAAACAACATTGATAAAAATGGCTAAATATGTGTTATTGGAAGCCTGCGGTGTCTTAGTCTGGCTAATACGTTGAAAGCAATCATTAGCCTAGCATCAGGAGGTGTATGCCGCGAAAGACCAGAAAATTACTTTTTCATTAATGTTAAAATAAGGAAGTTTAACTGTTTTAAATCTCAGATTCTTCGCTGTGCCAGAGATACCCTTATGTACAAAACATGCACGCCACGCCATCATCCTGCACGCTCCCTCTCGACCAAATGATGATGTTGCTCCTCGCACACCACAAAGCAGGTCCGAGAATTGAGCTGTGATAGGAGGAAAGGACTTTTTCTTACTTAGAGTACTGGGTGCCTGATACATGCAGTAATCCCGGCGAACTTGCCCTTGGAGGTCAATTGAGTCCTCTTGCTTTTCTCTGCCATAGTTGGGTAATGATCCTGCCGGTACTTGAGCGTTTGGCTTCAGTGGTTGGCCTCACTTCCTCCACAATCACCTTCAGTGGCTGAGTCACACTTTTGAGAAAGTAATTGGAAATGAATCCAAGCAATATGCGGTATCGTTATATCGTGCTGTTCCATCCAGTGTTGAATCATTGAGCAGTATGTGGTTGCCATAACCAAGCTTGCATTAAGATTCAGATTGGGTTGTGTGCACCTAGTTAATGTTCTCTCAGTTGTTCTGGTTTTACCTCTTTACTGCTTTCAAAGAGAAAAAATTGCAAAGATTGATGAACAAAATTGAGTGCTCAGAAAGTTAACTCAGTATAAAAAAAATCATGTAATATTTTCCACTCTGTTGAATAATAAACCATTCTGAATAGCGGAAATTTTACCCTAAGCATTCCAAGCCAATGAATAGTACTTCTGCTCTATTTTTAAAGGCTTGTTGGCCTCTCAGCAAATGCATTGAAATGTTTCAGGACAATGCATTGAATGGTCATATTTTATTCTTTCTCAAAAAGACCTTTCATTAAGAAAAAAAATGACTGCACCAAAGTCAGGAAGAACTAGGACTGAGTAAACCAAGCAGAAATCACAAGGATAAATCTACTGCTGTTGAAATTCACCTGATGACTGAAAAATCATTCTTTTTGATGCTGGCCTTTCAAATATTGGTCTTTGCTGTCAAACCTGAGCTTTGTATGTGCTCCCAAATACAAATGAGCTCTATGTTTGGTCCCCAATACATTTTCAAGCATCTCACTGGAATGTGGCCTGACCTCTTCTTCGGGTTGTGCTCAAATCTGATTTCCATTTGTTTCACATTACGCATATCGCTGTACCAGCAAATAAGGTGTTATTGAGATGTCTGTCGGAGGTACTTTGCCCTGATTCATTGGATACAAATAGCACTGCGACAAGTGGAATTGGTCCTTAGCATATTTATAACATACATTGTACCATGGGGCCCCATTTTCCAACCGTTTTAATTTTCAAGATAAAAAAAAAGACCTAGGTTGAAATTTTTCCCTCCCAGCAAATTCAATATACGAATGTCTTCTTATATTTTTAATGAGGTCTGCCAGAGGGTAAAGCATTACACTGAATAGTGACCATTGATTTTTGGCTTCCCATTCAAGTGATTTAGCCTTTTGAAATTATTCCTGATGGTATTTCTGAGGACACGGTTATAAATATTGCTGTTTAACATTTGCCTGAAAGTATTGGGAATAAGAGTCAATGAAAAACAAGCAGACTCTACAAGTCTATCAATGAAATGAGTTTGCAAAACACATTTTGCCAGTAAAACATTGAGACGACTGATATATATTTCCCCATTATTGTTCTGCTGCGTTGGCTTTAATTCCTTATAGGCAATCAGCAGTAGTGTTTGCCAGCAAGTGCATTCCCATTAATTATAGTAATTGACAGGTAACAGTAATTATTGTTGTTTTGAGTAGATAAATAGTGTAGCTCCAACCAAAGCTTTGATTGTACTTCTAATATTTATTTCAGATCATTTTTTAAAATCATATACGAGATTTCATTCTGTATGTCTGCAGTTTTGCATTTTACTCATTTTAAAATTAATGTATCAAGCATTTGTAAAGAATATTACTCTAATGACATAATTGATATACAAGGACAAGGAAATTTGTTTAAAAAAAACACAAGCATGTCTCATGGACTGTAGTTAGAAATGTTACTCAACTGTGCATTTGTGGATATTCAGCTGTAATACACATGGGTAGTCAAGCAATGGAATGGTACTGTGCAGTAAAGCAATGTGCCTGCGAATGCAGTGACTACAGAACTGTCAGACAATCAAGCGCTTGCCATAAAGTACTCTTTTATGTCTGACTGCTTAAGTGATTGGGGGCAGCATTTACAGAAAAGGTAGGGTAATCAAAGTTTGTCCACAATTTTAGGTGTTAAAAATCCATTAAAATGGTCTCTGATAGCCTTTTTCCTTCATCCTCTCCTTAAGTCAGGATGTAAAGTATTATTTTAGTTCAGTAAAATCAAAGGATTAGCTTTCATCTTTGGCACCCCCAAGATTCGGTCTCCACGCTTTCCCATGCAAACTAAACACGTGAGAGGTACTGTATGAATCATCAGTGCTATCCAGTTTAAACGATCTGGCGATAACTAAGGGAAACAACAACATCCTCCGGGCTCCGGCCCATGTAATCGAAATTGCAGATGTATTCAGCGAGAGCACGCTGTTCTTGGAAAGAAACCTAAGGCTTCAGTGTCTGTGAAGAGCATTGTTCACCGTCCCCGGGGGGCTGTATGGCCTTACCTCTCTTCTTTTCTGGCCTGTGCTCCTCCTCAATGTGGAAAATACATCACAAGGAGGGGAAGAGTAAGAGCAGACATACAGGGGAGGCGGAGGTGCTGGTGGGGTCAAGGGTGTGGTCTCAGTAGTTCAGGCTTACACTGAGGCCTCGTCCACACGTACAAAGTACACGGGTTTTTTTTTTTTAAACAGATATTTTTCTATGTGTTTTAGAACAAAAAATTCTGTCCACACGACCCGGTTTTAGAAAATATCCCCGTCCACAAGAGAACGCAAAAACGGCTACAAACGCTCAAATCAAGTATTCCGAGCCAGTAGGCGGCGATACCGTCTACATTTACATGGTCAAATACTAGAGAAGAAAATCACACAACGCAACAGTGAGCTTGCGTGAAAAATGTTGCGACATCATCGTTTTCCAAAAGCTCTGCTTTGCGTATCCATGCGGATACACAGACACCGGCATTTTTGAAAATCTTCACCCTGGACTGCATTTTCAAAAATGTTCGTTTTTAGTGACGTAAAATATTGTTTGCGTGTGTACAAAGGGCCAAACCGCAGAGAAAAAACTATAGTACGTTATTTAAAATACCCGTGTACGTGTGGACTAGGCCTTAGTTTATGAATCGTAGGATTGGATTCACCAAGGCAGATTAGGCTTATTTCTAGATTACATTCACTTTAGAAACAAAGCAAAACAGAATGTATTTGGGTAATGAGCTTAATCTTATGCTCTGAGTAGCCAGCTTTTAGTTTTCAGGATCAGCCTGGGTCAATGTACAGGATGTACGGAATTTTGCTGGGAACAAACATATGCCTAGTCACTCTTGAGCTTGATTTTGGATTCCACTGCACCGTTGTTTGGTGCCAAAACACGTTTCCCCTAGGACAGGTTAATTCTCCCTGGGAAAATGCCTGCTGCAGATACGCAACGCACCAAGCAGAACGCTTCCTCCTGCTCGTAGTCTCTACAGAGAGATGGAGGTAGCAGCCCATGTCTTTTTCATGAAGGAGCGAAAAGCTGTCTCATTACTTTACATTATTTCTTTGCTAAGCAGACATCCTTATCAGTGGGGACTCGCCATACTGGCTGCATCTCGCAACCAATCTTGCAGCCGATTTGTTCTGCTGGATTTGAACGAGAGGAACTGAGGCACAGAAAAATATTCAAAGCCACTGCAGCTGTAACTCTACAAGATGTTCAAAACAGCTACCCTCATACCCTCCGTCACCTTCCATATGCGGTAGTATTATTCGTAGAAGTTCATTGAGAAAAAAAAGTCTCTCTATCAGCCTTTTCTTCATCTCATTTTTTTTCTTTGTGGGTGTTTAAAAAAAAAGAAAAAAAGTGCCTTTTATGAACAGTCATATTTTTATGTACAGAAACCAATCTAAATCCACTAAAAGAAGGCGTCAAAATAATATATGTATGAAGTGCAGCAAACAGCGTCGCAGCTTCGCAGTTAAACTAGCAATTTATGGTCGAGGTAATATTCTTAATCTCCATCAGGAAAATGTTGTAAAACTCAGCAGGAAATGAGCTTTACAGACCATGACGGAGGAGCCCTCTGTTTGATGACCGAGCCATTTAATATCTTGCTGAAAGTTAAGCATTCACTTGGAGAGCGGGGCTTATTTTTCACACAGAGATTGAGATTCTGTTTCTGAGACGTCTACCAAAGCGAAGAAAAAAAAAGGCACTGATTAAATTGAGTTGTGCAGTGCAAGGTTCTGTAGAACTGATTGTGCTCAGTTCACCTTAGAGCCACAGAATGTGTCATTCCATGTGGCTGTGCACCTTGATTTAAAACCCTGGAAGGACCCTGGTAGGATATTAACAGGACTGCACTAAAGTCTTAAGGGGTGATCTGGGGTTAAATGAAAAATGACATTAGGAAACAACTCAGAATTAATCTAAAGAGGTATATGTAATAACCACCAAAAAAGATACAAGTTGGCATTTTTCTGTTTATGCAGTTGCCATGGTAACCGAGCAAGCTCATTAAATATGCAGAAAACTTCTGGCACCAATTCCTCTTTAACTCTACAATAGAATTCAGTTTTTCTTTCATCATTTAAAAGCCATTGCTTATCCAAATGCAATGACATAGCCATTCTTTGCCCAATTTATCAGTTTTGTGATTTTGGGGAATTTTACTCAAATTTTGAAATTATTTTGCGCAGAATCTGACGAATACTCAAAATATTCAAAGTATGTAACAGATAGGCAAAATTTCCCTATGTCATTGCATTTCTAATGAAGTAAAGTACCTGCAGCCCAAATTTCATTGATTTTCAAAGATAAATAAAAAAGTTATGGCTGCCACAAACATGAGAAACGTGGAAAAAGTAATACCTTAGGAAATCAATGGAAAATGCATTAGACTGCATTGAAAATTTGAGTTCAGTCTTAGTCTGTGGCTTACACCCATTTTTCAGACTGTATTATCTGATTATTCAAATGTTTATCACTTTCCTGGAGTGAAAAGCATAAATTTCATCATCACATTTGCTTTTAAATCATGATTTTATGGCAAAATTCAGTTTTTAGTCCTTGTAGCAATTAGTGATTATTAAAGGTGGGTTATTATAGAATATTTTTATTCAAAAAAAATTTTTGGAAAAGTAATCAAATTTTGCCCATTTAACCCCAGATCACCCCTTAAGGACTCCAGATTTTTGATATGAATTTGGTTTGAGATTAGGCCTGAGATTAGGTCTCCTTGTTTTTTTTTTTTTATATGTTTGGTTTGTTTTTCATACTAGGACATCAGTAGAAAAATGCTTTGAGACATTAGAATGTGAGAAAATATGTATTTACAATTGAAGAAAATAGGAGATAACATGGCATCCATTGAGCTCTGGTCGTAGAATCAAGCCAACCTAGGATTGTCCGGAAAAGCTAAAGCAAGCAGTAGAGCAAGTGTGCTGAGGAGCTATAGCAAGTCCTCCAGTACGCTTGGAACAAAGCGCCTGCTTAATTTCTTATAAAGCAGCAGGAGCAACCCGAATTTCAGCTGTGTTGGTGAAGGGTGATTATGTCAAACATTGATTTGATTACGTTTGTATTACATTGTAATTTTTGTTTACTATTTTTGAACTGATCCTTGATCTACATTGTTTAGGACAGTTTTTTTTTGGTATCATACTGTACATTTCTTAAAAAGCAGCTAACTCTTTGATGCTATGCTGTCTTGACAGTATTTTGTATTAAAGGAGCTGTGTCACGATTACTGTGCATGCTCAGAACACACATCTCAAGAAAATGAATCTGCTTGACGGAAAGTCACAACCTAACTCCATCCTTGCAAATCCGTCTTTGTTTTGCATTGCATTTATTATGCCTCGGTGTGCGCATGCGCACAGCGAGCATACGGTACTCAGTCTGTGTATTTGTTTGTTTGTTTGTCTGTCTGTTACCATCATAACTGCGACAGCGTGTGCATCCAAGCTAAAGTAACAATGCCAACGAGTGACAAACACTGTTCTCTTGATTTTAAATGTGCCAGAATTTTGAAAAAGGATTCAGTTCATTTTTTGTAGCACTTCATGTTTCAGTATACACGTTTTGTGTACATAATGTTAAGCCACACCCACATGATTTTGGCACAAGGACCGCACTCTATTGACTGTTTATGTATTCAAGCTTGCTTTTATGTTACTGTACAACTATTGTACATCAGTAGTGGCTAAGCAATACACACCGAGGCATCAGCACCTCTGGTGCTTTCATATATTTTAGTTACTCCGGCATTATGCTTATGTTTCGGCTCCGTTCTTCTTTTTTTTTTTTTCTCCGGGGTCGCGATTGTCCTCCTCAAGTGCACGCGCGCGGTTTCGTGATTGGTCCAGGTCTAGACCCGGCCCGAGTACAGGCTCTGAGGAGCCTCTTGTTGATTTAAAGGAGCTTTCTATGGAAATTTGAGGATTCAAAGAGCTATTTTAGGCTTTAGCCAAGGGGTACGAAAAATGTGAGTAGGTTGCCACCACCAATAATAACAGAAGAAGAAAAATACCTTCTAGATTTGACTTGCAGTTGAGCGGATTTGTGAGCATGCGCAGTAATCGAGACACAGCTCCTTTAATGGCAATGGTTTTATTTCATTTTAATGGAATCGATACAGATGTAAGCAAATTTATTTTTGGTACATATACGTTCTTACCCCAAGGATATTTGATAAACGTTTGGTGGACGCATAACGTCATGCTCTTTGGACTTACAACCAAAAAATAACCTCTGTGAATGATCAATCAAAATGAGATTCAAATTAATGCAAACCTGTAGCAACAGAATTCTTCCTGGAGCTGCACGAGAAGATATGCTACGGTACAAAGCAAGCACAACTGCTTCATTCTATAAACATGTTTGAACTCAGCCTTGTGTTTGCTTCAGCCTTGGATCTGTTGCAAAGAGATGCTTTGGGTACATATTACCCTCCTCTTAATGAAACTCAGATGAATACGGGTGTAAATCAGTCCCCGGGCTTGAAGTGGATTGATCAGAGTGCTTTAAAGAAGATTTGCGTGGACAGGGCCAGGCAAACGTAAATCACAGTGATTGCTCAGTGTTGGTGGAGGGGAGATGGGCATCTCTGCTGGGTGATGAGGGGATGAGTGGAGCCTGTTAGCGACACTGAAAATTGTCGTTTTCACCCTCAGCAAAATGAGTAAATCCATTTGAGAAGGGCAGGTTAAAGCCTTCAGTTATTTCTTGTCATGTGTCAACTTTGTGATGCCCAGATCAGGGCTTCTGTAGTTTTGGTATGCAAGAGAACGCAAACATTTTTAGAGAATTAAATGACATAAATGATATTGATGTTGTCTTTAGTTACTTGTTTTGTAGTGTCTTGCCCATTGGTTAGACTATAATTATCTGTACATTTTTGGCATTCTTGTGCCCTCCTTAGCATAACCCACATGGAAAGAATCTATATGAACATATATGCGCATATATGCAGCATATATGTGCATATATGCCGCATATAGGCCAAATTCAGGTACATATGTGCTTATAGAGGGCATATAGGTCTCCTATATAGCTCATATACCCAGTGGCAGGTTCTGTTTGTCATACCTATTGTATAGCTCATATCTCACTTTTGCAACTGTCATACATGATGCCTAGCTCATATTTTTATTCTCAAGGTAATATCTGCATAATAGTCCAAAGTCCCTTACAGAAATAACAAGAATTTCACGCAATAACTTATTAATCGCATGTGAACTTGTGAAATTGGCATCATATTTGATCCTAAATACATGTTGACTTGTGACAACGGCATGTTATGTGTAAACCAGTCATTATTAACTATGGAAAGTGAGAGGAGACAAAAAGCTCTGATATCAACACAAATATCTAATACTATTTGTTACATTTTTTTCCTGAAACAGTAACAATAACAAGGTCATCAATTCTTTCTTGACCATACTTATTTCCATTCTATGAAGATTGAGTTGTGTATTGTGGAAGAGAAGGAAATGTATAAAAACAAAATGGTTTGATTATGTTTATTTCATCAATTAAGCATTTTTCAAGTTTAAGTCACTGCCAGATTCACCACATTAGATAAAATTGGATTCACGTGCCATCATGCCAGCAGCCATACCACTATTCAATCTGCTCCAGCTGCGTGGCTGAAGCTAAGCAGGTGTGGGCTTGGTCAGTACTTGGATGGGAGACCACTGAGGAAAACCAAGTTGCTGCTGAAAGAGGTGTTGGTGGGCTAGTAGGTGGTGATCTTCCCTCTGGCAGAACAATGCCCCAGTGCAGTGATGGGGACACTGTACTGAAGGAGACGCCTTCTTTCGGACGAGACGTGAAACTGAGGTCCTGACTCACTGTGGTCATTAAAGATCCTATGACACTCTTCGATAAGAGTAGGGGGTGCCCCGGTGTTATGGCTAAAGTCCTAACCTGGATCTTTTGACCTGCCGCCTAATCATCCCCTGATCCAATTGGCTGTGCAAATATTCCTCTCCCTCCCCACCTCAACCCCCAGGGCTTTCTTGAAAAAGAGATTTCAATCTCAACGGGACTTCCCTGGTTAAATAAGGGTTAAATAAATAAAAAAATAAAAAAACATCATTACAGCTCATACACATCCACTGAAAGGTAATACACTACACTGTTACCTCCACCAAATGCAATGTTTTCTATCTTGTCTGTAATGTAGTTTCTAGATGAATATGACTCAGAGGTCCTTAGTCTAAATGTAGCAAAATAAAACAAAAATAATGAAATAAAAGTACATAGAAGAACATACATTCAAGTAAACATGCCTTTCAAAAGTCATTTTCATCCCCACATCTATTTGAGCATTTCACTGTGGTTAATGAATTTGAAGACAAAGTCTACATTTCTGTTCACAGTTCTAATGAACAGACACTTGTCTTTTATCTGAGATGCTTGTATAGCTACTGAAGGTCCCGGACTTTTTCCTACAGGGATGAAATAACAAGGATTCTTAAATTCCCACACGGAAAGAACCTATATAAACATATAGGTTTTAATCCCCGCCTCCCGTCAACCAGCAGTGGTCGGCAGCTCTTTTCAGAAGTAGTGTGCAATTGGCCAATTTGCTACAGGGATGCAAATTAGGAAGGGCCTGCTGGGAAGGGTTATGTAGATTAGAGTTCCCCTAGGCATCTCCTGTTGGCCAGACGGGCCCTCAGAAAGAAAATTCTAAGCATCTTGTATGTTGAATGATCTTTTTATTTTGAATTTGTGAAATCTCACCCAGTGAATGTACAAGAGCAATAACTAATGGACGTGGGCTTCAGAGGCGAGCACGAGCTGTGTACACTCATCTGAGTGAACAACAAGGGGCAGTATGCGCGAAGAAGTCTAAGTACTCATACATAGCTCCCTAATTAGATATCTCAGATTCGGGTGGGAATGGAGATGCCAAATAAAAGAAAGACATTTAGGTTTTAATATAGGGAGAAATGAAATTGAATGTTTTCATATATTATAGGTACATATAGGTACATATATATGCCTGTAATATATGAAAATGGCCAATTTTATGTATGTCGCATATATGCAAAACCAATATCTGGCCCTATATTAAAATCTATATGTTTATATAGGTTCTTTCCGTGTGGGAATGATCGAAAGCAAGTTACTTGAGACAGTGTTAACTTTGACTGACATTTGAAAGCCACGCCCCATTGGTGTGCCATTTTTATTTTGCAATAGAGAAATGTGACTTAAAATAATTCGTTGACCAGGCGCAGCGAATGGGGGGAGCGCCGCGCCAACGGGGTGTATCCAGGCGCATTTTGCAATGTCGTGCCCAGCGCAGCCCGGCGCAAGTACTGCTCTGTCCCGCCTCTGTCCTTCCTGCCGGCACAAGTGGCAAAGAGGGAGGAGAGAAGGCGTGAGTGGGTTTAACACAGCTGAGTCAAATCTTCACGAATCAAATGAGCTCCTCTCCTCACCTTTAAAAGCGCCGTGGGCGAGGCGCAGTGCAAATTTCGTTCGACATGGATGAAGTAGAACACAGCAGCAACACCGGACGGCCAAACTTCAACCAGGAGGAAACTGATGTTCTGGTCCGGGGGGTTCAAGCTCGCAGTGGCCGAATATATGGTCACGCGAACAGTCCAGTGGCGGGCGGTAGACGGAAAACTGAGGGGGCGGAAAACATCCCTTGAAACGGATGAGATTAGTGACCCGATTTCAATCATTGTTCTTGGTCAACATGTTCGTTTCCCTTATAATGAAATGTTTAGGCGAGTGAATAATAAATTCTATAAAATGTTTAAGTCACATGCCTTAATAGGCAACTCTTCACGAAAAAACCACTGTGGATTTTCCGCGTTAAATTTTGTCACATCCTAAGCAAGCCGTCAAACCTGTGCATAATGATTGTTTAATTGAAAAAGATTGAAATGCGCTCTTTTTTGCGTTCAACTGGTGCATTTGATTTCTCGTCTTAACGAAGACAATTAGCTACACCTGAGAGGAGAGAGTTCAGGTGTCTTTTACCAGGGAAATTGACTGAAAACAGATCAAGACTAATAAGCAGTTTAAAGACATGTTTATCGCCCTCCTTGTTCTCTGTCCATCGCCCGCCACTGGAACAGACCTCCACGGGCTGATGATGCAAAAGCGGCTGCGGAATTCTAAACCCCCCTAGACACCCCCCCTAGACGGCAGAGCAAATGAGAGGCCATTTCATAGTATTGTGCGATTATAAAGAGGGAATCAACAATATATTGTTTTTGAACGAATGAAATAAAAAGTTGCCAATAAATACATGAGAATTTATTACGTGCAATAATTAATTATGCTGACAAACACGTTATATGAGAAAACAGAAACTTGAGTCAACATTTGCCCAATTGCGTAGCCCTACTGCAACCAGAACGAATCCGACAAGGGGTGAACTTGACAGCTGTGTAAGCCTATAGACTACCTTTAGTAGGCTAATAGTACACAACAATAATAATCATAATAATAATAATAATAATAATAATAATAATGTTTAGATAAATGTAGCCCAGATTAGGCTGTGTTTCTAAAGCCGCGTTCACACTGGGCCTTGAAAGCGATTTTTTCCGACGATTGATTACATTCAAAGTCAATGCAAATCTGCGAATACACGCGCAAACGTGTGTATTCGCGTCTTTGCATTGACTTTGAATGTAATCTGTCGTACGAAAAAATCGTTTAGCGTCCGGTGTGAAAGCAGCTGAAGGACACATACCCGCATAGCCTACACACGCACTCGCGCCCACATGCGCACACAAATCTCTCTCCCTCTCTCTCTCTCGTACGTTGCAGACAGGGGTATTTGCGGTCAAAGCCACTGCCGCAAAAAAAGCGGCCACGGCGCTCAAAGTAATTTAATATCAATACTCACGTTTTAGAACAGAAGTTCAAAACTTTGATATAACATAGAAAACACATATTTAGAAAAGTAATGGACAGATGGACTCATTTCTTTTACTGACATGAAATACCATGAATTACTAACATCAGTGCCGCATAAAAAGCGGCAGCCGCGGTTCTAGTGTTAAGAACAGAGCTGTGCAGCCAGGTGGTTTCTCCTCTCCTGTGTGCGCCGCTGCTCTCCCTGCTGATACGGCACATGCAGTTCGGCCTCTCTCTGTCTCAAGTCCTGTAATGTCTCCTGCGTGAGGTCAAAGTGACATCCATGGCGTACAGCTATGTTGTGTAGCACGCAACATGCCACAGAGAATGCACTGACACTCTGAGGGCTGTCAGGTCGAGTTACCATTACGCGTGCCAACCGCCTTTGATCTGACATCAGGACAATCGATATAGATACTATAATTTATGTGCTGGTTCAGATAGTTACATTAAATAGTAGTGGTTGCTGTTATTATGTATTGCATTGAAATGTGCCTGACATTCTGGAAACCTGCCTGTGAGGTTTTAGTGACGTGTGTGCACTGTGCGCCGGTCAGCCAAATTACCACTGCACAGAAAGTAAACCAGGTTGGAGCTGGCGAGCTCTCTGCGCACTTTCGGTGGAGCCGTTTGCCACGAAATTGTCACTGCGTCATGATGAATATGTGACACCTCCCCCTACAGCGCCGCCACACCCATCTCCGCACAGGTCAGTCTACCAAATTGCCAAAGTGGCTGCGCACGGTATTGCACCGGATGAAATTACCACTGCGCGGGCTGCACCGGATGAAATTACCACTGCGCGGGCTGCACCATGCTGCGCCACCCTGCGCTGCGCCAAGAAATTAGGGCTCTATCTTTCACCCTGCCTTACCCGTTGCCACTACCCGCAACCTGTGAATTACGCATTTAGCAGCTTCCACTATCCCTAAACGATATCTTGCGGCCACACTACCCGCTATGCATTATGCCTAATCCTTTATTTGCGCCTGGAGGTGTGCCCGTGGGCGTGTTTATGCGCTTTCCCTAAAATTGCTATCTTGACCACTCACTTTAGGGAAAGCGTATAGCGGGTCCTAAAACCAAGCGCTACCCGCATTTGGGCTTTCACAAGAGCCCTATGCATTAGCACTCAGCAACGGAAATTTTTTCCTGCGAGTGCGGCATTTCAGAACTCTCTTGCGAATGAAGGTAATTTCGGCGACAAGTATGTACACCTGTTTTTGCAGCACGGTCGCGCAACTTGCTGTAAAAAAATAGACAGCTGTCCGATTGGAAAATGTAAACGGACGAAACCACGTACTTGTCACCAGAATTACCTTCATTCGCTGAAGAGTTCTGAAATGCCGCTCTCGCTGGGGGGGGGGAGTTACGTGGCTGAGTGCCAGTGCATATACCTAATTTTATTTTTCTAAAATGGGATTTTGTTCTATGCTTCATTTCAGACGGGAGAGGGAGTTGGAAGTGCATGGCGAAACGCTTTTTTTTTTTTTTTTTTTGAAGTTTCCATCACAAAAGGGGTAGGCTTGATTTATTTATTTTTTACTACAAACCAAACATTGAACAATATGTCAATGTCAAATAATAATAATAATAATAATAATAATAATAATACAATTCATGATTAACTTAACGAAAACAGATCCTCCCCTGTCTGGATTTGACCTCATGCACGGGCAATTTAACTTCGTCAACGGAGAAACGTGGCGACCTTCCTCTCTCCATCACGGATTTCGGTTTGAGGATTTGGGATAGCGCAGCCTGCTCCGAAAGGCAGTGGCACCTGGCACACTGATTGGTTTAACTGGCGTAACGCCCAAACCACGCCTATGCATAATATAACGGGTAGCGCTGGTGTTTTAGGGATATAGGCAGGTGTGCAAGATAGCAACTTTCGCGGGGGAACGCCTCTTACGCAATGCGAAATCCCCAAATAACGGGTTTAGGGACTCTGGCGCAAGATAGGGCGCTTAGAGCCCAATGTGCTTTTATCTAGTGCAACACTTGTGCAGTAAGAAGAATGAAGTTACTCATTGCCACACAACACTGGCGCGATCAGCCCCGTGTGTGGACTAGTTTGGCGCAAAATGACTAGAATTCGATTCTGCTCTTCTGATACAGTCTGAGACTTGAGAGTGTGTATAGACAGTTTGGTGAATATGCATAGAGGTTCAGTGTCAAAACATATTCTTTTTGAGTACTTAACATTCATATGAATATGCAACTGTATGAAATATGTTGGTTTGGATGCCCCTTTTGTAACTTTAATTAGATGGGATCAAATGGAATGCACAGCATGTCAGATATGGACACATTCATAATTTCCCTTGATAAATACCATTGAATATGATTGTCATTATTACCACGTCTGTATTTTTTCTGCAATGGCTATTCACTTTTGTCATTGACGACTAAATTACTATTGATATATGAGAAGCCATGCAAAAGGATGAATTTGATTTATTCTTAGGGAATACCACATATTTCTGTCCAAAAGAAAGCCATTGTAGAATTGTAAAAATCCCTTTTATGAGAAAGAATACAAAAGATGATTCAATCAAGTTGTCATCTGAGGACAACCCTGCCATAGTTTATGGCGCAGTCATTTATGTAAATACTCTTTCATCAATAAATTGACTATCCCATGAATTTTTTTGTTTTTGAATACATTGAAAAAGGCTCAGTACTTCAAAACATTTAAACGAGAGGCACAAGAATTGACTTTGCTTAAATTTGTATTGAGGTTTTGCTCTTTGCAAGACATACAATGAAATACATGAATGAATCTGAAATTCACTCGAGATGTATGATTATGATATGCAGTCTTTACAGAATGTAAAAGTTTGGCCATTGATAAATTTGCAATATGTGATAAATAATTTTGCACATGCATTGTATACATGTGTACATGTATGTACAGTATGCTTATCGGGGCATGTACTGTTTGTGTTGTGTGTTTGCATGATATATATATTGTATATTTGCTTGACAAACATTATGTGTCAGGAGAGTTTTTGTTCATATGGTTGATCTGGAATTACGGAATTCCACATTTGATTTCATATCTACGTGGCTTATCAAGTGGTTACCCACTCGTAAACCTCGGCTGAGATATATTTTGTCTGCTTTGTCCTCAGCAAATGCACCAGAAATTTTTGCTACATACTCATATTTACACTTGAAGGCTCCATAAGGCAATTTTCAAAAGCGGATTTAGATTATGACTTTGTTTATTAATTTTTTTTTTGTTGTCCTCCCAATTCTTTTATGTAAATTAGTGCACAAAAATTAATCCACAAAATTGAGAGAAATGATTTTTGCCAGCTCCGTTTTATGCAACTTATCTTTCTTTCATATCTTTCTTTCTCTGAATCCCTTTTGTGCCTCTTCCCATCCTCCAGCTTGCGTGTCGTTTAGATACATTGTCTCTTTTGATTGTTTAACCCCTGTGTGCTTTCCCCACCAGCTGTGTTATATTCATGTTTCCCTTCCCTCAAGTGTGTGTTGACGTATTTATACCTCTTATTTGAGTGTGCAAGTTGCTTGATTGTCACTTACTATATGCCCTTTAGTAGCATAGTGTTAGCCAGGCACCCGTCTTCCCGTCTTTGAGACGCGGAATGTTTACCTGAGACACTGGGACGGGTAAGTTTGATTTTAGATGGGTCTGGCCGTTTCCAGCGTTAAATTGCCTATATGTGAGATGGGCTAGCATTTGTCAAAACAACAATGGTTGTCCCAAAAATCAGCGCAGTCGATTTGACTTTATTTCGTTACTGATCTGAAGTGCTGTAGGTTGGGTGCAAATTTTTTTTTTCCCCACACTGGTCCTGGGCAAAAATTTAAACTCATTTTAACATATGGCCAATCAGGAGTGCGTTTCCCGAAATCACAGACGCTAACTTACATAGTTGGGCCCATTGACTGTGAATGGATGAACTATGTAAGTTACAAGCTTAGTTAGCAACTACGCTTTTTTGCAAACACGCCCCAGTGCACTTCTGTCTCATTATCTATGCACCGCACAATGGCACACAAGTTGCACATTGTAATTTGTAATTTTGTGTCTGCACGCTGTGCAACAGGGTGGAGAGTTGGTTCTTAATGGTGTGGTTTAGTTGGGGAGGGGGTGGGTTTCCATGCAGACTAGATGGCACCAGTAAAAGTGACACTCAAAAGAGGTTGTGCAAGGTGAGATTTGATATTTTCCTGAAAGGTAAGGTGAGTAGTGTCTATCACACTGCCACCACTGTGTTTCACTGTTGGTATGATGTTTGTATTGTGGAACACTCCATTTGCTTTACACCAGAGGTATCGAAACCCATGTCTTCCAAAAACTACCACTTTTGCCACATCCGTCCACCAAATATAATCCCAAAAGTCTTGGGGGTCATAAAGTTACTTTTTGGAAAGTGTTAGACAAGCCTTTCTGTTCTTTTTAGTCAGCAGTGGTTTTAGCCTTACAACTCTCCCATGGATGCCATTTTTGCCTAGTCTCTTTCTTATTGCGGAGTTGTGAACATTGACCTTAATTGAGGCCAGGGCTGGGCTGGCCATCGGGAGGTTCGGGAGGACTCCCGAACGGCCGGTCCATTCCTTGCCATAGCGGCCTGTGTTATACCTGGCCATCGCAGCTGTGGAACATTGCCCGTTAGACTCGGCCAATCTAATTCTTTCAACAGTCGTATACAGGCCATCGGGACAAATTTTAAGGAGCCGCCAATGCCCGCCACGTAATTGGGTCGGGCAAATGTTTTCACTAGCCCGACAAACCTCTTCTACCGGCACAATTTTCATATCAGTAGGATTTGGTGCATGATTAAATTGAAAAATGGATGGAAATTTACATATAACTCGAGTGAGCTCATGGTTTTATACAGCACCTTTGGTGGTTGTACTTCACTATTCCGGTTGTCTTCCGTTAAGATCAATTTTGTTGGTATCTATTTATATATTTGCCTTATGCTATAGGAAAGACCAAAAAAACTGTTTTCTTGCAAATAAAAAATGATTTGTGGGCTTAAGCTATCCACAATTTATTTAATTTGGCTGTTTTCATCCTAAAAGTTTACAAAGCTGCTTTCTGGGAAATGTGTTTGACCAATGGCCATGCTTGTCCCCTGTTGCTTTAACAGTCTAACAACGTGTTTCAACAACTACGGTGATCAGAAGAAAATATCAAAAAGCAATGGAGGAGTGGAAAAACTTAGAGAGTAAAAGAAGCAGGCATTGGAGGCTCAGGATTTTAATGCAAAAATTGACTTGCTTGGCCATGATGATCCTCAAGTGGCAAGCATTTTTCATTTGGAGGGGGACACGGAAGCAGTAAGATTGACGTTAAATTAGGCTATCGCAAGTATGTGTTCAGTTAAAATTTGCGTGAGTTTACAAAACGACCTCACTGATGGACAACTTGTTATTAGCCTACTATTTAATGCATATTGCCGCGTTGTTTTACGGTGCCAAATGAACTTTGTCCTGGAATACAGTAAGTCTCCAAACTTTCCATCCCAAAACCCTGTCTTGACATTCAGAATCACCTGTCTTTTGCAACCAGCGAGTACTACGATTCTGAAGCTAGTGGGCTATGCCATGCCCTTTAGAGTCTGTAGGAAAGATATGCAATGTTATTTTAAAAAGACTATGCATGAATCAATCCAAATAATGCAATGGTCTTATTGAAAAATTCTAAAAGGCCCCACAGTCACATTTCTTTTTCACATTCATTCATGTAAATAATAATAATGATAGTAATAATAAAAATACATTATTTTGTATGTTGACAATGTTATGTTTTTGATTTAGGACAGCATCATTGTATTTAATTTATTTCTGGACATCTTTCGGATAAATAGGGTCTTTAATATAAATAGGATTGTTTTTGGACATTACTCGCTCAATCCCCGCCTTACAGAAGAGTAAATTCACTCATGTGTACATACGTTCAACTTAACGGTGACTCAGATTATGTGTACTTTTGCTGTTTCACTAGACAACACTTTCTACTTTCACAACACTTGGAGTGTTTTGGAAGCATTAAAGCCTCATCTTTTAGAAAATTTCAGAAAAAAAGGACCATCACAGGGACTTTGGGGAGGACTTAGTGATTTGTTAACATCTGTTAAAATCACAGATGCATAGCCACTGGGTTTGTATGTTAGATAAACACTATAATTATGTTGTTGTAGGCTAAATGGTGTTATATAAACTGAAAAACTAATAATATCAGTGTTTTATGGGAAATACGTTCCAACATGACGTTAAAACCCTAGTCACACTAGAGGCGGAATGAGCTGGAATGCCGTCGGAATGAAAATTCTTTGTATATTCCTGGATATTCGAAGAGCGTTCTAAAAATTCTGACTGCATTCTGAGTGCATTCCAAATATTCGGGCATATTCTCGTAGCTGGCCCGAATGTTTTGCTCATGCTCAGAACTTTCCAGGTGCATTCGAAGTGGAGATCGAACAGCATTCGAAGTGTATTCTAACTGCGCTCTGATTGCATTAAAAATGTTCTTACGGCATTCCAACAGCATTCAAAACATTCTGATTGCATTCGAGGGAGAATCGAAACGGCAAGCCACGTCAAATCCTGCCAGAATGTCCCGAATGCGCCTCGATTGAGCCAGAATGCACCTCGAATGCATCTCGATTGCTGCCGGAATCTATTTCGATATTGAAACAATTCAGCTATAAACTGAATATCCCATCCCTTAAAAATAGGCTGAAACCCATCCCTTCAAAATGATTGGTCATGACCTGTTTTCAATCATTCATTTAAATTACCATTACAGAAACTCCGAAAACTCTCAACATTATCAGGTGTGGTCAGTTTTCATTAATAACGCATACCTGTTAACTCTCACACATTCGGCGTCAGTTTTAGTGGCGTATTTACATTCCCCTGCTGTAGTCAGCAATTACACAACGCATAGATGTAAGAAATTCTCGGGCGGAATTAATGTCCTTGTGCATGGAGGTTTATCAGTTTCACCTGCGTTATGACTCCCGACTTCTCACGCTTTACTTTACATTATTGGAAGAAACCCACCAAACAAGAATACGTCCAAACGACGTTTTTTCGAGGGCTTCCACAAACATCTAAATGACGTCCCCTGAGGAGCCAGAATGAAAGTTTGTATGACATGTTTTTAACAACGGTCTCTGAACGTCCCGCATCGACGTCCTCCAGATGTCTGCACAAGGTTAATAATTCGAATACACTTCGAATGCCATATAAGGGCGGTTCAATTGCTGCCTGAACACCACCTCGTATTGACATACAGATATGGTCCTGGACCGACCGATGCGATATAGACATGATCTGCACATTGGGCGGACGTCTCATGTTTGCTGGGAAGATGTTTCAAATGATCTTATTTCATTAAACAATTTAAACGATAGTGAAACACATGCATTGCTTCCAACCTGTGAGTAAAGAAAAGCGTGAGAAGTCAGGAGTCATAACGCAGGTGAAACTGATAAACCTCCATGCGCAAGGACTTAAATTCCGTGCGAGAATCTTTCACATATGCGTTGAATAATTGCTGACTACAGCAGAGGAACGTAAATACGCCAATTAAACTCAGACCGAATGCGTGAGAGTTGACAGGTAGCCTATGCGTTATAAATGAAAACACGGGACCCTCGTATTACATTCCAAGTACATTTTGAGTATTCGAGCTGCATTCTGTTTGAATTCTTGGACGTTCCAACCATATTTGGCGGCCATTCCGGGAGCGTTCTGACTGCATTCGAGGTGAATTCGAACAGCATTCGAGGCACCTTCCAACCAGACTTCGGGTGGTGTTCAGGCGGCAATTGAACCGCCCTCATACGGCATTCGAAGTGTATTCTAAATATTCTGACTGCATTCTAACAGCATTCTAAATATTCCTACTGTGTTCCGACTACATTCAAGCTGCATTCGAGAGCTAATACACCCAGAATGTGCAAGAATCATTTGAGGCGGGTTCGAAGTGCATTCTAAGTATTCGAATGGCTTCTTTCAAAGCTGTAAGACTTTGGGTCAATTTGAAATTCCCGCCCGAATGTTGCATGAATTTAGAAAACTCTTCATTCCGGCTGGTTCTGCTTGATTCCAGCTGATTTTGAATAAGTGTGATAGGGCATAAAATACATTCTTTTTTGTGAAATTTTTTCGGCCTGCTACTACCTCCCCAACCTTGCCACCTGGACAGTGGGCAGGTCAGGTGCGAATTCCCGGGCCACTTTTTTGCCTAAGTCTGCCCCTGACTGAGGCTTCTTTTGTGACTCCCTGCACACGTAGAGGAATTTGGGAAGGCCAGCCACTCCTGGGTTGGTTCAACTCTGTTCCAAGTTTTCTCCATTCATAGATAATGGCTTTCACCATGGTTCACTAGTGTACCAGAGCCTTAAAATGGCTTTGCAATTCTTTCTAGACAGACAGATGTCAACAACTTTGTCTCTCATGTGGGTTAGAATTTATTTAAATCGTGGCATCATCTGCTGCTTTTTGCCTACTCCATACTGCCAGACGGGTTCTATTAAGTGATACTTAGTTTCAAGCTTAGTTTGGGTCTGGCTGTAGTAATACCTGGGTGCGTCGTGTGAAACTGACCCCAATTATCAGGTAAACTTGTTTAATTTGTTGATTTAGTAACTAAGGGGGCAATACATTTTTTAACATAGGTCTGGTAAAGTTGGATGTCTTTTATCCTTTGATAAATGAAATAATCATTTAAAAACTGCATTTGGTGTATACTTGGGTTACTTTTGTGTAATATTGAAAGTAGTTTGACGAATTGAAACATTTAAGCATGACAAATCTGCAAAACTTCAATAAATCAAGAAGGGGGTTAGTGCTTTTTCCCAGTACTGTAAGGCCATGATTAAAGAATGCTCAGAACACATCAGTTTGCAACATAAGGTGAGGCTAAAATTGATTAATTGTTCCCATTCAATTTAAAGCACTAATTTTTTGTATGATGAAGCTTTACATTTTTTTTTTTTTTTTGGCGCATGGAAAACATAATTGCCTGGAGGCAGAGGTGCAATTATCGTCGAAGTAAAATATGTACTCTTCCAGACATTCATTTCAATCAGCCAACCATGCGTAAATGGTTAATTGTAATTTTAGCAAATAGATATCAGGAAACACTTGCATGTAGGCCCTGACCTTGACTCACCCTGCAGCCTATGGAGCCCACAGATGGATGACAGGGTGGAGTTGTGATGTTAAACTGGAAAAGTGCTGTTCCAGAGGAAACTGCGTGGGTCAGCTAGAAGCTTCTAAAAATGTGAGGTTCAAGTTGCTGAAAATGTAAGTTTAAAGCTGTTGAAAATGAGCTTAAAGCTCTTGAAAATTAGAATTGATTTATGACTGTGGGATATTTTGAAGTTCAACTGTGATGTCAAATAATAAAACAAAAAAAAAATCTCAAAACTTTAGACGGTATGAATATGCCGAAGGAAAATAATAGTTAAAGTGGTATTGTAGCCTACGTAAAAGTAGGTATGTAAAAGGGTTAAAGTGCTTCAAGTAGTAGGGTGATAACAGACTTACTTTTTGAAAGAACTAAGCTCCTCAATTAGCCATTCTATGCCAAAGCCCTTCCTCTGTTAGATGAAGGTGGGGTACCCCTTAAAGATACACTTAAGAAATGTGCTGAAGATTACTCGAATACGAATTAATCTTTGAAAAACTAAATTTTCAGCACGTCCGTTATTTGCCGCACATCGGAGGGTAATAACGGACACCCCTTGGGGTTACAACGGACAATGTAAAAATTATCGGTTAAATTTGACTAATGACTGAAAAGCTGTGATATAAATGAGTAAATCTTTATTTAAAGTGTCAAAGAAACTGAAAAATTTTGAACAGTCGAAATAATATCGCACTATAAATCTGAATTAACACATAAAACACATAAAAGTGTAGCATCAGCCTACAAGTGCCAGAAATGTCATTCCTTCACAAAAACTAGAATATAAAAGATGCTTTTCTTCCACCTTGAGGTGTCTAATGAAATTAAACATAAAACTGAAATGCCATGATTGCAGATGTTTACAAAGTGACCACAGGTTTCACCAAAAAAAGTGTCCAAACCCAATGTTTCAAATTATGGCCGAGGCATGTCAAACAACTTAGGCAAGGTTACACCATAGCCAGAGTAAGTGTATGATACAGTAGGGTTCACTCTGTCAGCTGAATGCCAAAATCCAGTCTTCCCTCATTGAAAATTTTGAGCAGGGGCACCCTTTCTGGCCCACCGCATAAAATGCGAACATGTCGCTATATGCGATCTGAAATGCAGAAATCAAAATGCAAATAAACAGATGGATGTTTCCAAAACATTCTTGCATCAGAACAGTGCAGTAAGAACTCTCTCCGAACAGGATTTTTCTATGCCAGATACGTGGGGCAATTTGAGCAATCATCAATATGCAAAAAAATTGCCGGATCTAGCTTTTTCACCAAAGTTTCTTATACTTCCAAGCACTAGTAGCGCCTAAAAACTGAGAAAGTGCACCTTTTTCCAAGAAATTCCTACAAAAACTTAGAATACACTAAGGTTTACTGAAGATTTGAGGCCAACTCGGTAAACCTCGAAAATATTTTATCGAAGTATCCCAAAGTCTGTCAGGTTTACTTAAGTTTGGACAACACCTCAGCAAACCTCGGTTAAATTTACCCGAGACACACCAATGATTGTCTGGCCCTCTGAATTTCAGAGACCACATCGGTATTCCTCGGGAAAATTTCACCGAGGTAGACCGAAGTTTGTCTGCTAGGCCTATGCTCACACCAGAACAAAGGGGAGGTGTGAAGACAGTCAAAACACATGCTTCATTAAAGACCTCCCACCAGTACTGCAGTCTAAACACCAATTAATTATACAAATTACCAGTACTGCCTGTTCAATGAGGTTACAGTGTAATTAAGCCAGGCCCTAGATCTGATGTGGTCTCTGAAATTCAGTGGGCCAGACAATCCTTGGTGCGTTTCAGGAAAATTTAACCGCGGTTTACTGCGGTGTTGTCCAAACTTAAGTAAACTGGACAGACTTCGGGATACCTCGGTAAAATTTTTCCGAGGTTAACCGAGTTGGTCTCAAATCTTCAGTAAACCTTGGTGTATTCTAAGTTTTTATAGGAATTTCTCGGAAAAAGGTGTCCTTTCTCGGTTTTTGGGTGCTACTAGTGAAGACTACCACACTTCCGGTGAGAAGCTTGCTAGTGCTTAGGTCTATTGCATGTGCAGAATAACATTGGACGAGAGCAATCTTATCATCTACATCAACGCTTTTCAAACCTCTCCTGGAATACCACTTGTCCTGCATGTTTTAGAGCTCTGTCTGCTCCAGCACAGGTGAGTGAAATGATGAGGTCGTTACCCCTGAAGATGCTTGATAATGAGCATTATAATCATTTGTGCTGGCGGAGAGAGATCTAAAACATATGGGAGAGGTGGTACTCCAGCAGAGGATTGAGAAGCACTGATCTCCATCATCTGTGATTGTTGATGGCAACGCCAAAAATTATACCTAAATATCGCCATAGTAGGCCTTTCTAGAAACTTTGAGAAAATTAATATTCCCCAGCTGAAAGCTTCTTAATATCGCTTCTACGTTCTGTATTGTACAACTAAGTATCCCTAACCATAGACTCCATAGTAACTTTACATGGCTCTGTGAGACCGGAAGCGAATCGGCTACCGAACTATCCCATAAAGCATCGGAAATAGGGCGTGACTGCAACAGCAGGGCGTTTTTTTTTTTGTATTGACGATTGCTCGAATTGCAGACACATGTCCACAATTACCCCGTGATGACCTTGATGAGGGAAGAGGCCCCTCCCTTGCATACGGAGTATACTACATGCATTTATTTCATGGGAACGTGAGAAGTGATATTTACTGAATCTATGGAATCGGTATATCAGTGCATCACGCATTCAGTTTTCATCAATTAAACTAACTATTGATACTGAAAACCAGAGTTTGCGGGTCAGATTTACCCTTCCATTGGGTATTATTGTCTTCGAGAGACAAAATAACGAAGTGCGACTACCGCACAAACACGTTTCCTACCCTCCATTGCCTTGCGCAACAAGGAGAACGCCGTCTATGGGGAAATAGGAGAGATGGGTCTGCCCATTATTACCTCAAGTCTGTTATTACCCCATACTGTGTAGACATTTTGAAGATTCAAGTGCAAATGCTACTCCTGATTTGTCAGCTGTATTTGGTCTCACTTACTACATGCTTCTTGATTACTGATCATGGCGTAAAACAGCAAGTGTTATACAGTATTTGAAACCTAAAATTTGCCAGGATGCCCAAGATACCAGGGTGATACCAGACTCACAAAATTTCACGCACTATAAAAATTTCACGCATTATAATTATATTATTATAATGTAATAATTATATCCATTTGGTTACTTTTTAAAGAGGTTGTTACTAATAATAATAATAATAATAATAATAATAATAATAATTTAAGAAAGTTCTCAGTTTCCTCTGGTCCAAGCTCAGGGGATTTTTGTACAGTTTGTTTCATGCGATTTTGATTGATATTTTGTGATAAGGCATAACCTCGAATGTGATTAATTTTAGATTTGCTGTCGGTGTATTATTTATTGCTCTGAATCAAACATTAATTGAACCTAGAGCAAGTGGATTTCTTTAAAAAGCCAAAGGGTTTTTAAAATCCTGGATTGAGTCAGTGTTCTAAGGGTAAAAGAGATGAGTATTTCTTAGTTCATCCATATTTGGTGCAAAACATAAAAGCCCTGCTGTCAGATAATGCCTGGGAGTTAGACACGACATTCAGTAATACAATCGCATCTATTTTGAAAATCTTTGGAGAACAAACAAATAAACTGTCACTGCTGTATGGTTTTCCCTTTCATTTTCTATGCATTGCTCTGTGTTCTAATCTTCTATGACTTAATGTGAAGTATGTAGAGCTCACACTCCCTTGGGAAAAGTGCTAAGTTGTCAAAGGTCAATATTGATCCTTACAATTACACAGGCTTGCAGACGCAATTAGTTGGATGAGGCATAATTGCAAGAATTGATTTTCACAAGATGCCTCCTTCTGATGGTGGCCCCTCTTTGATCAGTGCACATCACTTCAAAGAGGGTCCTACATCTTGGCTCCTTCTCCGCCGTGGAAACATTGACAGTGTTCTTTCCTCTGTTTGTTTTTACTCAAGTTTCACAAGATAGTTCCTTTGACTGAAGTTTTCATTTCTGTGAACATATGATGTTTCTAGGGAGGTCATGCAGACAGCTCTGAATCCTCATTTCCTGTAAAATTTTATTGTGCCCCATGACATTGCGAGGTGGGGATTAGCATTGAAACTTCCTGGTGTGTGGGAACTTCTGTCTACATTTATTTCCTGTTTGTGTCAATGAGTCTGAGTGTGGAGCCAAAGGAAATAGTATTGAATCTGCAATTTATGCAAGACTAATTCCAAAAATATCTGTGGTCTAAAATAGGTTTAATAACAACCACTGAGCAAGCTTTCCTTACAGAAAATATTTTCAGGGTTGTTTAAAAATATTATTTATGACGGAACAGTGCAGAGAAAAAGGCATGCAACGAAGGTCATTGGCCAGATTTGAACTACTGACCTGGCTCATAACAGGCATGTGGAAAGTACAGTACAAGCTGCAGCACCGAGACACCCGGCAAGCATTTCCTTTCAAAGTGGTTTGCAATTCAAGAGTCACGTTAATAACTGACTGCTGCCAAAAGCTACTGTTGAACAAAAAACATTACCACAACAAAAACTCTGATTAATTTGCAAATTTGAGATTTAGCCAAATTGGCAGGCGTAGAAGTTTCAGGAATGGAACATTAGTGTATATATTGTTCAACATTTTCTGTACAGTAAGGAATGGACTCCATCCCAGTATAGGCCTTTTGGTCAATGCAACAAAAACAACAACACTGTGTTGGACCACAGCCCCAAATTATACCATTACCTATGTTAGCGAGTGTGGAGTGTGGATATGATCTTAGACACAGATGTCCAGGACAGTTTTGTATCGTTTTAGCTCTGTGTTGTTGTTTAGATACTGGAACCTGTTTTCTGCCGCAGTCTCTTGTAGTTCCTTCTAAAACCAAACCATTCTTCTGGCAACCAAGAATCAATCGGGCAGCGGTGAGGTAGCTGAAGACGAATGCGGGAGGGTGGATGTGCACTTGTCTGGGGCTCCATCTGGGGCAGGAGGGGTGACCCATCAGCGAGTGTGATTGAGCAGCCCGTCAAAGAGCCTTAGCACTGAGCGAAGATAATGCACGGCTTAAAGTGGGCCGACCCGACTTTGACGAATAAAGGGAAGATGAAAAATAAATGTTCCCGAATCAATCAATTTGCCACTCCATAGCCTTTCGAGATTCTCTCCTGCCGCTCTTTTTCCAATAAGCATATTACACATTGAGGTAAGAGGTGGTTAATGCATCTCAAGGGCAAGGTCCTTTGTTTAAACCTTTCATTCTAGGCTTCAGTTCAGGTCTAATGTTTTTGAGAGCTAGTTACTCTGAAAGGTTACTTTAAATGGGGGAGTGAAGTTTTTGGTTAAAGTCGGAACAGTGTGCCTCATAGTATGTGTTGCAATGAAAATATCAATGTAATTTTACTAAAATAAATATTTTTGTGGTCTGTTGTACAATATGTGAAGACGAAGACATCAATATATTTAATTACATAATGTGGATGCACTGATTTCAGTGGCACTCCAGTCAAATTTACGCCATTTTAATGCAAAGAAATATCCAGAACAATCGCTTAATTAATTTTAAAAAAGAGTAATCTCCTCTGGAAATCTATCAGAAAGGCTGCCTGCGGAGGCCACTCCAGCTTCTGCCTGGAAGAATGAAACAATGATCTGTTTGTCCGACTTGACTGATGCAGCTGCAGTGGAATTGCAATAAAAATGAGGGAAACATCCACACCAGCCTCATCGATCCAAAGCAGGGAGATAAACTACAAGCAGACATGGGAAGGTATAGCTGTTTGTACAGCAAATATTGCATCTGAACATCCTGAGGAATTTAAATCAATTTCAGTTGCTTACAGCGCCAAGGTGGCCTTCTCTCACATTTTTAAAATAAATGATTTTTTCTACTTGATTGAAGCATGTGCAAAAAATGATTTCTCTGATGACTTGCTGAAATTCCCCGCAAATTTTTTGTCAACGTACGTGCATATTGAATAATTCCCTTGCTTTCACAAACTTTTTCTTTCTTTGTTTTGGGCTGAAGGTTACCTGTATTATGGTATACTTTGGTATGCTGAGGAAGAGTCCTTTATGTGAAATATCCTTCTGTATTGTCCTGCTGAAGGTTCTTTTTGCAGTAAGTCTGATGAGAATTTTAAGTCTTGAAACTGGTTACTGACAGAAATTTCTGAACTTTTTAATGTCTAGTGTCAGATGTGAGGGTCCTTTTTGCATTAACCCTGAATAATGAAAGCTATGCAGTGTCAGTGAGGTTCCTTTGTGATTTGCGGCTTCATGAAAGATACAAATTTTATGTCTTTCACAACACAGTCGGACTCTTAGCTGAACTGCAGCTAATTGTTCCTAGATATTTCTAGATTTGCTGAACATTTTGTCCTGTATGAAGCCACTATTTGTTCATCAAACCTCCCAGTGAACAAAAATGCTGCTGGACTGCATACAATGCATGGGAAAAGCAGCACTGGTTCCCAAACATAGTAACTTACACTGACTGTCATACCTGCAGTAAAGACCGCATACCTAAGAATCGGAATACAGTGTCCGTACTTACAGGGTTATTGAAACGGAATCCATGAAACTTTATTTTCTGCAGCTTGACTTTCTATCAGATGTTCTTCACAGTTCATTTGCCCTGGACATCTGGAGTGTTGCTTCACAGTCCACAAAGAACAGCTGGGAGCCATTTTCAACCACTGGTCCCAGTCTTTGATTTTAACTCTCTATTCCCACACAACAACAAAACTGGGGACTAAAGCTCAGGAAAGCTGGTTTCTTCTGTCACGGCAACAAGGGCATATTATGCTTGCATGTCTCCCTTCAAACTTGGATAGTTTTGATTTATTTTCTCCTTGAAGGCACCTACCAGAACATTCTTTTTGCTCGAAACTGGGAACAGTTGTTTGTTTCTTTTTATAGGACTGCTTTTTATGTCCAGTGAAACATCAAACATAACCGTTGATTGAGCCAAGATGTATGCGCAACTTGTATTGATTCATGAAAGAGAATACATTTTGACCTTATAAAGATATGCGTGAACTGATACAGAGGTAAACTACACAATGAGTATAGAGAGGTTCTAAGCTGTATGCTAAGCTGCTTTTAGGATGTTAGTTGCATACATAACCAAGTGCTACATGCAGTCGTAATGCATGTTTAACTGCCCTTGGAATTCAGTTGAAATATTATCAAAAATTAGAAATACTACATAGATTAGCACAGATTCCAGATTTGCAGTTTCTTCACAGACTCTTGGAATGAAGCCGTCCTTCTGATATTACTTTTTACTGCAGGCAGACCATACGCTAGTGAAATCCTTCTGTGCAGCTATCATCTGTGCCATGGTACTCCGATGAGCACTATGCTGGAAAGTATGGAAAATGTGATTTATCACCTAGACGGCAAATTAAGGTACTGAGTACTCTTTTCACAGAGCTTTTCAAAAACTAGATAATGCAGCATGTAATTGAACTTATACATTTTACAGTACTCGTGCGTATTTAAAAATGCGTCTTATTAGCTGTCTTTGCATGCAGTTGCGTTTTCCATCTTTTCTGACAATGCTTTCCAGAGGAAATAGTTGAGCATAGTTGTGAGATTTCATTTTACCAATTTAACTGAGCTTTTCCTTAAGAGCAGCTTGACCGCAGTTAACTTTTTAGAGAATCCAGCGTAGTGCTGGCCCTCATTTAAAATGCAGTCTGATGTAAAATGAAGCAGACATAAGCGGACGTGAATTAACTTCAACCGGAATATTGTGGAAAGTAAAATCCAGTGTCTTAGTGCCTTCAGCTCTTCAGCAGTTTGTTGGGACAATACAGCCTTGTGCTGCTCATTGCAACTGACAATGGCACATTTGTTGAGTTTAGCGGTAGCTTTGGAAATCTTCACTGGATGCGATGCACACAAGCAATGAGCAAGTATTAAGAGTGGGTGGAGGGAAAAAGAAGGAAGTGCTGCGAGTCATGTTGAGGTGGGGAAGTGGAGCTTGGCTGTGGGCGGGAACAGGGCACTCAGACAGAGCTGGTCGGCTGGAACTATGCTGAGAAGGTCTGTTTCTGGTGTGGAAAACAGCAGGATTTTCAAACAGCATGTTTCAAACACAGAAGTGGAAAAGGGGGGCCTCACAGCAAAGCCTGGGGACTTGCAAAGTCAACTTTCTCAGGAATGTCTGGTCCTATTGAGACCACTATACCGGTGGACCAAAAGGGACACTTTGCTGATTTTCAACCTTATCTTTATATATCAGAGTTTGGGATATAGTGTAAAAAAAGCACACAGTTTTGCCAATTTTCTTTGTATCTCAGAGAATTGGCTGTAAAATCTGTCGCTCTTCCCCCTCCAGTGCCATCATTTGATGTGTATAGTGACACAGTTGGAGTAAGGGAGACCTACAAGCTATTTCAGTTTGGATTTGTAGTCTCCACCTCTGAGTAGTCAGGGCATTTGCCCTAGATCCCGCTCAAAGCGAAGACTTCTTACTTGTCTTCTCCAAGTTTAAGGTTAAGGTTATCTTTATTATCCCCGCAAAGTAATTTAATAATGTCAACAGTAATCACGTGACCGACACAAACAACAATAAATAAACTACAATTAAATTCAAGAGTCACATAAAGTTATTTAAATGGCCAATGGTTACAGAAATAAATGAGTTGTTTTTGTCTCATTGTTTTGCATAATAGCAGACTGAATTTACAGCCATATGGAAGCAACTTAAACTCCTTAGACATATCGTGGCTAGAATCAGCTTGGGTTGACTGAGCCTTCTTCAAAGTCCTAACTTTGAACAGATTTGGAAGGTCTTTTAACGTAGTGCCTGCAATTTTGCACAACACTTTGACAATTTTGTGGAATTTGTTACTCTTCTTAAATCTTAACAGTAAGTGACCCATAACAACTGACAAAGGAGAATGTGAGGATTGATTCAATAAAAAAGGAATAAAACATTTTCATGATGCAAACTAGTACTACAAACTAGTGACATTTCCAACAGCCAAAATAGCACCCCAGAATATGAGTGCAAAGGATGTTATGGATGAGGATACATTTTACAAAAAGCTAGCAAGATAATGTACTTTCTAAAATTTTGTGTTCCGATCGACTAGTGAACGTTTTGTTAGCTTGTGGTTGTACCAGACAGCAAGAAAAAAATTTCAAAGCAATTTAACCTTACTGCTGCATTTCTGTCAAGTAACGTTAACATTTGTTCAACGCAAGCTGATGGGAGCTAGCTAGCAAGAGGAAAATTTGGCCAGTTATGATTTCGGCAGCACATCGTTTTGTGATCATTGCATTGACACAAGAAAATGGCTGCTACCTGGACTGTCGGTTCTTTTCACTTCTTCAGTAGGTTTTTAGAGGGTGAAAGTGAGTCTTGACTGATGTTAATTGTTTGGGTCTGGCTGGTATAGACGCTTCATTCAGAATTAGTTTAGGAGGACGACCCAGTGACTTTAATTGGCCATCTAGCTCATAGTCCTCATGAGGAAAATGTTTGCTACAAAGTTATATTTGTTTACTTATTTGCTAGCAACATGTCTACAACATGTGTCATGGTTGCGATGGCCCATCGGTATTCTGTTTGCTTTATATTCTAATTTTGACTGTATTTGCTTGTAAAGAGTAAAAAAAATTACTCCATTAACCTTGGCCTTTCTGTTTCCCGTACAGCCAGGCTACATCATGACAAGTCCTCTTTGCAGTGTAGAGTTGTAATGTCCTGGCACCCAAAGATGTTTGGAGGATGCCAGGAAAGTGATGGAATATGAGGACACAAAGGCAGGGATATGATTATTAAAGAAAGAAAACAAAACTAATTGAAAACTCCAGGGACAACAAAAAAAAGGGTGTGCACTAAACAAAAGGGCGTCACACATTAAGGCTACCTGCCTGTTAGAGAGCTAAGGTTTAAATAGACACAGAGATAATAAATAAGGAGAAACAGGTGGGATAATTAACTGAAAGAGCAGAACAGTTAATTGAATAATTGGATGCAGGCAGGTAGCCGAAAGTCTTGAATGCCCAGGGGGAGGGGCATGACAAGAGTAGTGAGCAAGCGCAATGCACAATGTTAGTTGTTGTCTTTACGGCAAATGCATACATAAGCTGTAGGGGTGATAAATATGCATTGGTGAATAGCCTCTTTACATGGGAAAAAAAAAATGTAATACAGTATTATGTTTTTTGGGTTTTTCCACCTTTGTTAAATTGAATAGTTCAGGAAAACAATAAGAATGAGGATAGGAAGTGCAGGTGGGATGCGCAACGAAGGTCAGTGGCCGGATTCATGCCACTGATGTTGAGCTTTGTAGGGAGCATGTGGATAGTGCTCAACAGTCTGCACCAACAAGACCGTCTCATACACATGTTGCATGAACTTTGAAGTTAATGAACCATGAATGCTCTTATTTTAACAAATCTGCCAGGTTACTGTCTGTTCCATAAATACCTGTTGAGTTTTAGCTACTTTCCCACTGAGAATCTCACGGAGTGACATTGCCCTTTTCAGATTTACTCTGTGACCTTAAGGATGGAATTACTCTGTACATGTCCACATAATTATCCATGTTATTCTATTGCCCACTTTTCTCTCAAACCCTCTCTCAGGATCTGAGCGTGTATAGTTATGTTTATTTGTGTTCTTGGATGTGTATTTATTACTTTTCATGTTTTTGTGTTTATTTTACCAGTTTCTGTGCATTCATCTAGTTTTTCCTCGCAACTGTCATTGTCACGTTTTCTGTTTTCTCTCCCTCACCTGCACTGCCTCTCATTCATTGTTTGTTTTATTGCTACCCTATTTGTTGCCACACCTCCCTGCACACTCCTTAGCCTCCCACACCTGTACCCCACCGGCAACTGTAATTAGGCCCTTTCCTTCCCTTTATATTCCCCCAGTTTGAACGTTTCCAGTGCGAGTTTGTGAAGCCTTTCATAAGTGTCTTTCCTATGAGCATTTTCTATTTTTTTGAGTTTTCCTGGTCACAAATTGGTTTGTACCTTGGTTCATGATTTCAGTCTTGCTCACTAAGCTTGTTTTGATATCATACCTGGGTTTGATTTCCTTTTTGGCTTTTTGGTTTTTGATTTTCTTTTTTTGATTTGGCTTTGGCGTACCAACTTCCTGGTTTTCTGATTCTTGGACTGAACTGTATTCAGGATTCTGGATTTGCCCTGTTACACTGCACTCTGTCTGCCTGTTACCGAACTGGATTGCCTGACCATGAACGTTAATAAAACCTGCGAACTGGATTTTCTTCTGCTGCTGCGGAGTTCTCATTCTGCCTCATATGACCCTCATGATCCATGACGAATTATAATAATTCTTGTCACTGAAATAAGAATTGGATAGTCCATTGAAATAAAATGTCAGTAGGGGCAAATCATTTCTTCCAGCACATGCTGAACAGCTAAACTATTCGACTATTTAAATCTTAAAAATACCAAACTTGTTTGAAATTTGAGCCAATGGGCGTTGTTAATTATGACAACAAAAAAACCGTGTTCAAAAAGATGGGCACTTTTTAAACCAATGTCCTTTTTTTCCCCTCTGCAGGTCTTTTCCCTGCTGTGCTTAACCTGGCCTCCATGGCAGAGATTTCCACCAATGCGACCTGTGGAGAGAGGGGTCCAGAGATGTACTGCAAGCTGGTGGAGCACGTCCCTGGACAACCAGTGAGGAACCCCCAGTGCCGACTGTGCAACCTCAAAAGTGACAGGCCATTTGGTATGCATACTGACCTTTATGCCTTAGCCCATTTGCACCCAAGAACTATATTTAGTGCAGTAAGAGAAAATGCCATTTGTTCTGATTGGTCTAAAGTTATGACATTTTCTATAGAGATACTTTGGACAAGTATCTAAATGGACACATTAGATTATTTTTTGATTGCGTGACAAATTTGTGCATTTGGTCATGTTCCAAGTTTGAAACTATTAGAAGCAAAAAAAAAACTAAAATTTTGTTTATAGCATGCTACTTGTATGAACTGAAAAATTCCAAACTTGTTCTAAATTCAAAGACACCTACTGTGTGATTTTGTTCCATGTGGTTTCTGACCTATAGTCATTTTCTTATTGTACCAAACTTAATCTTTGGGTATAAGGGACTATTTTTTTTCTAAAAATAGTACAGAATTGCCTAAAATAATCTATTAAAGAAAAGGATTTTTTTTCAGTCCAGACATATAAGAGGCTCATGCCTATACATTCTATATAAAAAAAGTCCTCCTGAACTATATTGTTCCATAAAAAAAAAGACCAGCAATCCATTTTGCCTAAAGACTAAAGTTAGAACAAAAAGAAATCAGTTTTCAGCCATATGGTTTCACCAGTTTTAAAAGTTCGTGATTTTGCAAACTCAGAGAACATATGCAGGAGATTAAAAAAAAAAAAAACCTGTTCCCTGTACAAATGGGTTAAGTCATTTCTGCCAGCACTGTACATGAAAACCTAAAAGCCTAAATCTGAATCATTCTTAATGGCCTTCATATCAGAGTATGCCATCGCACATAATTCTTGCATTCCGAGATCTGATGTATCAGGCTGTGGCATGGAAGTGATTTGACAGCCCTTGCTGGCTACAGTATTTTGTCTGTAAGAAACTGACATTTTGCTGAAAAATCTTAGTGATGAATAACAATTTTTGAATACACAAGAAGGATCTGTATATTTCATTTAGACATAGAGTATCTAACCATCTCTCCACATTTTAAGTTTTTTAGCCTCTGTTTGAGAAGATATATGAATAAAAAGTTTTTAATTATAAGTAATGTGTATAAATGCATGCCACGTACTAGAAATATTCTGGGACTGTAATTGGGTCGGTAATGTAAAATTTCGTGCACAAAATGTAAAGACTGGGCCTGTCCGGCTGGCGGAGATAACTGAGACTGATTGCAGTGACACACAGAGGAAGCTTGTTCTGTAATTACCAGTCTTTCAGGCAGACCATTACCATTTTTTCTCAGAAATACAAAACTCAGTGAAAGGATACTGTAGTCGACCAATTTAGAGCATTATTACTGCAAATGAAGATTTCCTGTTTTGAGAAATACAAATCTGTCTTTCATTTATCTTTTTCTCTGTGCAAAGACAGACTATTTTTCCTGTTTTGGTGAGTTATCAACTGCTTTGCAGATTCTTTTTTTTCCAAGGTTCAATATCAAATTTTTCGCACTGTATTTAAACAAACACAGAAAGTTTAATGGCTATCAGAATCAAAACTTCCCACAGGGCAATATATTGTGTAGAAACAAATTTGGTAGAGATTGTTTACAAAACTTCAATGCCGGCAGCCATACCAATATTCGATCTGCACCAGCCACGTGGCTGAAGCTAAGCAGGTGTGGCCTTGGTTAGTACTTTGTATGGGTGACCACCTGGGAAAACTAAGTTCCTGCTTTAAGAGGTGTTGGTGGGCCAGTAGGTTGCAATCTTCCCTCTGGTGGAATAATCCCCAGTGCCTCAGTGCAGTGATGGGGACACTGTATTGAAGGAGCTGCCGTCTTTCGGATGAGACGTTAAACCAAGGTCCTGACTCTCTGTGGTCATTTCGAGGTCCCCTATTATGCCAACAGGTGCACAGCTAATTAGCCATTATGAGCCAGTTCAAAGTCTCCCCTACCTGACATCACTAGGGCGTGTGACCACCTAGAATAATGAAATCTGATTGACTGCTTGGCTGAAGGTGATCAGTTCTTCTTGCCTCTGGTCGGTTACTTCCCCATATGATGTCAAGAGGGAAAAGATTTTGAAATGGCTTGTAATAACTAATTAGCTGTGCACCTGGTGACATAATAGGAGACCTTTAAGATCCTATGACTCTCTTCGACAAGAGTAGGGGGTAACCCGGTGTCATGGCTAAATTCCCAACCTGGCTCTTTCAACCTGCCGCCTAATCATCCCCTGATCTAATTGGCTGTGCAACTTGTCCTCTCACTCTCCCTTGAAAAAGAGATTTCAATCTCAATGGGACTTCCCTGGTTAAATAAATATTTTTTCCATTGTACATTCTTTTTTTATGTATCCACAGCTTTAATAGTCATCTTGAACAGTCTAGGGCTTGAGTACAGGCACAAGCTGTTTGTAATGTATTACCTGACAAACTTTCTAGCTTCAATTTACAAGATAAGCAGCCGATGCCATGGTAATCGCCCAATTAACCAGGTTGATAGAGGCGGATGCCCAACTAACAGAAACCCTTTCCTGGGATTATGTTTTGGCCAAGAAAGAACTGATTCAAAGAGCAATGGCATTACATTCATCTGGCATGTCAAAGTACAGCACATCAGTGTCTTAGTTAGTTGTGCATCTTTGGAGCACAAATATTGTTTTTAAAAACAATTATTTTCTTACAATCTTTCATCTGCTACTATGTACTCATTGCCACATTTAAGTAACAATACTTATCAGTACTAGTACCATTACAGAGTACAATGCCATTTAAGCTTACAATATTCTCAAGTCCTGCTGATTAGCGACTTTGACTGAAGTTTTATGTGTGTTTTGAAGTGATTTTGGATATTATTATATTTTGTCTGTTAAACTGAGTTCTACATCAGTATTTTCAAATAATAGGTAGCTTACGCTGTCATAGTTGAGTCTTCATGGTCAGGTGCAAATATATCACATTTCTTCATTTTCAAGACTCATTAAAATGTATGAACTTTTTTTTGCCCTCATGCGTTAACTGCTATACAAGTCTATTAAATCTGTCAGACTTAACATTAATTTTCCACATTAGTTTTGTCATTCTGCATTAAAGCGAACCGGTGTTTAGTTCTTTTTTAAGAAACATCATAACAATGCCCTTATACATTTCAGATGTGCAAATATGAAGATGTAAAGCATTTTTTTAATACATTCTGAAAGAAAAACCCCCAGGAAATTTACAACTTTACATTTTCTGTTAGACTATTTAAGTCAAAGATTGAAGAGAATAATCAATAATATTACTTTCATCCATGTGTAATTCAGAATGAAAAATCTTGAATATTTAATTAATACTTCTGCTTTGTTTTTGATTGGATATGAATTCTTGCTGATAATGCCAATATCCGCATTTCATAATTTTGAAAATGTATGAAAGGAATTACCTCTAAGTGTTGCAAATCTTTGAAATTCATGCTGACCATTCAGCAAAAGCAAAATGATCAAATGCTTTGAACTTCCCAATCAGGGGAAACCTTTGCTCTTCTTATATGGGCAGTGGCTGCATGCGTGGCCTTGTGGGAATTGCCTGATCATTTCTGACAAAATAAAGGAGAAAAGGTGTGGAAACATAATTTTAGAATAAGACCATCCAAAACCCAGATGGATCCCTGCTGCAGCAGGTCAGCTAGGCACTTAACCTGGATTACTTTGTTGAAAACCAAACCTTTTAATTGCATATTATGTAAAAATGCAAGATATGTCAGTTACAATGGATAATGTTTTTACAAAGTTAATGCCAGTGGGCTGGCAAGGTCTAAGGCAGATAACTACTATCCCATATTACTGTGTCACTCCAAGATTTTTTTATGGCTTCCTTTTGCAGTGATTTAATTGCAGTCTGCCGTGATTAATGTTTTTGATGGAGAGAGAGAGAGAGAGATAGATTGTCCTTTTTGGGATGATGAGATGATTGCTAGACTGATTACCGCAAGTTGTTTAACAACTGCTATTTACTGGCTAATAACCACCTTTCATCTTAGGTCCTCAATGTCTGTTGCTAAACTGTCACTCTTTCCTTGATGTAATTAATTCCACCTTTATTTTTTTTTTAGAGCGGCATCCCATCCAGTACGCCATTGATGGCACTAACAGATGGTGGCAGAGCCCAAGCATCAAGAATGGCATGGAGTACCATTATGTCACCATCACACTGGATCTCCAGCAGGTTAGAGCCCCCTGAAGGCCTACACTCACACAAACTCTCACACATACACACACACACACAAGCACACACACATACAGACTTGAATCTTTGTGTCTGTGTTTCTCATACTGAGGTACATCCCACTTTCACCAAATCTCTCTTGCCATCCATAACTCAACAACTCAACTAACTCCCATCAAAACAGGATGTTCAGTAGTAAATCTGGTCAAACATTGGACTCATTGGTAGTCCGCTGTTGTCTCAGGGAAGAGAGTTAAATTGCAGCGAATGCACGTTTCCCCTGTGTCTATGTTAGTTTCCTCCAGGTACTCTGAGATTTGCTCCCATAGTCCAAAGAAGTGCAGGCTAGGCTAACTGGAGATTATAATTTGCCCATATTGGGTGTAAGTGAGTCAAACAAGCGTGACTTACAATGCACTGGTAACCTGTCTGGTGTGTATCACTGCTTCTGTCCTAGTCTATGCTAGGCCCCAACACACCCGGAACCGCTGCTAGATAGATAATGGTTTCAGAGAGCATTCCTTTCTGATTCTCATTGCAATGCCTGGTGATCGAATGGCCAGATGCTTAGATTTTGGGGCCCCCTGTCTCCCCTGGAGTGTGGCCTGATTTCAGGGAACTCGTCACAGATGTGCATTGCACCTGTTCATGCTCGCATTCTGCCGCGTAATTTCGTTAAACCGCCGTTGATTCACCACTGAAGTCCTGTGCTCCCATTTGACTTGAAAGCTCAGAATCTAAATTGAATTACCTGTTATTGCCAATCTCTGTCTTTCATTCTCTTGTTCATTTTATTGTTGTTAGCCTGCAGCTGAGGAAGCTAATAAATGCGCAATCATCCCAGAAACAGCAGATTACTGAAAATAACCGTACTGGAACAGGGAGAAGTCATTCATATTATGCCCACGAAGCAGAATTTCCATTGGCTCGCTCTAGTTAATGCTGTAAAAAAAGTCCTTATACTTCTGTGCCCTTCAAGCTATTCTGACCTGACAAAGTTTGCTGTTGTACTTACGAAGGGCAACTGTAAAGCTGTATTACTGCCTGTATAGACTGCCCCACTGGTAACCTGCAGCTGGAAATAATTTACCAAAGTGGAAATACTTAATGTTACTAATGATTTGTTGCAGTCTTCCACGGGTAGGCAAAGTGGATAATGCCGTCTACGCGCAAGAGAGATGAAAAAGAGAGAGAACATTTGTTGGTGTACATATTTGCATTTGTGCATATGTGCGCGTGTGTGTGTGTGTGTGTTTGTGCGTGGGTCTGCATGCGCAGTTGAGTCAGGGTGTGTATTCTTTTATGTTCCCCTGTGACACCAATTTAATTGTGCATGGTTCCTGATTTCTGCCCTGTGCACTGTCATATTTTAATGATAGCATGTGGTTCATGGGCATGTGTGCGGGGGGTCAAAGTGCCAGTCTCTTTGGACCCTGGCAAAAGTGGAAATGAAAAAAAAAAACAGAAATGGAAGAGACATCTGCTTCATTATCATGAATGTGCTGCAGACCAAGGGTTGCAAGAGGTGGGTCACATTTGCATTAATTGTGATGCCACTCAGCTCATTGCTTTAGTGAGGGGAATGGAGGATGGAGGATGCTTTGTGATTAGCTGAGGTGGAAAGTGTTATCCTCCCTCATATCCGCTTTGCATTTAATATTGTGCATTTGCATTGAATGTATAGGGTGTTCATTAGCTATGTCTTTCAGTGTTACATTCATTATCAATATGGTTTTGATTTGTAGAGGATGGTGGCCTAACCCACTGCGACCAAATGCATCAGTACCAATAGATTCTAAACTCAGAGTGAGAGAATCGCTGTAAAGCATCATCCTGGAGATGTGAGTTTGGCAGTTTACTCTACACAGTGCTGGAATTGCATTGCATTATTGATTTTCCGAGGAACACCGTGTCATATAAAATTTATTGTCAGTACCCTGATATAAAAAAAATCTTGAGAATGTTACTTCTGAGGGAAACAGCTGTGGCTGCAAAATAAAATTGTAGAACCGCCGCTGTAGTGATGTAATGCGGAATTTGTTGCACTCTGTGGTTTTTGAACAGGAACAGTTTAACAGTTCAATTCAGCTGCCTGACTATTAAAATTCCATGAAAATTAATTATATTTTTTTGTTTTTTTGCTATGTTTGCCACATGCGCACCTCGACACTGCATTTGTTTTATCTCAAATTGAATCCTTTTTCCTCCTAGCTTGGCTAAATTTCCCCTGGAGCCGTTCTGTTTGCTGTCATCTGAGTGGCAAATGAATCGGCGCTCTCAGTGGCCCCAGCGATGCGTCTGAATGTTTCTTCATCGTTCGTGACATTGGCGAGCTCATTTCCCGATCGTTATTCCCGGGCCTCGCTAGACGAGAAATCTGAATAATGACAAATGCTGATGGGGGCATGCAACAATGCTGCTACTCTTTCTTGGAGAGCCGCAGTCATTAGGACCTCCCGCCTTCACTGCACTTTTGTCCAGTCGCTTGATGCAGCTGAGCTGGTCATTAGCTTAGTGTCCCGTGTGGTTGTAGCTGAACTGGTGTCAGAGATCCCACAGGCTGAAGAGATACAGTCACATATTCTGTTCTGATGTGGCCCTACCGCTCAGATCTATCTACCGTACTAGAGGTCATGAGGAGGCATGCGTTTAATGTCTCACTCAAAGCTTCTCTCTTGCACCATTTCGCTTTCAATGTGAATCCTTTACAGCGCAAAGGCAATGCCATTCTTAAGTTTTCTCAGTTACCATTCTGTTCTCAGAAATACTCTGCCTTTCCAAAATAAAAGTCACACGCTATAATATTTTGTTGGGCCAGCTTTAGCTTTGATCATGGTGCACATTCCTCATGGCGTTGTTTTGACTACCTTATACAATGTCACAAATTTTCTTTTCCGATCATTCATTTTTGGTCGAGATGTTATATTGATGATAGGCAAGTCAAGCCACTCCATTAAGCCTTCTCTGGCACATCCAAAAGACTTTCAACTGGTTAAGGTGCTGAGCCTAGACCTGACCAACTGAAGCAATCCCAGATCATAAAACTGCCTCCAGAGGCTTGAATAGTGGGCACTATGCACGACATGTGCATCGCTTCATTAGTGTCCTTTCTTACCCTGACGTGCCTATCACTCTGCATTAGGGTAAATCTGGACTCATTAGACAACATGACCTTTTTCCATTACTGCTTAGTCCAATCTTAATGCTCATTTGCAATTTGAAGTCATTTTTTCCCCAATACGCCTCACTAGCAAGTGGCTTTTTTGTGGCCATGCAGCTGTTTAGCCCCAATCTGGCAAGTTATTGTTGCATTGTGCATGTGGAAATGCTCTTACCTTCATAATTAAACTTAGCCCGGAATTCTACTGTTGAATTTTTTTAAGATGAGAAGTCACCGAGCATTTTAGTGATCTTCGATCAGGATCAGTCATGATCAGTTTTTCTCCAACCCATTTCTTCCTTGAAGTAGACAGTTTACCACTGTCCTTCTAGATTTTAATAAATTGTTGGACAGTTCCTGACCCAATTCCAGTGATTGCAGCAATTTCCCTGGCTGTTTTCTTTGCTTAATGCTCGCCAATAATTAGCCCGTCTTAAAACACCGAAACATCTTTCCAATGACCATGAGATACGTCATCCGCTGTTTGAGAAATGAGAAGTTACGCACTGAATCTGTCAGGGTTAAAAGAATCATTGCCAGCTGAAACATATTCGTCAGTACAGTAATGATTCAGTCATATAGGCTCTTGGGTATTTGCTTATTTAAATCCAACAATGACTTCTTTTTTTTGGACGGGCAGTGGTGTTAGGTTAGGACATATAGAGAATGAATTAAGTTCTGGTCTGCATGGTTGTCATTTGGATGGGATGAGAGAATACTAGCCCTGTTGTCTCAGATCCTTGGCTAAACAAATTCACTCACAAAATAACGTAATACATGTCTCACATATTGCTTCTAAAAACGCATTCATGGAAAAATTAATAAAGAAGGAGTAATTAACCCTTTAACACGTTGACTGCCAACTACGAGATAACTCGTAATGGCGGGTCCGGGCCAGCGCTAGACTTGAAAATTCGGAGGAAATTATCCATCCCTTAAGGCCTAATGCAAAAATCCCAGCAGAGAATCATGCTGCCATGTTTACCATAGTAACCTGTATTTGGGCTGAAGCACAGCTTCTCAGCTTTCAGGAACAGTTGGAATTTTTTTCTATTGCGCAAAACTTACAGTAATTACGGTACTTTCAAAATTACGCGCATATCTGTGTCGGCAACGACACGTTCTTAAAATGCGCATGTGCTGTCCCGGTTTAAATGGGTTAATGCATGAATATGTAAAGAATAATGAGTGATATGGTGGTGCAGTGGGTAGAACTGTGTTCTTGCTGTTTAACTGTGTGTGGGTTTTCTCAGGGTACCCCAGCTTCATCCCGCAGTCCAAGTGCATGCATGTTAGGCTAATTAGAGATTCTAAATTGCACTTAGGTATGAGTTTGTGAGTAAAAGCTGTGTGTTGCCTGTAATGGGGTGGTAAATTGTTCGGTGTGTATTCCTGACGCTCTTCCTCTGGATGCTGGGATGGGCTCTAGTGCCCCAGTGACCCTGGTGAGGAACAAGTGTTCGAAAATGGATGGAAAGATGGATAGTAAAAGACATACCATTCTATCCAACTAAATCAGTAGACCCCATTGTTGGGATATGCTTCAAGAACTGTGGTCAGAAACACTGAATTAAAGTCTAAAAGTGGAAATAACATCATCAGTAGGCTCAGGCTGTTTATATTAAGTGATGATGATCCATGATCCCATGATGATCATTGTAAACCTCCTCATTTTTTAGTGCCGTGTGGGGTGTGTGTCTGCCTATTGCCTTGTGGCCAAGGTGTTTGCATGATTCAGAAAGGTCAGTCATTCAAGCTCCATGGTTCAATCCCTTCTGTAGGTTAGTTCTACTTTCAGAAAGCACCTACTCACCTTTTATTGGTTTGTTCCTTTTCAACGTTTAACCGTATCCAGAAAATTCGCAAAACATGTCAACAATAGGTACTTTTTTTTGCTATTTTTATGTCTAGAAATTGTTCCTCCTCAATGGGGACTTCATCTGGTATTGAAATTATGATTATTATTTATTTAAATTATGTAATTATTTAAATTATGATCCCTACTGGGATCGGAGACACTGGTCCCTGCTTTGAAATCATGAGCGGTTGAATTTTGACCGTATTTGTTGACAGTTCAATGGCTATATATATATAGACACTACGTGTACGTGTGTTCCTACCAGAGGTCGCGTTACACTTTCTGATTGTCCGTCATTGTGACGGACAGGGGCATAAAAATTCCGTCATGATCAATTATTATCCGTCATTGTAATTTTATTTTTTAAAATGATAATCGTTTATTTTTTTAATAAAATAAACAGAATAATTTATAGATTACGCATTAGCTGATGCCGACAGTGATTCATGTAAACACACATTGCGCACTGTGTTAAATATGGCACTGCGTGGATTTTTGAACTCACTGCTATATGAACTTTATAAAACATCACAAATGATTCCCCCCCCACACAGTAACAGTGTGCAAATGAACAATGCTTTCAGTTATTGCTGGGCTTCACTAAGCTTAACAACCGCAGTCTCGCTAAGCCGTCCTATGAAGCCGCTTATCAACTCGTTATGTCAACTGGGGCTTTCCTGACCTAGATATCTGCGTGTTCACATAACAGAGACGGCATTTGTAGCATATGAACAATTGTCTACCGGCAGCAGAGCAGCATATTTTACAAATGAAGAGCAAATGATCATATTATAAAAATATGAGGAATACAGGTTCATACCAGAGATGCCAAGTCTGACGCATTCGGCCTGAGTCTCTCGCCTCTTAGTGGCATTCACGTTCCTGTGCCGCAGTCAGCTCAATCAACGCGAACTGAAGAAATTCACTCGTGGAATTCAAGTCATTGCACCTTAAGTTAATCAGTTTCACATGCATTACGGTGGATTTCCCCACTAGTCACATGGAAATTGATTATGACTCGGGAATTCTCAGGCTTGTCTTTACTGAAGGATTGAAAGCAATGGAATTGCATAAAGACGCTTCAAATGGTCTTATTTCATTTAAACAATATAAACGATCGTGAAGCACATGCATTGTTTCCAATCCCTGAGTAAAGAGAAGCACGAGAAGTCCGGAGTCATAATCGCTTTCCATGGTGAGGTCCACCTTCACGCAAGTGAAACTGGAACTTCAATGCACAAGGATTTTAATTCCGCGTGAGAATCTCATTAATCAGCGTTCATTGAATAATTGCGGACTACGGTGAATAAGCGTAAAAAATGCGTGAGACCTACGCCGAATGCGTGTGACTTGGCATCTCTGTCTTACAGATCAAAGACAATGCTTGAGACAATATGACACCCACCACCGATTGGACGGGGGTGTGAATTACATTCTGTCAAAATGACGGACAGCCTTCAAAATATTCTGTCATTATTAAAAAAAAATGCGTCAATGGCGGAAAATATTCGGTTAACGCGACCTCTGGTGCCCACCAGGAACATTTTACCGCTCCTTACTAGAGCCTTGCAATGTTTCAAAGAGTCTCAGGAGGGAAGTGTCTCTTGATTCATTTGAGTGAGTTTGCAAACGCTACCAGCTTCTGGGAAATATTTCGCTTGATGTGGCGAGTAAATCGATTCGTTTGCAGTCGACCCACGTCAGTGTGCAAAACCAACCATCCTCATTACATCTTAAACTACCGGGGTACTGTAGGGCAACTCCTCTAGATCTCTGCTGGTATGTGGACAAATGCGCGTATATGTGGGTGTATGAGTGTAAAGGCCAACTGCCTTGGCTAAATTAAAGTGTATATGACTGAATTGGGTTTTTTTATTCATGACTTTGGAGCGGGGATTGGTATGCTATTCATAGAGCAGGAGCTGTTTTTCCCTGGGTGATTGCCTGTGCGTGGACTGAGAGTGCAGAGCAGCAGATCTCCTGGCGAAAAGGCACGATGAAATATGACACATGTCACATACTTCAGAGACGACAGTCAGTCCATACAGGCACACTGAACAGAACCTGCAGGCATCAAAACACTGGTTAAGAGGGCGCATAATGACAATTTTCTACAGAGAAGTTTCAGTGATGCTGTACCATGGTACTAAGACAGTGGCTTCATTGCCTTTCAGGGATTAGATTTTTGAGGGAGAGACACAAAGAGAGAGAGAGAGAGAGAGAGAGTGCGAGAGAGTGCGAGAGAGAGAGAGATGGATTGCCATTCACTCACCCCTGTCTGCCCAAAATTTGAAAATGATTGACACAAATGTCCTTACATATCTCTGTAGCACAGATGAGGCATGGTAGAGGGCACTTGTATTATTCCATACACATAGTCTAGCTAATCCTCCAGTTCATGGGTTGGGGCTTTAATCAACGACTGTTGGCTAGCAAAACAAGCTCTTTCTTCTTATTTGCTCCAAATAAAGGAAACAATGAGCTTTTGTAGCGTTTCACCTGCTACCAGAGTGGAATCATATTCAGTTTCAGTGAACGGGACGAGTGCGGGTTTGAGAGTCTTCTCGCTATTGTAAGGGGCGAAATGCAATACCGTTATCTACAGCGGATGAAAGACGACTGTACTGAGTCATTCCTTATGTCAATTCCGAAATGCAGTTTTTACGTCTCTCGTGACACGTACGATTGAAAAAGCCGGTGTCAGAAGGCAATGCCTTTTCCCCTGTTAAGCAAGGTTGAATGTCTTCTTGCCCCGAAGCTCCTTTTCGGAGAATGTTTTATTTTCTCTCATTACAGACCGCGTTTTTGATGCTGCTGCTCCGCAGTGGGACGCGATAAGGCAGAGTAGCCGTACTGTAAGCGTATCTCCATTGCTGTACTGGACGAGTTACATAAGCTTGCTAGCCGATCGGCCCCCAGGTACTTCTGTGCAGAACATGAGAAAGGATTGAAGCCTGGCTAAGTCTTTTTGCTTTATTTTACCGGACGGCGTCAGAGGATTAAGCATGCTAAGCAGTAGCACAGAGGCATCCTCTTACAATTCTGCACTTGAAGGACAGTTGGAATGAAATTTGACTCAAAGTTGAATTCTGCCTGCTGTTCTCTGCATAGTCAGGTTTAGAATTGGCACGACCCGTAGATCCATTTATCGTATCAATCAGTTTTTTTTTTTTTTTTTTAATTGGTGGGGGGATAAAACAATAACATTTGAAACACATCACAATTCCCACAAAGTGCACTATGTGCTTGTCACTCATAGGTGTTCCAGATCGCCTACGTCATCCTGAAGGCAGCAAACTCCCCTCGTCCTGGGAACTGGGTACTGGAACGTTCCCTGGATGGAGTCACGTTCACCCCCTGGCAGTATTTTGCCATCACCGACACGGAATGCTTCACTCGATTCAACATCACGCCCAGGGCGGGCCCGCCCTCCTATACAGGGGACGATGAGGTCATCTGCACGTCTTTCTACTCCAAGATTCACCCACTGGAGAATGGGGAGGTGAGATGTTGGGCCCACTGTTTTTCTGAAAGGGCTCCCAGGATCAAATTCTCTGTTCGGCTGTCAAAGAAGAGCTTTAACTAAAGAATTTTATGCTGGTAGCGAGAGCAAAACCTTGAAAAAAAAAAATCAAACCACATTGTGGGGAAGTAATTCAAAGAATGACAAAATGCAGAACTGAGGTAGGAAGGGTAAAAAGCCAAATCTGAAAATGCTTTTTAGAGTAAAAATGGCAAGTTAGAGAAAGTCACCTAAATGAGATGTACAAAGACCCCCAAAGAATCCCAACATCAAGACCCTGCAAATGTCGAACATGGCTTACAGAGAAACTGAACGAATGGAGAAGAACAGGACTGCTGGAAAGAAAGTTCTGAAAAATAAATATTTTATCTGCTGAATTTTCTGTAATGGGCAGACATTACAAGAGAATGAGACAAAGAATCGAAGAAAAAGTCGCATATACTCATTTATGGTATGTCCAGCTTCTAATGAATTCTATTCTAATTCTACTCAAAAGTTAAAAAATTTTAAGATAAGATGTTTCTGATTGGTTTGCAAAATAGTACATATTAGTGCACTTATACAGGGCAAGAAATAATACACAGGGCTTAACAATTAACAGAAATAATTCTGAAGTGTTACCTCTTGAGCTATGACATGTTCGCATTATAACGTTGAACTGGAGGCATTCTGACATGTGACGGTGCAACAGGACGGAAATATTTGCGTCTGCTCTCGTCCAGGTTCACACGAACACCCACCCCCTATGCATCTAAATAGGTGCTCGTAGAGAAACTGCGCGTGGCCAGGCCGGGGCTTCCTTGACTGGCCGCATGTTGCAGCAATTTCTTGTTTCAAATTGGCAATTCAGGAAGATTACTGTGGCGGCGGTGAGAAGTCTCTCTCATTAGCGAGAGGGCGCAGCTCCCAATGAGGTGGCTCACCCACGCGGTTCAGGTTCTCGGCTCCCACTCTCCTATCTCCTTGCTTCTCACATTCCCTCCTACTCGAGACGCCGCGCGCGGAAAAACCGCCGCCTGCCTGTCCGTCAGCGCCTTGTGAGGCGGTGACAGGAACCGTCGAGGATGATCATTCAGAGACAATAATGAGTGGGCGAGAGGTGTCAAAACACAGCAAACAGTTGATTGAATTGCTACTCAATTATCCCCTCAAACTGAGCTAAGCAAACTATACATTAAAAAGTAATTAAAGTCACACTCCTCTGACTTTTTTTCTGAATAATGCAGGCGTAAACAAGACAGTCTACTGAGATTTTTAGCGTGAAGCACGGTAAAGGAATGAAGAAAAACTATATTCTGACGACCTCGGAGCATGGCACAAAAGAGTAACTTTGGGGAATCGATGGCGTCTAGTCAACTGATTATTCATTAAAATAAAAATAAATATGCATCAACATTCATCAATGTTTAGCATGTAATTACAAGGTATTACACCCCATTAGTGAAACGTCTCCAGTGTAGATCAAATTATTCATGCGAATATTCTTGCGTTTTAACATTTGCTGTCTGGCGTTGTTAGAGACATCTTTAAGGGTATCAGAGCCCCATTCCTTTATTTGTATATTTTAATATTGCTGTGGTTCTGGTAATTTCTTTACACTTTGTATACAAGTCCTTTTTAAATTGAAAATGCGGCTTTTTGTAGATACCTGTGCATAAAATAGGCAATTTTGAGTTAACTGAATCACTAATACATCACTTGTTGATTACTCTATTGAAGAAGTTGTAATTATGATCTGTCTATTATCTGTTGTTCTGCGGTGTTTATCGTGTGATTCAGATTCACACGTCATTGATCAACGGGAGACCCAGTGCAGATGACCCTTCGCCAGCTTTACTCAACTTCACTTCCGCCCGCTACATCCGCCTGCAGTTCCAGCGAATCAGAACCTTGAACGCTGACCTCATGACTCTGGCTTACAACGATCAGCAGGATTTGGACCCCATTGTAACAAGACGGGTGAGCTGTGCTGTAATTAGCTGTTAATCCGCAAAGGCTGGGTAGCCTCTAACCAACAGTGACATCCGTACGGTAAATATTTGGACGGTGAGACAGTTGTAAACACGATCAGTGTGTGCTAATGTCGGAAATCACATGCACCTCTCTGGCAAGGGCACCAAGTAGCCATCAGTCCATATCCCTCCATTCACCCGCCAAATTGTAAATCGGGAACAATTCTAGGGTGGCCCGGCTGTGCAGTGCATCAGTATTGGTAAATGCTGTATGATCCCTGCGATGGATTGGTGAACTGTGATTTGTTCGCTAAGCAAATAAATAAGCTCATTTCCCATGTTGGACAGCTCTCTCTCCCTTTTGAAATTAGCTTCTGAAATGCATCAGTGTGCATCCGTCTCTTTGTTATGGCTTTTGAGTCGAGCCGTAACAAGGGCTCCTGCTCCCCTATGACCCTCACCAGGGATAAGTAGGTTAGATACAGGACGCATATAAGGAGAAAAATTCAACATTTTGCTTATAGGTGGGTCTTAATGGACCAATGTGTATGATTTAGTAGCATCAAGTGGTGAGGTTACTAATTGCAACCAACCCCCCCCGTCCACTCGAAGCATGTAGGAGATAGAGCTCATTCTGATGAAGAGAAAACAAAACGATTCTTAGTTTCAGGTGATTGCACACTAAAGCGTGCTTATTAACTTCATTTTCCATTTTGCCAATATTTCTGCCAATTCATCTTCATGTTCCTTCCTGCACTGCAGGGTTGGAGGAAATCATAGACTTCCATTCTCCTCTGTCTTCAACTGTTCTTACTGCCTTTTCCATATCTAGCCCAGTCTCTGAATACATTCCCTTAAATCTTACACACTGGTCCTTTTCATGAAAAGGCCCCAAATAAGAAAACTAATAAAAATTCACCCCATTATGTGTTAACTCCAGAGTCACTTATGACTTCCTGAGTTCTTGATAATTTGCTGGCGGATGGTGTGGGGAATTTTTCAGTACAAACTGCTTCTTGATAGTCCAGCAATATGTTCACAGTTAAGTCAGGATATGGGGAGAATGTACAGCTGTGTAGTAAAATGATAGTCTAATGTGAGAAGCGCTGGATGCCTGTTATTTTTGCTGAGGCGTACCGAAACTGATTTTTGTCCACAGAAGTTTTATAAATTTTGAACAGATGCTGGACTTTTTGGCAAGGCTGCACAATTCACAGTGTTGCTCATAAGCATTACTTTTGAAACATTCAACAAGTTCCAAGTTGATAAAATTATATTTTCTCTCAGTTTTGCATCCTGTAAGATTTATTTCCAAATATGATAAAATGTCAGAAAAAGATATCTCCTGCTATACTACTGTATGTGATTGCATTTCTTGTTTTGATTTGCAGTATTACTATTCGATCAAGGACATATCAGTTGGTGGAATGTGTATCTGCTATGGTCATGCAAAAGCTTGTCCCCTGAACAACGAGACAAAGGTTTGTAAATATATTCTGGAACTATGGAAAAATTCTATGCTGTTTCTATATAGTTTTGCTTTGTCTTAGACAATGCACATGCCTACAGAAAATATGTGCATTGGGTCCATCAAGAATCTAGGATATATGTTTTCAGAAGTTCCATTTGTTGTTGTGTAATTGGAGGATTGAGAGTTTTTTTAATGTATTCTTATGTTTGTAACCAGGGCCTGAAGTTAACTTTTTCAGTCAACAGCCTCTGTGGCAGGTGGATTTTAAAATCCACTTGAACCTATCCGTTTGGTTGTATGGGAAAAGAACCTGACCGTGCTGATGATTAACTTAATGTTCTCTCTGCTGCCAGAAATTCAGCTGTGAATGTGAGCACAACACGTGTGGTGAGAGCTGTGATCGCTGCTGTCCTGGATATAACCAGAAGCCGTGGATGGCCGGAACCTTCCTCACTCGACATGTCTGCGAAAGTAAGACAAAGATCCTATGTAATGACTCTTTGAAAACTAATCCTTTAGGGCATGAGGTCACAAATAAGTAATTAGTTTGATCTTTACTGACATTACACCAGCAATTTTGACACTCTAATGCTCATGTCACAGTTCTTGCTGATAACTGAAAGCAGAGTTCTTGACAACTGACATTGAATTAAAAAACATATGGCAAGAAAATCGACTTTGGAAAGGGTTATTGAGGTTGTAGACAGTTTGGTTTCTTATCAGATAAAAGTCCTTCTCATCTGTGACATTTACTCTAGATTCTCATTTGAAAACCGATATCTGTTCGTCATATCAAAACTGGCGAATCTCTCTGAAGTTGAGTATTGGATAATATGGGTGTGGTGTGCTCTGGTTTCAGAATGTAACTGCCATGGGAAATCCGAGGAGTGTTATTACAACCAGACCGTCGCAGACAGAAAGCTGAGCTTGAACATCAACGGGGAGTACAAGGGTGGCGGCGTGTGCATAGGGTGTTCGCGCAACACGGCTGGGGTGAACTGCCAGTCATGTGTGGATGGATACTTCAGGCCAAATGGGGTATGTGCTGTCCATTACAGCTCCTAGTGCGCATGCTTGTTATACTGATCCAACCATTGTGCAATGTAGTGTTTCTGAAATTTTTTCACGCGCCCCCCCCCTTGGGAAGCCAAAAAAAGTTAATGACCTCCTTCCCCGCAAAATTGGACTTCATTTCTATCAATCATCAACTAGTTTAGGGATTGAAGTTAACGTAAAATTCTGGTTAGCAAAATAGTCTCTCTAGCATCAGAGCACTTTCATTTGTTTATGTCACCACATGAATCGTATCCTTTAAACTTTACGTGTGCTCAACATCCAAGGTCCCCCTGTAGAGGCTCTGCGCCTCCCAGTTTGAGAACCACTGGAGAAATAAATGCTTTGGCATTTCGATGTTTCCTTTGGTTGCTGCATAATGGTGCAGTGGCTGGCACGGTTTCCTGGCTGCAAAAAGGTAGTGGGTTCAAATACTGTCTAGGACCTCTAGGTGTGGAATTTACATGCTCTCCTCATGTTTGGGTGCATTTTTTCTGTGTACTCCAGTGTCTCCCAGGCCAAAAGACATGGATATGCAGTTGATTGGACATGATTAACCTCTTGAGTGTGTGAGTGAATGGTGTGTAATGTCTGTGATTGAACTGTTCTGGAGGTTTTCCGTCCTCTTCACCACGTATGCTAAAACAGGCTTCAGCTTTCCATGGAACTCTAACCAGGAATAAGCAGGTTAAATAAGGTATGGATGAATGTGTCTTTTCTTGAGAGCACCATTTTGTGTGTTTCATCATGTTTCAGGTGCGTCCTGAGGAGCCCAACCCTTGTATTCCATGTTCATGTGACCCCAGAGGTTCCCTTCACCAAATCTGCATCCCAGACGAGTCCCAGGCTGAAGGAGGTGCTGTACATTAACCATCCTGCCCGTAACGCCATTACCTGGAACAACCTTACACTCCGTTTACACGTGGCCGGCTATTTTCATAAACGAACATTTCACCGTCTCCGTTTTCAAAAATAATATCATGCACATGTATCAGTTTTCAGAAAAGTTTTCGTTTACACGTACCCGTGTATATATGCCGTCACGAGCATATCAAACCTATAGGTGGCAGTGTAATGATAAGCTCAAGCCCACGTTAGCCAATTAGAATCCCGAAAATAGCAACAACAGAAACGAATCACGATCATCCATGATCACCACAGCCAATTGAAAATGTAAACATAGGTCGCACTTTTGACACAGGTGCAAGTTCTGGCGCATACTGTGACGTCGGCTGCCTAAAACTCCGTTTTTCTCAGTTTATATGCAAACTTGCAACCAAACTTTTCCAAAATCTCCACTCTGGCCGGAATTTTTAGAAAGAATCGTTTTCAGAGGCAAATTCACCGTTTGCGTGTAAACAAAGGGTACAAACGCAGGGAAATGTCTCCGTTTGTCAAAATAACCGTGTACGTGTAAACGGGGGCTTAATCTGTTTTGTGCAGGAATAGAGGGAGACCCCAAGCGCAGAGTAGCAGGCAAAACGACTGGTTTATTTGTCATTGTACAAAGTTAACAATGAGCACACAATCACAAGAAACAATGGCAATAGAAAATACAAAGTGGAAAAGCTTACAAACTCCCAAAGGGAGAAAACAGCCAATTACAATTTACTAATGAACATACAGAGACACAGATATGCAAGCTCTGAAATAGAGTATAATTTAGACAGAGAAATTTAGATACGCGAATGAACGTAAGCTCTCATAAAAGAGAGAATTTAGTCTCCCGAGAGGGAGAAAGCTGAATCAGCATAGAGCAAGGGAAGTAAATGGTCTGACTGACAAAAGAAAAGTGAACAAAGCAGGAACTGAATACTGAAGTGAGGTGAGAACTAAACCAGTGAGAGAAACAAACTAATAATTGGATAATGAGAGAGTGTGGCGGGAAACTGTGCTGGCAGGCAGGGCTGACAAGCTTCAGCTGGCGCTCGTCACATAATCGCACTAACTCACACTGTTTTTGACATGGGCCTTTTTTCTTCATTGGTTTCTTCACAGGATTAACTGCCGGGTCCTGCCGCTGCAAGCAGGGTTTCGATGGCAAAAGGTGCGACAGGTGCGCCTTTGGGTACCGCGATTATCCCCACTGTGTGCCTTGTACTTGTGATATTCACGGCAGCCAGAACGAGGACCCCTGTGTGCTGCCTTGCGTCTGTAAGGTAAAGCCATGTGACCATGAGTCTAGGTAATTCTTGGATGTTTACTTGCTGATTTGAAATGCTGGAAGTCTGGGAATGCAGATGATAAAATACCTCCGAGAATCTAAAACAATTAATTAGGTGTACCAATGATTTTGTTATAGTTTAGTGGAGCACTTGTTTTATAAGATCTTTGTTTGAAAATTGTCACTCTTTCAGTGGAATATATTTTTTCATTTTAATAAGCTCATGATGCGCTTAGCATGATGGAGAGCATTATGGTGAGGAGACTTACAATATTAGTATTCATATACTGGGGAAATCAATTGAATCCCGCTCTGATCTCTCTGCAACTGCTGTTGATGATGGTGATGATGACAATGACATTATTATTACCATCCATTATCTTATCTGCCTCTAAATGTTTATACTTATTTACCTACCTGCTGATAATAGTTCAAAACTGAGTGCGCAATAAAATTACTTTATTACTTCTGCACCGATAAAACACTGTGCTCAAGCGTCAGACGCATAAATTACAATGGGATTCATCCTATAATAGCTCTTTATACGCAGCTGGCCACGGCTTTTTTGGAAAACAAAAATATAACCAGAAATGCTAGTAGATAGACAAGCTGGATACGTTCCCTCATCTGCGCGCAACACTACGGCTGGGCAGTCCCCATGTGCCAGGATAATAGCTACACAAACACAGTGGGAAGCAAATGTATCAGGATGTGGTAATTAGGGTGGGTTTTTCGTGCACTCCTCTGCAATCTTGCATCTTCTGGGCCCCATCTAGATATCTAACCTCCCCCGAGTAGAGTCTGGGCCCATGTCTCTGAGGGGTTCGAATTAGCGTGGAGAACGAAAACACCGTCGTCCCATTAGGAAATGTTGGTTGCGCTGGCCAAGAAGAATGAGCTCTGCTCTGGATATTGAATGACTCAACACAAAGCCATCATTTAGTGATTCTGTGCTTGTACTGTAACATAATTGGATTTCATTACAGAGGTGCTGTGCACCTTCCTGGAAGTTCAGCGCAGACGGCGACCTGTTCAGTCGAAAGTTTGTCTAGTTTGTTGTTTTCATATACTTTCTTAAAATAAAGTCATTGAAGGACTAAGTTATTTAGAAAATAGACTAGTGTGTTTGATTGAAGAGAGTCTCATTTAACACCTCTTTCTCGTCCAATCATCTCTCCTCATCATGTTTTTCAGGAAAATGTGGACGGCGGGAACTGCGACCGCTGCAAGACGGGCTTCTACAACCTCCGTCGCGACAACCCCCTCGGTTGCGAGAAGTGCTACTGCTCGGGCGTGGCGAGCCGCTGCTCGGACTCCCACTGGACGTACAGTAACGTGAGTCACACGCCGCGCCTCACTATGCCAGACCGCGGTGACAAGCCTACTCCACCGCCCGCGTCGATCTGCTCCGTCGCTCATTAACGCCGCCCGCGCACTGTAGACTCTCGCTCCTTCGCGGGGGGAAGAAAAAAAAAAACAGCAGGATCATTAAAACTGGGTGCTGCTCGTTCTGTCTAATGGCGTTGTCAGGCAAACTTGGAGAAGGTTGTGTGGAGCTGTAAATATGGGCTGATTTATTCTCTGCCACAGAGGGGGGACGTGATGGTTCGGCGAGGCAGGGAAAGGTGGGAGGTTAATGGTCTGCAGAAGTGCATGTTGGTAAATAGAGGAAGGAGGGGAAAAGGCATGCGAAGGCCTGGGTTTCGCTGGATTATGGGAAATGATATACACCACCATGCTCTGTGTGACAGGGCCTTGCGTCTGTCTCTGTAATTAACCTGACCTTGAGTTCTCCCTTCAAATCACCATTTGCTTTAATCACTGCTGTCTTCGCTGTAATTGTATGCGTGCCAGCGTGTGTGCGTGCCCTTATGCAAATGTGTATGTGTGTGTGTGTGCGTGTGTTTGCTTCAGTGCTTACAATCTGAGATAAACTATTTCAAAGTGTCTTGAGTGAAAGGAAAATCATCTTTTAATTTGACCTCATTAAAAAGCTCTCTGTGTTGCATCTCTTCTTTAACTTTGATGCACCTCTGGGCATTTTTTTTTTTTTTTTTTTTTTGCAACAGAGTCAAGAACTTATTTCTTCACGGAAGCATGGATTTTACATCACCATGAGGACAAATACCTGAGAATGGCCAGCTCTATTAACCGTGAAGCCTGTATAAATAGAAATGGCTTTGATCAGCGCTCATGTTAAATAAAATATAAAGCCATTGTTGGGTTTTTGTCAGATTCAAGTAAAAATGGAGGAAAAAATACCAGTTCCAGTTCGGATGGTAATTTTCAGCTTTGCCATTCGTCTTTTTTATGTGCCCGTGTTGTGCGGGCACCAGAGACTTAAAGTGCAAAAAAAGGGACAAGAACCACACAGAATTATTACAGCTATAATTTAGAAAAATTAGTCTGCTGATAGCAGACATTTCCCCCTGTAGACTGCAATCAACCACAAATCCAAGGCCAAGTGCAGCTAAATAGAGACCGAGCATTAGGGGTCATAGCCTGGCTGAGGGAAATGGTACTTTAATAAATCAGTGTGAGAGAGATCTAACGGGGAAGCATTTTTAACTCAGCTGGTTGTTGACCAGCTGAGCTATTAAGATGCAGGAAACTTTGGCATCTGTCATTGTTGTCTACCATCCATAAACAATTCGACTAGTAACCTCTAGCAGTCACAAATATTGATCGAATTTGGTATGCAACATCTTAAGTGTATGAGTTACTTGTATTTCAGCCCCACACTCCCAAGCGTGGAAGGGTGGTCATATTGAAAAATAGAAGTTGCTCATTTTAGACCTTCCTAATATATTGGAAAGTAGAGCTGAAACTCGGTAAGTACTATACATGTCTCAACACTTGAATAACCGCTTTTCACAATTTCTGAAAAATGACATTTTGTAACCTTTGACATTCCTTCAACCATAGGCACTAATTTGAATGACCCATAACCTCTAATTTAGCAAATGCATATATTGATCAAATTTGATGAAACTTCATGCAACATCTTTAGGTCATAAAATAGTTTGGTATTTGATTTAAGTCCTCTAACCCAGTGGTTCTCAACGTCGGTCCTGGGGACCCCGTGTGTGCTGGCTTTTGTTCCAACCACAATTGCAATTGTAGAACTTTAACAAGCTGTGACTGTCTTAATTAGGTGCTTTTCATGTTCAGAGTTGTTAATATATCTCTTTAGTCAAATGTTACATAGGAACATCCATACATGCAATGAAGAATAAAACACCCTTGAAGATAGTGTGTTTATTGCAATACTGCAAGTAATGTCAAGTAACATAACATGTCAAACAGATCAAATTATACACTGAGGAAATCAATAAACCCCAGATTAGGCTGCTGGACACAACTGTTTCAAGTTCTTTCAAAAAGCTTCAGGTGAACTTAATCAGATCAACATAACACAAAACTGGTTTGTTTGTCGACTACATTTGTCATGATGAGCCAAGTAGTTTTCACTAATTAGGAGCCAACTACATCATTAATTTGATTGGTTACATTGTTTTCTCTCATTTTATGCTGTTATTTCCGATATACTGCAATGTGCGAATGGTATTTTTGAAATTCTTGATGGCAAATAGATATTTCTGTTAAGTTGTGGGTTAAGAGGGCAAATAACTGCTCTAAACATTAAATGCACATAATTAAGACAAATTAGCAGCTTGTTAAAATCCTACGATTGCAACTGTGGTTGGAACAAAAGCCAGCACACACATGGGGTCCCCAGGACTGACGTTGAGAACCACTGCTCTAACCCACTCCCAAATGGCCATGGCTGGGTGGCTGACCAGTTGAGTTTCAGGTTCACTTGAAGCTCTAGTTCCTTACATTTTAACATTGAAATGAGAGAAAATGTGCTAAATTAAATGTTCGTTGAGTTTTGAACACTTGCTAAAAATGAATAGAATTCAAGTGTGGTTACTGGCTGTGGGTGGCGTTGGGAAATGCACAAAATAGTAAAAGTATAGTAAAATAGAGTAAAAGTCCTTCCCAATATTTTCGCCAACCAACTGGGTGGCACAGGGTTGGATCGGAACTGAAGCACAGACGAAAACTCAGTTCACAAGCTTTATTATAAATCCAGCAATCGAGGTCAGTAGTTGGTGGTAAGAATTCAGTACCGAAGTGGAAATCCAGAATCATTAACAGAGTACAGTCCAAATGTTTAAACCAGGAAGTAACTTTGCCAAATTCAAATCATTGAGAGAAATCAGAAAATCAGGAAATCAAATACAGGTAAGCAGTCTAATATAGGGATTAGGACTGAATCGTAAACTAAAGGGCAAACCAAATCGCGACCGGCAAATCTCAGGGATAAGAAAACACTCATAAGAAAGACACAGGGAATTGGCTTGACAAACTTGCACTAGAATGACCAGAAATGGGGGAATATTAAGGGAAGCAAAGAGCTTAATTACATTGAGTGCAGGTGTGTGGAGCTGAGGAATGTGCAGGGAGGTGTGGCTACAAATGAGGGAACAAATAAACAAACAATGAGCAAGTGGCAGTGCAGGTGTGGGAGTGAAAACAGAAAACACATGGCAATTAATAGATAAATGGGAATTCTAGACTAATTCAATAAACTGCTAAAATAAACTGGGGAACATGAAAAATAAAACACACAAATACTAATGCGTATAAAATATGACAAGACAGATTCAGATCCTGACACTGGGTTTGCTTATTGGCAGAATTGAGCCTGGCGAAACATCAGTGAAATCAGCTTTCTAAGAGTTAATGGGTGAAAGAACCATATTCAGTTGATACAGTTAAGTTCGGAAATATTTGGACAGTGACACAACTTTTTTTAATTTAGCCTCTGCACAACCACAGAGGATCTCAGATGAAACTATCAAGCTATGATTAAAGTGCAGACTTTGAGCTTTAATTCGAGGCCTTTCGCAAAAAAATCTCACGTCAGCTGTTTAGGAATTACAGCCATTGTTATACATAATCCTCCATTATCAGTGTATCAATTATAAACATAAGGTTTAATCCGACACGGATGAAAATTCTTTGCTTTTAATGACCAGCACTCCGTTTGCACGTGGCCGGCTATTTTCATAAACAAACATTTCACGGTCTCCATTTTCAAAAATAATATCATGCACACTTATCAGTTTTCAGAAAAGTTTTCGTTTACACGTACCTGTGTATATAAGAGCATGCCAAACCTGTAGGTGGCAGTGTAACGAGAAGCTCAAGCCCACGTTAGCCAATCAGAATCCCGAAAATAGCAACAACAGAAACGAATCACGATCATCCATGATCACCACAGCCAAATGAAAATGTAAAAATAGGTCGCACTTTTGGCGCAGGTGCAAGTTCTGGTGCAAAACTCCGTTTTTCTCAGTTTACATGCAAACTTGCAACCGAAGTTTTCCAAAATCTCCTCTCTGGCCGGAGTTTTTAGAAAGAATCGTTTTCAGAGGCGAATTCTCCATTTGCGTGTAAACGAAGGGCTCAAACGCAGGGAAATGTCTCCGTTTGTCAAAATAACCGTGTATGTGTAAACAGGGGCCGAGTGAAATCTTGAACCCAAGGATGCCACTAAATGTTGAGTCTCTTGAGATGCTTTGCGAGGCTTTTACAGCAGCTGCCTGCAGCTGCTGTTTATTTCTGGGCCTATCTGCCCTCAGTTTTGTCTTCATTAAATTAAAGGCATGCTCAAGTGGGTTGAGGTTAGATGACTGACTTGGCCTTTCATGAATTTTCCATTTCTTTGCCTTAAGAAGCTCTTGAAATGCTTTTGCAGTATGTTTTGGGTCATTATCCATCTGTACTGTGAAGCACCATTCTGTTAGTTTTGCAGCATTTGGCTGAATCTGAGCAGATAGTGTAGCCATATAGACTCCAGAATTCATCCCACCATTTCTATTAGCTGTCACATCAATAAACCCCAGTGACCCTATTCGATTGGCATCACGCTGCCTCCACCATGTTTGACAGAGGATGTGGTGTGCTTTGGAGCCATTCCTTTCCTTCTCCGCACTCTTCTCTTCCCATCATTCTGGTACTAGTTAACATTGGTCTCAACTGTCGAAAGAATCTTTTACCAGAACTGTTCAAGCTGTTTTTTTACATGTTTTCTGGCAAAGTCTAATCTGGCAGATCTTTAAATTGCCTCATGTATAATGAACTATTGAAGGAAAAGGCCATACCTCGTCATGAAACTGACTGTCAGTCAGTTGTCCAATTACCTGTGAGCCCCTGAAATTGGAGCACTCAATGGTTAATGCGAGACGTTTGTGAAACTTTTTGAATTAAAGCTGCATTTTAATCACACGTTGATGGTTTTGTTTCAAATCCATTGTAGTGGTGTACCAAGGCGAAATGACTAAATTTGTGCCATTGTCCAAATACTTGACGTGTCTAATCCTGAACTTTCCACCTCTGTGTATGCTGATCTATTTTGACTTTTGTGGACAGGTGACAACCATGTCAGGGTGGTTTTTGACTGGACTGGATGGAAAGAGCCGGATTTGGACGAGGCCCAGCGGCGATGAGTTTCAGCAGCTCCAGATCAGCAATGCAGAAGCCCGGAGACACCTTCCTGCACTGTACTACTGGAGCGCCCCCCTCGTGTACCTGGGGAACAAGGTCAGAAAAGGCTCCCATAGATCTAACTGAGCGTGGAGGAACAGGTAGCTGGATAGTGTTCAAAAGTAACAACGCTGCCCTGCTGTCATATATGCATTACTCAGTGGGGCTCAAGCTGCCTGTGACTGAATGGTTCACAAATGGCCTGTAATTAATTTTTCTCATGGTATGCAATGACTTTGATTTTTATTCCTACTGTGCAAAACTTTCACAATTTCTCTCCTCATATTGTGTCAATTTTGCCTTCACCCTTCAAGGCATTTCAAGAACAAATAGATACGCCTGGTTCGAGTTTAAATTGCGTTTCCTGAGCAATGTTTACTCGGCATGAATGTTATTCGCCTTTTCTCTTTCCACGGATGTCTGAAAGAAACAGTTATGGTCATTGTATATTTTCCAAATAGGAGGCAAACATTTGCTTGACCGTGGCAGTCAGTTGGGGTTTGCGTAAAATGATCAGACACCGATGAGCTGAGCAAATCTCTCACGCTACAGTTAATACCGAAAGTCCAAGCCAATTAGGACTGTACATCTCCTGTGCCGTGTTTCATCTTATAAATGACGGCGGCGGAGATGTGCATTAACAGTGACAGCCCACTTCCTAATGAAAATGAGAAATCAATGTATTTTCTTCACTTTGAGGGTGGGGTCCACAGTGCCTTCGGTTCGGTGTGTGTCCCCGCGTGGAGATCTGGTGTCGTGTGAGGTATTGAGGAAGTGCTGTAGCCCGAGATAGATGGTGTATGAGCTCAATGTTGGATGTATATCATATGTGTCTAGGTGAGTGTGTGAGTATGTGCAAGGGTGGATGGGTGTGTGTGTGGTCGTGTATATACTGGTGGGTGTGTGGTTGAGTGTGTTTGCGTGTGAAAGGCTGGGTGGGTGGGTGGGTGGGTGTTTGATAGCACATTCATGAGGGTGCTGAAGGAGACTGTTGGTAATGCTGGTGATATTTGTTAAATTCTATTGCTTTCTCTCTCCACTGCGAAACACTTCCCACAAAAAAATAGAAAAATGCGCGCCCTTTAAAGCCCCATTCTATTGCACATGAATAAATACTCATGATGCATGTGAAATGACAAGGCAATAATGAATTGTCTTTATTCACAATCAAATTGCGTTTTTAATGCGCAACGTATTTCATACATAGTAATGCGCGTCTTAATTAATCCCTACCTTTTTATTGTCGCTTTTTGCGAGTCAAAATATACGCCGCAGCTAAATTCTGGCGCTCGGTCGCATTATGCGAGGTTTTACACTCGGTGGTAACGGCAAATAAATTTGCAAACGTAATCCTGATTAATTCCTTCGACCAAAAATTTTTTGCGATTTGATTGACGGGTGCCCGCAAAAGGGGCTGCCTCCTGCCTTCTCTGTGTAGGCAAAGTGAAAGGAATAGCACCAATTACAGAGGTTGCCTCTTCACTGAGTTGTGACCTATCACTGGTAATAGACTATTATGATGATAAATGAACCCACCTCAGCAGTGCCTGTCTGAGTGCACACTCCAGCGCCCTCCCGCTGAAAGAGGGGCCGTTACCCAGCGCCTTCAGATTGACAAGGCTGACAGCGCAGTGAGCTCGGAATATGCATGGGTGGACGGAGATGATTGTTTTACTCAAACGAATATATTTACAGCGGCTTCCTGTGCGGTAGCTCATGCGAACTAACCACCCAGTATTCCCCACCCCCTCCTTTTAATGGTCAGTAGTCAGCAGTTGGCGGGGGGGAGCGGGGGGGGGATGGTAAAGCTGTGTGTTGGGTGGGGGTACACCATGGCCTGTTTGTCGCAGTGGGACCTAAGCTTTGTGTGTGTGTGTGTGTGTGTGTGTGTGCCCCCTCTTTTTCACGTCCCCATGAATGTGCACCGCACCGTCGGGGCGTGATTGTGCTCACATTGCATACACTCTGCTGGGCCGTGGCTAAATACGAGGACAAGTTCAAATCTCTGTCAGTTTAATGTGTTCCGAGCAATGAAAATTGTCTTTTGAAAAATGATTGTCCGCATCCAATTTCTCGTGTCGTTTTTATGTGTGCCATAACTCTACAATTATAGCGTGACCTGATGCGGACCACTGACATTAGATTTAAGTCTTTGAGCAAGTCCTTCAACTGTATCTGAATGACTTTGCCTAAAACACTTATAATTTTTAGTAAACAGCATTTAAAATTGTACACTGTATACTGTGCACAGCTATTAGCATGCAGCCTTGTGTTGTATTGTTTAAGAAACAACTGATTTGTTCATGGGTTAAACAAGGCCAGGAAGAGCTAGCCACAAGTCAGCAGCAAGTATTTTCCTATGCAACTCTATACTTAAAATCAATACTTGAATTTTTCTCCATCATAAGATCATGCAAATAACCTCATGAGAGCCAACTGTTAGCCGTATTTATAAGTTTGCCCAAACATTTGAGAAGGGTGATCCACGGGCCACATAAAATATTCTAAGTAGATTTTGATTGACGTCCCTCTACTACTCTCAGCTGCTTTACTGAAACAGACAATACTGACACATTTCAAATACCAAGGCTGTAGTCAATCCGTTCAATTTATTGACCTTGCAGACTTCACTTGCAAACTCCCTTCCCCATTGCTCCAAATCTCTCGATTTGTGGATATATGACTTCAGCCAAATTGAGGATCAAAGAGCAGATATGGGGTTCTTCTTTGCATTTCATATTAATTGGACTGCAGTTGCAATACTGCTAATGCACAATTTCCAGTTTCTAAAAGGATTTGCCTAAGTAAAGTGGCAAGGGAAGGTGCTAAAGGGATGGAGTTTAACTGATTGGACAGCAGTCCAAGTTCTTTATCATAGCCGTTTTTTTTATTTTTTTGGTCCGAAATGCGTCAGCACCTTCTAGTCCAGAATGACATTAGACATTAAAGTAGCCTAGACTGGTAATGTGATATTCATAACTGCTAGCCAAGGTGAAAATACACGTGTCATGTAACAGGTTATGTACAGTATTACTCACCAATCACCCACTCATATTGATGACGAACACAGTTTAGTCAATCTGCTCTTGCTCTGGCCAAATAAATATATCAAAAACAGTGTTACTGTTGAACAACATGAAGTATAATACACAATATAGATAAATATATGATTTTAAATGTGAACAGTTATCAGTTTTTTAGCCTAAAATATTTTATAAATCGCAGTACTTCAGTGCTGCTTCATGGTAATGTGGTTTGCTCTGTTTTTCACCCAGAAAGATAAATTGTGAGTTTCTTTATAGGGAGCCCAACTGTGTCTAGTCGTGATGAGATCAAATGAAGTGTCCTCTAATGATTTATAATACTGAAACAGTTCTTTTTCGTGCTATTTTCTTTTGGCTTAGTTCACTGAAAACTTAATCAGTCATTACTAATAGACCTCTTTGCTCATGTACTGTTCAGGTGCTCGATAATATTTAAAAATAATGTTCATCATTAAGGACATTTGCAGAGGAAATCAGCCGGTATATTTTAGTGAGAAATTAAGTTAATTAAATAATAGAAATTCTGAAGAGCACATTGTTTCAAGTGTTTTAGCTTGCTTACGAATAATCACCCGTGGCGCACTGAAAACGTACAATTATTGAAAATGTAAGTAATGTAACAGCATGTTCTCAATGGCCACAGCTTGTATATTCTGTGCACTCTTAAAAAGAGTGAAGAGTCTTTTGAAGAAACATGGCAGCCGAATGAATGTCAAAAGCCATTGTTCCAAATCCGTTCTCCTCTGGACCTGTGGAATTTAGAACGTTTTGCAGATGGCACGTTTGATATTGCAGATGCAAATGTTTTTGTTACAAACAAGGCCCCCATCGCTTTTTTTTTTTACTTCTTGGAGAAAAGTCCTCCATTGTGGACATATAGCGGGTGACCAGAGGAAAAACAAACCCAGTTTGTCTCCTGGAAATGAAAACAAACTGGCCTGGGGCTCGTAACAAGGGAAGCAGATGTGCTGGAGCGGTGGGCCCTGTGCCGTGGTGTGAGCCTTGTTTATAGAAGCCCTGTGGTGGTCTGGTCCTCATTTCCTGAAAGAAGGGTCCTGGAATTACCATTATCCGACACTGGCGAGGGGCATGTTTGGTTTAGGATGGTCAGCTGGGTATCTTTCCAGCAGAATCTTGGCTCCCACGAGGTGAAAAAGAGTGGGCATGAATTAAATTAGCTGGTTGTGAAAGTCTATTTAATCTATGGCTCAGGCTGACTGCAAAGCTAATACACGCCATTTAGCTTTCTGGGAGATGGGCCTCTAAAGGACTAAGAGAGTCGGATCTAGATGCTTTATTTTCAGAACTCAACAACGTTTGTTCCAGTGCACGGTTGAGATGTGTGAGTAGGTGTCCATTTTAAAAGGCGTCTTTTTTTATCCTGTAAATATGAAGCTTAGCCTTTCTTTTGTTCCCATTTATTTATCAGCCTACAGACACATGCTGCTGCTTTGAAAACAAAAGTGAAAAAACGAGCACTTCCTCCCACCCAGGATGCACTTCACCTTCAGGGCCTTTGTTTTCCCCTCAAGTGATGCATTTCGAAACAACTCAACTCAACAGCATTACGAATGGAGAGGCTGTCGTGACATTAAACACTATTTAGTGGACAACTCATTCAGGATGTTGTTTAAGCTATTCATTGAATATTTGTGGGGGAGGCTAGCGCGAAAGGACACGTTCAAGTGCTGTGAAGCCAGGATGCCACTCTTGGTTAAAGTTTGCATTTACAAGCTAATATCTGTGCTTTACTACTCCTCGGAGCTAATATCTGTTCTTGTCCTCACAGTTCAGCTACTGTAATATGTGTTGCACATTTGCTGCTCCAGCAGAAATAGGTACTTGACTTTTTTATGGTGGTAAATTCGGCTGGAAGTGTATTTTCATTTTGGCCCTGCTCTGACCTGGAGTTTGTGTGGGTCGGAGCGGTTGTGGCCTTGGCGAGGTTGATGAGCGCTAAGGAGGCCCCAGGCTCCCCAGGGGCCCGTACTGAGGTTAGCCCAGGTCAGGCCCTCACCGTGGCTTTGGTCTCTTAATACACAGATGCCCGAGGCAGTGTGGTTCAGTCGCTGCAGGAGGGCGAATTAGCATGAATCAACAAGGCCTAGATGAGAAGGCCTCTCTTCAGGGGGGCAAAAAACGAATTCAGACGCTTTTCGATTTGTTTGAAAGGCTGAGGAAAAGCAAGCCAGGGTGCACAGTAAAGATGAAGAGCCGCTGGAAAATAAGTGGCTGAGATAAAAATGATAAATACGAAAAATTGGAAAGCTGAGAGCAGCTGACCTGACCGTGAACGAAGCGAGACCGTGTTCAATAGCTAACCTCTGCTCTTTTGATATACGCTAGCGAGAGTGAATCGCTGCTCTTCACTGAGGTTTCCGTTTCCCATTAGCTGAGTGTTTCTGGGTCAGCCTGATTCTAGGTGCCAGTCAAACTAATGAAAACAAAGCACAACAGCTTTTTTGGGTTAGCATGGGTGGATGACTGCATGGGAAAGAGGGTAGTTCAATTCATGCATTTCTTCTGAGGATTAGGAATTATGCATAATACTAATAAATGATCCTCAGTAACCATAGATGAAGCCCATGAAAACTCCAGCATTTCCAACGATTTCTGATTCCACGATCTTTACCCAGGTCCAAAAAGGCATCCAGGGGACTCCTATCATAAAAAAGTGATCCTCACCCATAAGGGGGTGGGGAGTTAAGAGCTCAATCGCACTAAAGTACTTTTCCAGACCTCCATTTGGGAACATAGGCTCTAAATAATTGCTGTAATTTAATTGAAGCCCGCCAACACCTTTTGAAATGTCTCGAAAATTACATAATGACACAATATCCAATACATCTCTGCCTGACCTGACTAACTGAGGAAAGCATGACAGTCCACAGAAAACAGACTTCGGTAATGATGTACCTGTCCCTGTGCATTGTTTCAAAATAAATCAGCCTGTCACTTACATTGTGCTGTTTTTCTCTTATGTACTTAAATAGAAACATTTAAATTGTGACAGCAGTTTAAATTAATTAAATCGAGATTTCCGTTATATATTATACTCCTCAGCTTTAAATCTAATTGTTGGTTCAAAAGGCATATACTACTTATGAGAGAAATAGTGTGGAACCACCACTTATACATATATCACATATATCTTTCAGGAAAAAATTTATTTTTTCTGTGTTTTTGGAGATTATTTCAAAGAACCTATTTTATGGAAAATGTATTTTCCCTGCTATACCCTCCTGTGCAGTGGTTCCCCACTGCATTTAACGGCCTAAAGAAGGTTGAGTTTAAAGACCTCGCAGTTTAGAATTTAGATCCCCCTTTTCCACTTTGGAAAAACGCTGCTTGAAACACGCAACCCTCTTACTCCCAAGTTGCACTTACAGTACTTTTTTTCAGGTTTAACGCTGTTTGCTGACCAGTCGTGCCCATTCATAACAACAGCCTGTTCTTCAGGGGGGAGCCAATAACAGGCAGCGAATCACCAAGAAAATAAGGACTTTAATGGGGTTTTTGCCAAAACATTCATAAACCTCCCTTGTAGACATCTGAGAATACAATAACATTAAAAAGCAGCATAATAGGGGAACTTTCGAAAGATTATGCCCAATTAAAGGAATGCCCAAAAGTGCTGAATCTCACATTAATTCCTGACCAGGTTCCTGTGCTTTTGTCATTGATTCCAGCTTGCTGCCTACGGAGGACAGTTGGTGTTCACAGTCTCTTATGAAACAGAAGGAAAGGCCGTAGCTGTCAGACCCAGCACGTACGCCGATGTCATCATTGAGGTATGTTTGCAGCATTAATCAAGACTTACACTGGATTGCTGGCAAAGTCGAGTGAGACAAGAGGCGCATTTTTCAACGCAAGGGGCACCCAATGCATTCGGCACAAGTTTGGCTTCAGATTTCTACGTGACACAAAACATTAGTCAGACATCCTGATTGCGTTATGAGGGAATCGTTTTTATCGCTCTCCGAGCGTTTGCGCGGCTACTCCCTTCTCCAGCCGGAACATTGTTTAAAGTTCACTTATGACACGACTGACTCATTTGTCCGGTTTGCTTTGGAGAACAGTGTGGCTGCAGCTGTTTCACTGGGCTGTGCGCTCGTGGTAATTGTACAACATCTGTCTGTCATTAGCTGAGCTTTAGTGGGGGTGGGGGTGGGGGAGTCTGGGGTGGCTTAGCCGTCTCGCCGCGCTCCATGGACCATGTGTGTTCCGTATCCACATTCCAGTCAATTGCCACGGCAACTGAGGCCACGAGCACCATCTGAGAATTCCCTTTTACAGCGGAGGATGGCAGAATGCGATAGCAAACGTGTAGCCTCGTGCGAACATCCCGTGTGAACCGAGTCCAAAAAACGAAACCAGATCGCAACAGCTCCCATTTCCTCCGAAACCTTTCCGAGTCCTTCTTTTGTTTTTCCAACTGTTCCCAGACAATTAGCGTTGGCATCATTAAAACAGCAGGCCGTCTCATGTTTGTAAATGCTCCCGCCGACAGCACTCATATCTGAAAGAACCGTGACTTGATTATTCATTTATATTTCATCACGGTAATTAGGTGTGAATGAGCACCTGTTGAAATGATTTGC